>CAXHSM010000349.1:6296146-6768721 GCA_964019185.1 Maratus speculifer | reverse complement strand
TTCGGGTTGTAAGAGAATGACGGGAAATAGGAATGAGTGACGGTAAAGAGAATTGCCAAAGTAGCGTTTAGATAATGTCACCAGCTCTGTTGTATAAAAAACTGCAAGGAGTGAAATAAATATGCAGTAATATTTCAATTAAGTAACATTTTCCGAGTTTTAATATCTTCTTTGAATAATTTCTTGTTTCATATGTATATAGTTCGACTGCATCCAACAGTAAAAAAATATTCCGTGTATAAGGTGCACCTAGGAGTTTTACCCTAATTTTTTGAAAAAACAGTGCGCCTTATACACGAGTAAATACGGTATTTAAAGATCTGTAATTATTGTGTGGGTGGTACCTTTAGTCCACATATTAATAAACTGCGCATGCAAGAAATAGTAGCAATGATATTTTGAAAAACCACACGCACTGAGAAACATTTGTGGAAACGTTACTCCGTAAAATTGGTGGCAGCATTGCTGCCTCCAGTTTTATGGAGTATTTTAACCATTAAAACCGGTGTAACATTGTCATGTTACACCAGTAATATATGTTAAAATTACACCATTGCATGTGTGAAAACAATTACTTCATGAAACTGGAGGCAGCATTTGCCACCATTTTTACACCAATTGTATGGAGTAACGTTTCCACAAATGTTTTACAGTGCGTCAAGGATGGATCGTTCGGTACTGTATTCCGTGATACAATCGATGTGTTATGCAATGCGATACGCAGCGTAAAACAGCAATGCCTATCGATAGGTTACGTCATACGAACCTGTATATCGATAGGTTATGTCATACTGTTATGTAACAAGAGGCTGCGTGCCAAGTCGCCGCTGACGACAACATATCGCTTCTGAAAAAAGTTAAGTTTTTTTTCGCTCAGATCTTTCTTGCATTTCACCAGTTTGATTTTTGTATACAAAATCATGGGACTTACAGGCACTCTTATTGAAGTGATTGGAATCGAATAGCTTTTTTCTCATTTTTCGATAAGCGCGTACCATCTCGAGTGATAAGCGATCCAGACAATCTTTCTAAAAGGATATCGTTTCAAAATGCCTACTTGGACGACCTTTTCCTTGAGAGATCCTTGACACTTACCCGAGTAAAGAAAACAAGGCCTTTTTCATCGTATAGTTTAGGATAAAGAACATCTGTCAGTGGAGTGCTTTTTACCAGTAAAAAATGGTTTCATGGACGGGCAAAGTAATTGGAGAATAGCCCCAAAATACCGAGAGAATAAATATCCCGCATTAACCCTTTTTTATGACCCGATGGTAATTTAAAACTCCATTAAAATAACCTGCTATAAAATTAACTTAATACATCGATTTGCAGTGATACTGGTTAGAATGAGTTATAAATACTTTAGTTTAATTTGATTCAAAATATTATGGGTTGCACAAGAGAAAAATAATTCTAAAAGAATGATTTCTTTTGCATTTGCATCGTTTCAGCTTTCTTGACGTTGAATCTTTTTTTTTTTTTTTTTTTTTTTTTTTTTGGGGGGGGGGGGAATTTTTTTGACACACTGAGATACATTTTTAAACGTAAAAGTTATAAAATGGACAGATCCACAGGATATTGAAGCAATTTGGAATCGGTATGATCAGGGATATTTTTAGGAAAATTTTTGGTCCATTTTAAAGGACCCTTCACAAAATTATTTGCCTCTTAAATAGACCTTTCACAGGACTTTTTCTCCTTGAAATTATTTTATTTTTTATTTATTTTTTTTAAACCAATGTAATATCTATCTATTTATAGGCGATTTTGATCACGTGACAAGTCATTGTTAATCCCTTGACGGGTTTTTGAGCTTTCGTCGGTAAAATTAGGTTGAAAACGTTCATTTTGAAAAGTAGTTTCAAAATGATCTATTGCAAATGTGGAAAAACAGAAAACGTTTTTCGATTTCATAGTTTTCTAAATAAGGACACATGTCAGTTTCGTGTATTTCCGGACAAAAAAGAATTAAAACTTAAGGCATAAACTTACTGCTTTGGATTTGAGTACAACTTTAACGTCCCATATGAGTAGGATTTTAACGCTTCGCGTTTAAAATTGAGCAGCATATTTCAGAAATTTTGACAAGATCTTACTTTTAAGCAAAGTTAAAGTAGACACTAATAATAATTCTGGATTCTGAAATGCAGGAGTTCATCCCCAATATAGAAAATAAACAAAATTGATGAAAAGGTAAACTGCCGCCTTAGGACAGGATCTCGAAAGATATCTCGATTGCATTTCATTATTTTCAAAGGATTTTTTTTTTTTTATTTTTTTCATTGGATAGCTGAGATGGATCCTTTTTTACTTTTTTGATTTTGCTATATTATTTATTTTGTTTTATTTATAACAGATATTTCTTATGATGACGCTTTCATTTTCGGAAACATTTCTGAAAGCGAAAGCACCCTCGTAAAAAGATATCTGCAATCCAAATCGAAGAAGTACAAAATGTCCTGCATTCAGACGTATCTCAGATATCCTATGCAAAAGGAAAAAAAATAATCATATATAAAATACTGAAATGGAACCGAGTTATCTTTGTAAATTTCTTTCATCGGATTAGCATAAAGCGAATAGCCCCTTAAAGTTGTACCCGACCTTTTTCCAGTCGTCCTGTATTATTGTGTCCTTGAACGTGTTACGTAAAAAAAAGAGTTTTTATTATGTCGCGTGATGATGCAATAATCGTTTTTATTGCTTCGACGTGGCGCAATTCGAACTCCTCCAAAACCGGAAAAAACACTCCTAACAATAACAGGATTTAAATACACATAACTAGATAATAATAATAACTAGATAATGATGAGTTTAGAGTGACAAATGGAATCGCGTGGATATCCTTCTACTTTTTACCATAAACACCCTCTATTTTTAAAAGAGCGAAATAACAATGCGTGTTGCACAGATCACGATACACTCTTTCCAACATATTCCCAAAAGGGGCTGTGCATCACTTTATCATTGTAGGGGGTGTCTGGTACATGATATCATTTTTGTTCTACTCAAAAAAAATGTCATTTTTAACATGGTCTTTGGTCTAAAATAGTATGTTATCTTTTTTTTTAGTATTTTATCTATTTTTGTGAAAATACAAAGTTCTTACTAAAATCATTAAATTGTTATAAAATTATTTAATACTAAAACATGGAGTACCCTGAGGTTCAACCATTCTCATGTGTATATGTGTACACAATCGCTGGTCGAGAAACCCTATGTGCAGAATATTTGAAATGAAACTTGTGTTTACTAATACATAAAAGAACGTTTTACGGATAAAGTATATGAGTTAAATACGTAAAAGAGAAATAGGAAGATTGTCGTCCCCTTGTTTTGTTGATAAGAATTTCGATCTGAACCGCACCATTATTTCGTTCGGGGCAGGTGCAACAAGACTTAATTACTGTTGAATGCATTATATAACAAAAAACTATTTGAAACATATATGTTTCTTTTTAGAATTACAGTCGAACCTCGATTTAACGAATTGATTGGGACCCACAAATCCGTTCGTTAAATAAAAGCAATTCGTTAAATCGAATATCAATTTTTGTGAAGAGTATGGTATAAAAATATTAATACAAGATACCCTTAGATTTACATATTTGAAAAAAGTGATTATTGTTTACTACGAGCTTAAAAATTATATGCTAGGATACCAATGTTTAAATTATCTAAATTCTTTAATGTTATTTGCTTTTAAAACTTAATACATAATACATGCATACTTATTGGCAATTTGGAAAAAATCCTTGATAGTGCTTTGTTTTGGGCTCATTGTTTTGATTTTCCAAAGTTATTTGTCGATGTTTTCTAACTTCGTAAGAACAACATCATCAACCTCATGAGAAAAAATAATTTTTTAAAGTGTTCAAGCTGCAAATTATTCTTAGAATGTCACATTTTTTATTTGAACTTCCGTATCTTTGTTATCTTGGCTGCTTTCAGAATCTTCATTCTCTTTCTGTTCACTATCGCAGGTACTTATCTTTACATTTTTGTGTACATCTGTATCATGTTTCTAGTTGAAAAAGGGAAAAAGACTGTCTTTTGAATCCACCAGAAATGAGAAAAAAATGTTACACTTGGATTAGAATGTAAAAGATTCAAAATTTTATGTGCAAAAAAATCAAAATTTTAGTTTTATCTGCAAATGCAATTTTTTTTTCAGCGATTGTTGTTCGTTAAATCAAAGCTAAAAATTCGTTAAATCAGAGCATTTTAGCATTCTTTTCGTCGGGACAGATAAAATATTCGGTAAATCGGAGAATTCGTTAAATCAAAGTACGTTAAATCGAGGTTCGACTGTATTTGATATAAAGTGATATTTTATTGACTTCGCTTCCTTTGAATCAATAAAGTAACCAGTTTTGTATGTCACCCAAACATACACACACATACAAAGAGGATAAGGATCTCATTACCTTGGGTTGGGGGGGGGGGGGGGGAGGTTGCTCTAAAATTATCAAAAAGTTGATAACGATATCATTATAGGGGAGTGGGGGGAGTCTAAAATCACCAAAAAGTTGATAATGTTATATTTATACTCCCCCAAATTGCACAGTTTACTAAGGGACAGTTCCAAATGTCACGCATGGAGGGAAGAGGGGGGGGGGGCTTGGCTCATGAAATTGTGGCAGTTTGTGATAAGTGGATGAGAGGAGGGGGGTGAAAGGAAGTGTGACATCACAGATTTTGGTTAAAACAAAAGCATTAAAAATCAGCAGATGAAAATTTTAAAGTCATTTTCAAAATTGTCAGAATACTACTGTTTTAAAATGCTCTTTTAAATTAATACTTTATTACTACTTTTGCATCCATATTAATTTTGGTGTTTGAACTTTCGGATTGATGAAATTTTCAAATTTTCGGAAAATTCGAAAATTGGCCCTGCTTTTAATTGTACGCTATCAGAAAATAAAGCATTGATAATCGAGATATTTTTATAAATTTCTTCCATAAGATGTGGGTCTTTGTCTAGCCAAATGTTTGGAGTTTGTTTCTGAATTGGTCATTCAATCATCAATGGACTTATATAAACATGTTTTTCCAAAGTGATTTTATTTTTCTTAAAATTTTAGAAGTTTACATAAATTTCTTTATACAATAGAATATTCTGTTTTATTTATACTAAAGTTCTGGCAAAGATCCACTTGTTGCCTAAAACATGGAAATATTTTTTTTTTCCAAAAAAGAAAAAAAAATACTTAATTAGCCTAAATTATTCAGAATAATATTTTTGAATTAATTATCGCTGTACTTCACACAAGTTCGTTAAGATATATTTTAATTTACACCTTCCACTTTTTTTTTTTTTTTTTTTTAAATTTAATGAACATATATATTTATTGTTAGTTTAAATTTGTCTTTACTATTTTCTAAGTTACCAATAATAATAATAATAAAAAGGAAAAAAAAAATATCTGTTTGAATAACTGTTAAAATATATTTAGATTAAAAGTAAAGTTAGTAAATTGTTAAAACATGTGTAAATTAGACGCAATTGTATAAATGGAAAAAATTTCCACTATTTTCTTATTTCCCACTGTCATGCCTGTTTTTGGACTAAAAAAATAAGTTCATGCCTGTTTTTGGATTTAGACAATTACTTAAGAAAATTGGATGACAGAAAATACCGACAGACAGTTATCAACCCTTTTCAGAAAATAAGCTGATTTCCGACGAAAAAAAAAATTATCCAACTGGAATTTCGACCAAAAATTTCCGAAAAACACTTCTATCCATTCTTTTTCGAAACGCTATCGAAGGCAGCATAAGGCTTTCGAGCACACATGCATTTTGCCCAACTTCAACCAAATTCGGAGAAATCCTTTCTTTTCCTACCTTCTGTGGTTTATTGACAATAGAAAAAGGGGAATATTACGATGGTACAGGAGATCACTATCTCAACTAAGATCCCTGACCTACAGTTAGATTGAAGTTGAGCTGGAAAAGTCATTCTACATCGAACACGCCGACTGCGAATCTAAAATACGCCGACTTCTAACCGCAAAAAGTAGTTGTGTGTGTGTGTGTGCCCGCTTGAAGAGAATCACTTTCATTTTCCAAGCAGCCCACTGTACATCCGGGTCTTAACTCTCGTTTCGAGTCGTTCTCCTCTTGAAGAGAAGAGAAAAAGCACTTTTGCTTTTTTTGTTTTGTTTCTTTTCCTCCCCCCCCCCCTCAGTAGACAGCGCATGCGCGCGGAACTGGCTGTTGTTTCTTTTTTGTCTCGCTCCCAAGGAGAAATGTTCCAGTCGTGTTCTGTGAGGCATGAACCCTTGCCAGTCAGTGGCGCAACGTGTGTCATTCGTGACCCAGTGGCGGAGGGGGCCCCGTCCCACGCCCCTGAACCTGAACGTTGTCCACGACGAAAATATCCGATCCTAAAATTGTTCAGGGTCTTTCAAGGATCTAGATCAACCATACGTTCCAACGTTCGAACCAACGTTCAGGGGCGTTCGAAGATAAAACTGCGCACGGGGCAAAGTTTCAATTGGGCGTCCCCCCCCCCCTCCATTTTTTTCTTGTGACCGGCCAAAAATGACGTTAGTAGCGGAATTGGAATTGGGGATGGAATTTGGCGCATCCTAAATTCCCGCACCTGGGCGACAGCCCCCTTCTTCCCCCTTTTCGCACGGGGCTGCTCAGATTGCGGACCGTATGAGCCCCGGCGATGCAGCCCGGGACGTTTGACATGTGCATAGAAAGTATTTAACACCTTCAATGTTGTTTTATAAATTTTCGTGGGAAGACGAAATTTGTCTTCTCATTTATGATTTTAAAAAAATCGGTTTTCTTAAGCGTGCATTCTAATCCAAAATCTGCTAAACTTCTGATTTTTTAAAAATTAATTTTTACCTTCAATTGCATCAAACTGGCAAATTTTCGTAATGAGAATTTATATAATTTTCCGTGCTTGTTGATTTTTTAATAAAAGCAGAAAATATTGAGGAAAAAAACGCTGTCAAATTTTGCGCTTTGAACCGAATTTTCCGAAGCGGGAGATCTGGGAACGAAAAAAAGGGTCATACTGAAATAGTAATTGTTTAAAGTCCCAATTTTTATGAATTGAGCAAAAAATGAAATCACACGGTCTTACACATCTCTTCTACATCTATTCAAAAATCACCTCAACCGGTTTCAAGTTTCTGCTTTCAAAAATAAGACTGAAAATGTATTGGAAAATTTCGAGGTGTTGAGAGTGGAAAAATATTTTTTCGAATACACCCTTAATCAAAAGTTCTTTCCACTACTTATTTCTAAAATTAAAAAACACTTTTTCCATGATCCTAAAATTGTTCAGGGCCTTCCAAGTCGTAAACGATGAGTCTTTCAAGGATCTAGATCAACCATACTCAGGTTCAGGGGCGTTCGAAGAGAAAACTGGCCGGGGCAAAATTTCAATTTGGCGCCCCCACCCCCTCCAACTTTTCCTTGTGACAAGTAAAAAAATTACGTTGATAGTATGAATTTGGTCCCCTCAAACTTTTTCTTGTGACAGGCCAAAAATGACGTTGATAGTATAAATTAAGCGCCCTTTAAATTTCCTCGCACGGCGCTGCTCAGATTGCGGGCCGCATAAGCCCCGGCGACTTTTTATCGGTGGCCCGAGAATTTTGAGATGTGCATAAAAAGTATTTAAGACTTTCACAGTTGTTTTTTATAAATTTTTTTGGGAAGACTAAAACCGTGTTCTCATTTATAATAAATGAATTCCGTTTTCTTAGTCGAAAGTTCTTTACATTAATTTGCATAATACATATTTCTACAATTAAAAAAGAAAGAAAATCATGACTGATTTTATCCGAGAAAATCGTCTCCGCACCCCCCCCCCCCCCTTCTCCCCTTTAGAACTTAGATGTTCTGCACTGTTACATTATTGCATTTTATACTTATTGCACAGCCGATATTAATATTTTTTTTAGGGTTGAGTGTTTATCACCCACCCCCTGTTATTTTCAAACTTTAAAACTTATTTCTATATCTTCAATAAAAATCTACCACGAAGATTATTATTTAGAAATAGTGATGTTAATTTCTTTTTATATTAAATTTGTTATAATACTTTAAAACAAATAATGCATTATAAACTAATAATTATGCTATCTTCCTTTTACTTACCCATCATACGTAGTATAGGGTAAGTCTTGCAATCGTTTTGAAAATCGAAAAATTTTTTTTGACGGATTTACACGTTTTAGATAGTGGAGATTCCGAAAAACATATTTTTAGAAAAAAAAAAATTGCCGTCTGTCCGTCTGTGTGTCTCTCTGTCTGTCTGTAACCGCTCTATCTCCCGAACAAATTGAGATAGAGACTTGAAATTTTGTATGTACTTAGTATGTAAGAATGGGACGAAGCCTATTTAAAATCAGTAACCTCGATTATCCGGAACTATTTTTTTCGGACCCTCGAAAAATTCGTTCTGATGAAAGGTATATAAAAATTTTCGAATTTTTTTGTTTTAAGGAATGGACGTAAAAGGCAATAAAATAACACACATTTTGCATATAGAACGAAGTCGATCGGATAATTAGTTGCCGAGATATTTGTAATCCTGTTTTCCACATTCTTCGATTTTTCGTGACCCTGTATTTCATTCAAATTTCAATTCAAAAGTATATTTTAATTGGAAATGAGACGCTTCATCCGACGCAGTTAATTGTTAGTTAATAGGATTATTATTTTTGGGAGTTATAAGGATGTTTCTTTTACGCAGTTCGGTACTACTTGAGTAGTTTGGCGTTTTATATAATTTGTCGAAATTGGTACATCAGCGGTTCTTTAATAGAACATTACTACAGGTATATTAACAATATTTAAATTTTTGTTTGTGAATTGCAATGCATTGTATAAATAGTTTTCACATGTTTTATTTTCATATACATATCCATGATGGGTAAGTATTACGGTGGGCCCCCAACGACTAGTTTATTATTATTTTTATACACTTTTATAAGTAAATTGCGACTCGCCTTGCGCAAATATAAATTTGGATGATTATTGTATTTGAAACTAAAAAAGGTTGATTATTGCTGGCTTAGACCCCCATGTAACGCAGTTCTTTCGTGTTCATTTTCAATAGCGAAACTGGCCATATAGACAGAGAATAAAAATTTCTACAGTTAATTAACCTTTTATGTACTAAACGGTGAAGAAAATTTTAATAAAAAATTCAACTATTTCGTCTATTAATACAAGTTTTTTTTATTTTTTTCCTTCCACATAATATACTCTTCTCGATCCTATTTAGAACGTCTAGAAACGTTTCAAAAAATAGTCATTTTCATAATAGTGTAAAAATAATTTTTTATAAAACTAGTCGGGGGCCACCGAAATACTTACCCATCATGGATATGTATATGAAAATAAAACATGTGAAAACTATTTATATACAATGCACTGCAATTCATAAACAAAATTTAAATAGTGTTAATATTCATAGTAATGCTATATTAAAGAACTGCTGATGTACCAATTTCGACAAATTATATAAAACGCCAAACTACTCAAGTAGTACCGGACTGCGTAGAAGAAACATCCTTATAACTCCAAAAATAATAATTCTATTAACTAACAATTAACTGCGTCGGATGAAGCGTCTCATTTCCAATTAAAATATACTTCTGAATTGAAATTTGAATGAAATACAGGGTCACGAAAAATCGAAGAATGTGGAAAACAGGATTACACATATCTCGGCAACTAATAATCCGATCGACTTCGTTCTATATGCAAAATGTGTGTTATTTTATTGCCTTTTACGTCCATTTCTTAGAACAAAAAAATTCGAAATTTTTTATATACCTTTTATCAGAACGAATTTTTCGAGAACCGGAAAAAATAGTTCCGGATAATCGAGGTTGCTGATATTAAATAGGGTTCGTCCCATTCTTACATACTAACTACATACAAAATTTCAAGTCTCTATCTCAATTTGTTCGGGAGATAGAGCGTTTACAGACACACAGACAGACAGACAGACGGACGGCAAAATTTTTTTTCTAAAAATATGTTTTTCGGAATCTCCACTATCTAAAACGTGTAAATCCGTCAAAAAAAATTTTTCGATTTTCAAAACGATTGCAAGACTTACCCTATACTACGTATGATGGGTAAGTAAAAAGGTTGATTATTGCTGGCTTAAACCCCCATGTAACGCAGTTCTTTCGTGTTCATTTTCAATAGCAAAACTGGCTATATAGACAGAGAATAAAAATTTCTACAGTTAATTAACCTTTTATGTACTAAACGGTGAAGAAAATTTTAATAAAAAATTCAACTATTTCGTCTATTAATACAAGTTTTTTTATTTTTTTCCTTCCACATAATATACTCTTCTCGATCCTATTTAGAACGTCTAGAAACGTTTCAAAAAATAGTCACTTTCATAATAGTATAAGAATAATTTTTTATAAAAAAAGAAAGAAAGAAATTCTGGCTGCGAAAGCTTTTTTAATTAAGGAAAGGATCGAAATACTTTTAAAGGAATTGTGATATTTCCTTAAGGGTGTTCTTAAATCAAGAAGGGCAACTTTGTGACACAGACGTTAATTTATTTTTGTTCGGAAATGCATGAAAATAGCAGGTGTTGTTATTCAGAAATTGTCTAATGGCACTCAATTTTCTGTTTTTGAAAAACACAATAGATTTTTCATAACAAGCCTTCAAAGTGGACACTTTTGAGCCTATTTCCCGACGAAACCAGAAAAACCGGTCGAAAAGCAGGAGAGAAACGGGTGATTGCCAGGGTTGTTATGATTTTGCCCAGCCCAAAAAAACCCGGGTGGGTTTTTTCTGAAAAAACCCAACTGGGTTTTTTCAAAATTTCAACTTTAAATTACATATACAATGTATTTATATTACATATATAATACATTGTAATATATTTCTTAATATCAGTACACCAACCATCACCCCCTCACCCCAAAGAAAAGAAATGTCCTAATTATGCCATCACAATTTTTAAAAGAAATAATTGTTAGTTAATCTCTATAGCATGTGTAAGTAACAAACAAATTTTTTCCCATAAAAAAAAATACTTTGATGTGTAATCCGTTCTATGTTATACAGTAGAAACTCATAATAAAATACCATATATGCTTAGAATCCTAATTTAATTATGTAGACATGTAGACTTACTTGGCTTATTCTATTATTTAGTAATAATAAAAAACACTTACTTTATAAATTATTACTCAATAATCAATTTATCTATTATAATTTTGATTACTGTCATTGATTATATATAATTGTAATAATCAATTAGCTACTTTAAATTTAGCAATAAGTACATTTTTCCCCCCAAGTATTCTGAACCACCTCCAATGAACCCCAAAAACCTCAAAAAACCCGCAAAAACCCTGAAAAAACACAGTGGGTTGGGTTTTTTCTGAAAAAACCCGGGTATTTAACAACCCTGGTGATTGCGTTATCGAAATAGCTCATAACTCGATAAGTAATTGAATGATCATAAAATGGAAAAATACGTTCAATTCGAAATCGCTTTCCTAGTCAGGCATTAAAATTTTATAACTTTATGTTAAAAAAAAGAATTTGTAAATGTGTCAAAACGTTTTTCGCTTGTTGAGCGGATCAGTTAAGAACACCCTTAAGAATATTTTTGGTTAATGAATGTGATTATTTTTATAAATATTTTATGAAAAAAGTTGTAATTGCTGATTTAATTAATTGTTTTTGATGTAAAAAACATATCTAAATTTCACATTGTTATAATTTAAAGATTTCAGTATATCTATAATGATTGAGGTGAAGTCATTTCTTAATTAATAATTCCGTAGATGAAGAGTTAATGCGATTATTTTTTTCAGAAAACGTTTGGTAATTTGCCGACAACTATGCCTCAACCATTATACATATTAATTTATGGCAATACGAGATTTCTATTACAGTAAAACCTCCATAACGGACACCTCTATTTAACGGACAGTTTTCAAATCCCCACTCCCAAAACTTAAATTTTCGTATGTTTAACCTCTGAATAACGGACATTCCGAATAGCGGACAGTAATTTGGGGAAAAAAGAATGAAAAAAATAAAAATCCTCTAAATTTTTCAGGGCAATGTGTCGCAAATTTTGTGATCACAGATAAATGTGGGGATGAGCTGGAGAAAATCCCCTCTCCCCCTACATTTATCTGTGATCACAACTCCCCCTCTCCCTACCTCGGATGATTTGAGATAGTATGCTTTTAAGAAGCAGAAAAATATAGTAAACAATTATACAATTGGTTTTTTTTTTTTTTTTTTTTTTTTTTTTTTTTTTTAGAAAAAGGATGATTTAAAGGGATTAAAATTACTGACAGAGTTAAAACTTTACATTGAAAAACAAATTACACGTAATCGCAAGTAAAAACAAACTTTTGTAAAAGAAATTTTTGTAAGAATGTAATAAACAAAGGATAAAGGTATGCACAATTTTATTTCAACTTTATTGCTTTAAAAATTATTTTAATTTCTGGTTAATCTTATAATAGAGGTTTTAGTACGTATTAAAATCGACTAATCAAAAATTAAGCATTCATTAGGAATTTTTTCTTTATCTGTGGTTTTCCCAATAGCGGACACCTCCGAATAGCGGACAATTTCTGCGCTCCCAAGGTGTCCGTTATTTAGAGGTTTTACTGTATTCCTAAAAAGTTTTATTATTTCCCTATGACTGAATGTAATCTAATAAAATGTAGTATTTGTACATTTTTGCTTAAGGGTGTTCTTAAATCAAAAAGAGCAACTTTGTGACTTACGCTTCAATTCGCTTTTGTTCGGAAATGCATGAAACTCTAGCAGCTATGTTATTCAGAAACTGTCTAATTGCACTCATTTTTCCGTTTTCGTGCAAACGCGATAGATATTTCAGAACAGGCCATCAAAAATGATGTTACTTTTCCGACTTTGATTGCAGGTATTTTTAACGCGGACACTTTCATTTTAGGAACCGATTTTTAAAGTGAAAGCATCCTCATAATCTTATCTCATTATCTGCAGTTAAAATCGAAAAGCAAAAAACGACCTCTGAATACCAGATCAATCTCAGCTATCCAATGCAAAAAATATCAAAATGCAACTGAGATATCTTTACAAAAAATTTCTTACATAGGATTAACATGAGCGAATGTGACTTTTCATTGGACTGAAGTAGCTTCTTACGGTGTGCCTACTTTCAAATAACTGTTTTTGCGAAAATTTTTATATTTTCATTTTATTATTTTAGTGTTGACTCTAGAAAAAAAGGGCCGTCGGGCGGGAATTTTTCAAAAAAGGAATACTATTCAATAATAATAATAATAATAAATAAATAAATAAAAAAGGTACGTGTTTTTCAACTAATTGGAGATGCAGATAAAGTGTAGCAAATGAGGTACGTTCGTACTTCAATGAAATTTAAAAATATTCAGAATTTGGTGCAGACAGTATTTCGGATACAGTATACTGATCGAAATCTTTTGTGTGTTCCTGTAAATACTATCTGCTTTTTATTATACAGAAAGTAGCTTGTATGAAACCGCAACAACGTCAGTTTTCTCGCTGTCGCTCGCCAATGCGCTAAATTGCGACTCAATTCTTTATTTGGCGAATAAACAAGCGATTAGATTCGCCAAATTGCTAGTGCTCAATTTTTGCTTTTTCTTTTTCGTTTTTCATACATACGCATACATACTACATGTATTCAATATATACATATTTTTTTATATTTATAGCGAATAGTTGAAATTAGATTAATAATTATCGCTGTCACAGTTATAAAAACTTAGGTTATTTTAGAACATATTGAAAAAAAGGGATACATTAAAAGATTAAAGATATTTTTTTTTTTTTTTTTTTTGCGACACGGCGAATCTATTTTGCTAATTCTTTTTTTCATTTGGCGAATGTTTTTTATTTTTAATTCGCCAAATTACTAACCTTGGTCAAATGTCAGCGAGAACACTGAACAACGTCTATGGATTTCATAAAATATAAAATAATTTAACATAATTAAAACACACTTCAAACAATATTTTCCCGTATATCATAATGCAGCGTTATACTTTTCAGTAGCCCTGTAAAATAGTAATAAATATTCTTTGCATCATAAATTGTTCAAAATGTATATTTTAGTATCTACTTCATAGATTCATGTCAATTCAATTATATTCAAAAGAGTGTAACATCATTAAAATGCACTTGAAACTATTTTTTATTGATCGTAATGTTAAGGAATACTTTTGACTGTCTCTGTAATTAAACTATACATCCGATTTTCATAAAATTTTAATTGATTCGACAAAGTTATGTAACATTTATATATTTTAATTTCAAACGATTTGGTTGGGTTGTTTTTGCGTTGATATATGCGGACGGACGGACTGAACGACAACTATTGGTGCGACGTATTTACATAATTAGGAATACACTTAAAAAGGAAACACTACCTCCCCCCCCCCTAAAAAAAGGGCGGGGGGGGGGGGGGGCTCGGAATTAAGTGAATTGGAACGTCAATAATATAGGAACTGCAGGGTGCTGCTCCCTGCTAAGTCAATACTATATTTTAAATTAAGTTCCAGCGCTAAGGATTCCAAAATGCGTTACTTTTGGTTATCAATCATTAGAAGCAAAGTTATACCTCCCAAACTATAAACCGGAAATAAACTTTCTGAAACCGGAAGTGACTGTTTAAAGAGCCACAGAAAGGTAAACAATACGTTCTAATACACGGGTATATAAACCTGTACAATTTGGGTAGATTTTAATGTTATAAACTTACTAACCTTATACATAATTATTTGTACTGTATGAGAATTTTTCTGGAAAACAGCGTTTTGGATTGTGTATTTACGAAAAACCGCAAAAAAAAGTTTTTAAGCTAATGAAATAAAATTTTGTCACAAGGTTCTGGTAGGTTATGAAGCAAAATACAGCTTGTGTCGTTTGTATCTAATTAATTTAAGAACTATTTTTATTGAAAAATGCATATTTAAAAGAAAATAAAAATAATTTTTTGTATACAAAATTTGGTATAGGTTAATAAATTTAAAATGTATTGCAAACCATTCTCTTCATAACACAGATAAGTGCACTTAAAAAAATTGTAAAATAATTGCATTTTTTACAGAAAAAAAAACTGTTATAAAGAAAAAAAAATTCTGTAAAAGAAACTGAATTTTGCAGTTTTTACAGAAAAAAACTGTTTTAATGAAAAAATATAGATATTTTCTGTAAATTAAACGGTTTTAAACTGGAACCAAAATTGACAGTTTGTCCCTGTAAATTTGAGGTTTTTTTTTTTTTTTTTTTTTTTTTTTTTTTTGCTAATACATTGTTGGAAAAAAAGTGAAACATATTGGCTTTACATATTGACAATCCTTTACTGAAATTTAATTCAATATTGCCTAAATTGAAAAGATTTTTTTTGCATTTAAAAGAAAAAAAAAAAAAACTTTTACTGTAGCTGGGACATTATTAATAAATGGTTTTTAATAGCAAACCATGTGTAAATGGTTTGCTAATAGAGTATTTGGAAAGAAAGAAAAAAAAAAAAAAAAAGGAAATATATTGAATAGGTTTCGTGTAAGTAAAAGCAACTTCATTGTAAATTAATTTCGTTGTAGAAGATTTGAAATAAAGGCAATTCTTTATTGAAATTTGACTTAATACTGCCTAAATTGCAAAAAGTTTCTTCACTAAAATTTTAAAGGAATTCTTAGTTTTATTTTACCTAAGAACGCGTTCCATTTCAAATTTTGAAATTTTACAGTTATTAATTTCTTTTTCATATAAATATTTTATTACTAATCAAGTTTTTTTTTTTTTTTTTTTTTTTTTTTTTATAAACTTTAATCTTAATTCATACCAAAAAAAAAAAAAAGTACACGAATTTTTTTTATTGTTAGGCTCGTAAATGTCATTAAAACACAGTTAAAGTTGAAAATAAAATTTGAAATATGATCTATAACATAGCGCTTTATTTCTGAATTGCAAATGTATGTTTACATAATATAGCGTGACATGTAACAAGAGGGGGAGGAGGGAAATAAAAAACTCCGAAAAAAAGTGTAACGTCATTTATGAAGGTCTCTTTTATATTTTTCGTAATTGGGCGATTAATTTGCACATTAATGTTGTTCAAACTCGAGGTTCGGCAGAAAACTTCGTTTAGTAGAAAACTTCTGTCAAATTGGAGCTTCTTTAATAGGAAGTTGGACTGTTAAAAATCCTTTATTGTAGCTGTGACATGTGACATCATCTCAGCTTTGAGGCAGGAATTTTTGTCGATCCGTCTTTGACAAACACACTAACCTCACACAATGGGATAATGTTCTAGTGACGTCAGAGTCGTTCGAATGACGGCGCGATTTTTTCTTTTTCTGTTTCAATATTGCAATATTGCTTCTTTGCCACTCACGTCATGATACATGGATAGGCGTATGTTTTCAGGTAGTGGTTTTTTGAGCTCGCCGACTATCAAAGCCAGAGAGCTTATGTGCCCGCATGTTCTGTATGTAACGCAATAACTCGTGATAAAAGTATCCGATTTGCTTCAAACTTTAGGTATGTATAGGTTTATTGTGATAAGGCGCTTCCCTGATTAGTTTTGGGAGTTCATTCGATAAGTATATGGGAAGGGGGCTGGGAGCTAATCCCTTTATCTTAATTTAGATAAATAGGTTTTTCTCGCTGAATTATCGGATTCCATTCACATTTTAAATAAAAAGTCATTCTTATGATACGCACCATGATTAGTTTTGGATATTCATTGGTTAATTAAAATGGGGAGTGGAATAGGGGGAGTTTAATAGGAGTTAAGGGAGGGGGAGGTCCCCTCCCTTAATTTAAGTAGATGGTTTTTTTACGCAGAATTTACAGATTAGCTTTAACTTTTAGATATTTAATCATTCTAATCAGGCGCCTCCATGATTAGTTTTAGATGTTCATTGGTTTTCAGGTATTTTTTTTTTTTAATCCGTTGACATTAATCACATTTTTTTGTCCATTAAAATTATTTTAGTGTCCATAAAAGTATTATTTTGTTTTAACAAATACTTTTGCTACTGTTTACATGCAATAACGTTAATATATGTCTGTGCTTTTACTCTATAACTTCATTTAAGTTTAGGCATTTTAGTAGTAATAATAATAATCAAGATTATTTGCTCAATTCTCTTTACACCATTTGCATTTCTTTTATTTTAAACCTATATTTCACTCTTTAAGTTTAAAATAAAAGTTACCTTCCTGAAAGAATCATGTGTCACAACGCTCAAAAAGTATTAGAAAGCTGTAATGCAATATTTTCTAAACATCCCCTAAAATTCTTCCTTAGCCTATTGTCTTATGAAAATTAAATGAATACTATACAAAACAACAGCATTCGTATTAGTTAAACACTCATCAATCTTTTTGGATAGTTAGTGTTTAATGTTATTAACGTAAAAGTTTTTTTTTTCTAAAAACTGAAGGAAAAAAAAAAATGTGTTTGGGATCGTCCGAAACAGGTTTTTAAGGCCGAAACGTAATTTCGGGGATCTTTCTATTTTCGGCCGAAAACGAAAATACCTTTTGAAAATGAATCTGAAATTTCAAGCCGTTGAGGCTGGAAAAGTATTTTTTCGAATACACCCTTAAGGGTTAATATTGCGAAGACTTTTTAGAATTTGAATCGTCCACTTCACCTCTTCGATTTCAGGAACTTTTTTAAGGGTGTATTTCGATTTAAACTGCTTGTTTTCCGATTTATTTTTGAATTCAGTTTTGCTCTCAAACACATCAAACTCGCAGATTCTCTTATTTAGAAAGTGCACAAGGTGCCGTGAAGGTCAATTCTTAGATAAGTGCACAAAATATTGCAAAAAAAGCAATCAGAAGCGGCAATTTGAAACGATTTTTCGAAGTGGGAGATCTGGGAACGAAAAAAAAGGGTCTTCCTGAGAAGTTAATTGCTTATAAATCAAACTCTAATGAATTGAGCGTAAAAAGACATTACACGGCACCTTATACGTCCCTTCAAAAATCCCCTCAGCAAGTTTCATGGTTCAACTCTTAAAAATGCGTCTGAAATTGTATCCGAAAATTTCGAGCTGTTGAAGGTGGAAAAGCGTTTTTTCGAATACACCCTTAATAGAAGATAGTTTTGTCATTAGCCCTAACGAATTATTTCCGATATCTGTTCTAATACATATGATATATTTTTTTTCTCTGCTATCCTGTTCCACTGAAAGTTCTACGATTTCTACATCTCTGTATGCGGCTGCTGACTTTTAGCATTTCACTTCACCTTTGCTCTTTCGCTTTCGCATTTCTCACTCAACCACAGATAGATAGACTTGTACAGTGGATGGAATCGAAACACGGTGTTCCCCAGCGCCTTGTTCCTCATACAACACACGTTTGGTTTTTTTTTTTTTTTTTCTACTTCTTCTAATCAATAGGATAAAGCCGCGCTTATTCTCTCTCGGCGATATCAAAGTGACAAGTGTTGCCGCATTCAATACCTGCTTTAAGGGTGTATTCTGATAAAAACTGCTTATTTTCCGATTTATTTTCAAATTCATTTTTTCTCTGAAATGCACCAAACTTTCAAAATCTCTTATTTAGAAAGTACACAAGGTGTCGTGATGGTAAATTTTTTGATAATGTAAAAAATGTTGCAAAAAAATGCTGTCAAAAACGGCGTTTTGGACCCAATTTTCCGAAGCGGGAGATTTTCGAACGAAAAAAAGAGTCATGCTGAGACAATAGTTGCTTATAAATCAAATTCTAATGAATTCAGCGAAAAATGACATCACACGGCACCTTGTATATCGCTCCAAAAATTCTCTCAGCAAGTTTCCTGTGTTTACTTTTAAAAATGAGCCTGAAAATGTATCTGAAAACTTCGAGCTGTTGAAGGTGGAAAAGCATTTTTTCGAATACACCCGGGTCCAGGTGGTAGTTTTTGTTTGTCGAATTAAAATTTTGATTTTTTTTTTTTTTTTTTTTTTTTTTTTTTTTTTTTTTTTTTTTGTGATGGATAACTCTATCTATTAAGAATTGATAAATTAATATTTAATTTTATCACAGATTTGTAGCAATTTTGTCTCGATAGGTAATTTATTGATTGAAAAATAGAAAAGTCACTTTGATTCCAAATCTCTTCCATAAGATTTGCCAATTTTATACCTTTACATTTAAAAATTGGGCAGGGTGTGAAATTTTCAGAAAAATTCCAGCAAGATGCAATTTACAGATGCAAATAGTTATTAAAAAATCGTACATGACTTAAGAAATAATTTATTACTACAATAAGTTTTCATAACTCCTTTTTTCTATAAAATTAAAATACATACAAAAGAGCAAAACTTAATCAGGGATGAGATTCTTGAGACTTTAGTCTGAATTTCAGACTTTTCTTCAATTTTTAAAGAAATTTTGCCAATTAAATTTTTGGGAAAATTTTATATTTTTTCCTTAGTTTTACTTACCCATCATACGTAGTATAGGGTAAGTCTTGCAATCGTTTTGAAAATCGAAAAAATTTTTTTGCCGGATTTACACGTTTTAGATAGTGGAGATTCCGAAAAACATATTTTTAGAAAAAAAAATTTGCCGTCTGTCTGTCTGTCTGTATGTCTGTCTGTCTGTAAACGCTCTATCTCCCGAACAAATTGAGATAGAGACTTGAAATTTTGTATTTAGTTAGTATGTAAGAATGGGACGAACCCTATTTAATGTCAGCAACCTCGATTATACGGAACTGTTTTTTTCGGACTCTCAAAAAATTCGTTCTGATGAAAGGTACATAAAAATTTTCGAATTTTTTTGTTCTAAGAAATGGACCTAAAAGGCAATAAAATAACACACATTTTGCATATAGAACGAAGTCGATCGGATTATTAGTTGCCCAGATATTTGTAATCTTGTTTTCTACATTCTTCGATTTTTCATGACCCTGTATTTCATTCAAATTTCAATTCAGAAGTATATTTTAATTGGAAATGAGACGCTTAATCTGTCGCAGTTGATTGTTAGTTAATAGAATTATTATTTTTGGAGTTACAAGGATGTTTCTTTTACGCAGTTCGGTACTACTTGAGTAGTTTGGCGTTTTATATAATTTGTCGAAATTGGTACATCAGCAGTTCTTTAATATAGCATTACTATGTATATTAACAATATTTAAATTTTGTTTATGAATTGCAATGCATTGTATAAATAGTTTCACATGTCTTATTTTCATATACATATCCATGATGGGTAAGTATTACGGTGGCCTCCAACGACTAGTTTTACTTTTGTTTTTGTACTTAGTCCATTTTTTTCTGAATTACTTTTAATGTTCTGAATTTTTAATGTTTTCCATAGTATTACTAATTTGTTTTTTAAATAACACTTTAAATTTTTTTATTATTTTTCCTTAAATCTTCATTCTTAGTGGTTGGCTTAACAATCAATTATGATCAATTTAACTCCTTAAAAACTTTTTTTTTTTTTTTTTTTTTTTTTTTTTTTTTTTTTTTTTTTAAAGAATAGGAACTCTGTCCTATCAAATAATTTATGTGGTTGCAATTATTTTTGATTTGCTGTTTCAAGAAAAGTATCTACTATTTTTAAAATTACAATTACAAAATATTCATATCAGTTGTCCTGTATTTTGGTAAAAATACAGGTTATATTTGGTATAATATTTGGTTATTTTAATGTCCTGTATTTTGGTAAAATAGACTTTTCACTGCCGTAAGTAAATAATTTCTGCCTAATTCTTTCTAACAGTTTCATTTAAATTTGCTTAAAGCTAAATTGTATGTAACAAATATAAATTTCAATAGCAATTATAATACTTATTCCGCTTGAAATTCATAAGTATTATTACTCAAATGTCGTTCGCACAGTTTTCAGATTTTTTACCTTTTTTGTCAATCTCATCCCTGTAATACATTATAGAATTTAGTAACCTATTTACATTGCAGTCGTTTGGAAAGCTACAACTAAGTTTAAAAAAATGTTTTTGATACATTTTCTATAACCTACAGCTTTTCAAAAACTACCTAAACTAAATTCACTCGCTCTGCCCGAAAATCCACTCGCCATTGGCGAGTAAAATGATGTATTTCTCGACCCCTGAAAATCTGAAATCCCCACTTCCCACGTCATTATGACTGAAAACATGTCTTGAGAACCTCTTTAACTTTAGGGTGTGTTTCGATTCAAACTGCTTATTTTCCGATTTATTTTTAAATACAGTTTTGCTCTCAAATACACCAAAATACACCAAAAAGTACACAAGGTGCCGTGATTGTCGATCCATTGATAAATGCAGAAAATATCGCCCCCCCAAAAAAAAAAAAATCAAAAAAAAAAAAATCAAAAACAGCATTTCGAACCGATTTTTTCCAAGCCGGACATTTGGGAACGAAAAAAAGGGTCATAAGAAGCGATAAGGTAATTGTTTATAACTCAAATTCTAATGAATTGAGCTTAAAAAGACATCACGCGGCACCTCATACGTCACTTCAAGAATCCCCTCAGCAAGTTTCATGTTTCTACTTTTAAAAATGTGTCTGAAACTGTATCGGAAAATTTCGAGCTGTTGAAAATGGAAAAGCGTTTTTTTTTTTTTTTTTTTTTTTTTTTTTTTTCAAATACACCCTTAACTCTTTCAGGGGCGAAGCATTTTCAATGCTAAAGCGTTGAAATAAATAAATGACACCACAATTTACCAACAAATGAATTTTTAAATAAGAAAATAAGGACTATATTTCACATGCATATTAAACAGGGTTGCAAAAAAGCTGGTTAAAATTTAAAAAAGCCAGATTAATGGCTTTTATTGGTTTTAATCGGCCTTTTCCGCCAAAATTGTCTTTTATTCGATGAAGCATTTTAATTATAAGTTAAACATTTTTAAGTGTTTCTTAATTAGTTTTAATTGATTTTGAGTTTAATAAATTTATTTGTCAAAATGAAAAATTAGGATTTTAATTGTGATTCATTATGAGAAATCGGATTATAATCCAATTTCTCAATAATGAAAACATTAATACTAGAATAACACGTTGATGGAGTTTGTAGCAGTTTATAGTCAGAATTGAAAATATGTCGCCTAAATTATAAAATGGCCATAACAAGTGCTTTTTTTTTACATTGACCTTTAATTCCACTCTTGTTTTTCCATTTTTACCTCTTTATAAAATTAGAGGACAATGGTTACTTAGTTACAGTATGTTTTATTAACTAATATGTCTTATTTTATTCTCTATAAAATTAAAGTCATACATAAAGTCGTGAAATGAAAACACAATTTCTCACTGTTAAAAATAGTTTTATGAATTTGCATGTGCATGAATATATTCATTCGTAGAGTATATATATATATATGCATATATGTAATCTTTTAAATTGCAACGAGCTTTCCAAAATTTTAATTCGACAAATTTTATTATGAGATTTTTGTTGTTTTTTAATTGTTCTCTTCATTTTAAGTAATTATGTATTAAACTCTCCTCAAATACTGAATCCTTCCTAATTTCTCTTTCCATATTTTGTGACTTATCCTTCCATATTTACACGTAAGAATGTTTCAATGGATGCTTTGATGTGTTACATTTTGTCAATTGCTCAATTAAATATAATTCTTAAGAATTCCTAGTATACTTTGAGTTTCGTAAATTTATTTGTCAAAGTGAAAAATTAGGATTTTAATTATGATTCATTATATGAGAAATCAGACTATAATCCAATTTCTCAATAATGAAGACATTAATACTAGAATAACACATTGATGGAAACTATAAATATGCAATATTGCATATAACTATGCAATATAGAATTTCAAAACTTATTTTAGGAGCATAATTTGTATACCGTATTTTCGGGTGTATAGCCCGCACCCTGTGTATAACCCGCACCCCTAAATCGAGCAGTGCAGTAAAAAAGTTCGTGTATAACCCGCGGAAATGCATCGGTGTATAGTCCGCGGGCTATACACCATTTTCGAACATATATTTCGATCAGGGTTCGAAATTAGAAGCCATTAGTCATAATTTTTAACACAAATTTACCAAATTTTTTCGTGATGCATAATACCTACTGTAATTTGGCTAAAATATTAAGATTATCAGTTTACCGTAATTTTCGGAAGAAACGTTGCGGTGTTTACGTGTTTTAAAATAAAATTTCAAGCGATGCGGCGTTTACGCGCATTTTTTTTTCAAACAAGCGTGATATTTTTTCTGAATTTTTACAAAAATTAAAAAAAAAAAAATCAGTGATAAATTTAAAATTTTGGACATAAAATGTATACGTATCTCAGGTCATTGGTTCTCAAAAGGAACGAGTCCTCGGAATCGGTCCGAAATGCACCAACTCCGAAAAGGAACGATTCCTTGGACTCTTTCCGAAATGAAACGACTCCGGAAAAGTTCGATTCTTCGGAATCGGTCCGAAATGCACCAACTCCGAAAAGGAACGATTCCTCAGACTCTATCTGAAATGAAACGACTCCGGAAATGTTCGATTCCTTGAACTCCTTCCGAAATGAAACGACTCTGTAAAAGAACGATTCCTCGGAATCGTTTCGAAAATGACTGACTGCTCTGAATCGTTCCGAAATAACATAAATCACGCACTTTTTTTTTTTTTTTTTTTTTTTTTTTTTTTTTGTTCTTTGCAACAGGGTAGGGTAGAATTTTTTTTTTTTTTTTTGAAAAATAAACTAAAAATGATCTTAAATTCAGAATAGTCGAGGTTGGAAGGGTTCCGGATTTTGGACTCTACAAACACAATGGCTATTATAGATCTATCAGTGCAATACTTGGCGATAGTTGCGACAGTTCTTTCAAACCCAGAAATAACTGTATTTAAGCAGTAAAAAAGAACCTTTACAAACATGGGAGAACACTCTAAATTTCGCGACATAGCGAAAAAAATTTACAAATTTCGATGTTTTTTGTTCAAAATTTTCGAAGTTTAAAAATTGTAGAAAAAATATCACGATTTCCAATTTTTTTAAAAAAATCTTTGTATAACCCGCACCGTGTATAAGCCGCAGCGGCTTTTTGGAAGGTTTTTTTCTTGTATAAGCCGCGGACTATACACCCGAAAATACGGTACTTTCCAATATTTATAATTTTTTTTCAGACATAATGCCTTCACAGTTTACTTCTAGCAACTATAAAGACTTACATATTTGAAAACTTTTTTAGTAGAAAATACTTATAAATGTATTACAAATAAAGTAAGCCAAATTTACTGTGAATTAGCTGTAAATTAACTTTTTAGAAACTAAAAGACGGCTTTTTTCAAGTGGCTAAAACCAAAAGAAGCCGGCAGGCTTTTTTTGTCCCTCCTAAAAGCCGGCATGCAACCCTGTTATTAAATAGAAAATATTTTACCAACATCCTAATGCTATATCGTGGCGTTAGAGAATTAAGGGTGTATTCGAAAAAATGCTTTTCCACCTTAAACAGCTCGAAATTTTCCGTTCACATTTCCTTTTTACATTTAAAAAAGTAGAAACATGAAACTTGCTGAGGGGATTCTTGAAGGGACGTACAAAGTGCCGTGTGATGTCTTTTAACGCTCCATTCATTAGAATTTGAGTTATAAACAATTTCCCTATCAGTATGACCCCTTTTTTTCGTTCCCAGAACTCTCGCTCGGGAAAAATCGGTTCAAAATGCCGGTTTTGATTGCTTTTTTTGCAATGTTTTCTGCATTTATCAAAGAATTGACATTCACGGCACCTTGTGTACTTTTCAAGTAAGAGATTTTGAAAGTTTGGTGTATTTGAGAGCAAAAATGAACATAAAAATAAATCTGAAAATAAGCAGTTTGAATCGAAATATACCCTTAAAATAAAGTGCTTTCATCAACATACCACCGTCCCTGAAAGGGTTAAATTCATCTGTCCGAAGCCACGTGGCCACGCAGCAAACACGTGAAGCGAAATCCCAATTCGGAACTTTTCTAGGTCCGGATATGTATCGGCATCCCACAGAAAGAAAAGAATGTGTCCCCCTTTTTTCTCTCTGTCAAAGTTCAACAGGTGGTTTTCTCCACCCTTTTCCCCCGGGACCCGGAAGAACTCCACAAGCAGATGGTGCTTAAAAGGGGGGGGGGGGATGAGCCGTTCCCCGGAACACACCTGCTGTGGGATTTTTCTGGGGAAAAGGGGGACGGTTGCTACTACCCCTTTTTTGACTGCAGTAAGGTTCTAATCATGAACGGAACTTTTTTTTTTTTTTTTTTTTCAACTCCCCACTCGAGTTTTCCGCGAACACATTTTGATAGGTAAAAGCGTGGCTATGGAAACGGTGTGGAAGTATGGAAAATGCTTTTGATGGACCCTATCCATCCGTACAAATTGAGTGAAAATAGTTCGTATTAGATTAAAATTAAATTATATAACATGATTATTGAATCAGTAAATAAATTGTAACAGATGTAAATTTTCCAACTGGATGAAGTTATAAATGAATCTAATATAATTTCGTATGCAGCATTTTCCGTAGTTCCATACATTAACCTTCGATTTAGTCGATTGAACTGATCCAGTGTCTGCTAATGAACTATGCAAAAAATAGCGTTATCAACTTTTTGGTAACCCCCCCCCCCCCCAACACACACAGATGCACACGGTAATGATATCGTTATCAAAAAGTTAAAAAAAAAAAAAAAAAAAAAAAAAATTGATGACTTGAATCTATTTTCTTTGTTCAAAGCGATATACCAAACTGGTTACATTTATTTTTCACACACTTTTATGACTCAAATGAAAAGAAATCAATAAAATATAACTTTTTATGTGAAAAAACTTTACATCAAAAGTATTTTAGTATATCTATTAATATTCAAAAGTATTATAGTAGCTGATAAGAATGTATTTATTAAAAGTTCAAGGTAAAATAAGAGAATCTATCGAAATTATTGCACAAGAAAATAAACCATGTAATGATAATTTATCCTACAATATACCAAAAATATGGCATAACATCATGAAATCTTAAAATTTTTATTCCGTTACAATATTTTAATTTTTACTCGCGTGTAAGTGGCAACATTTTTAAACTTTTAATTCATTTCGATTTTAATTTATTAGAAATATTATCTCTCCATCAAGATGCAAACTTAGTCCTTCCGTTATCCTATTTTCCTGAAGACGGCGCGAAACGTTGATAGTTTTATTTTATTTTAATATGTACAAATGTATATTAAAATTCTTGTTTTGTGCACCACTGAGCAATGTGTTGTATTTTAATAAATGCATTCTTATTAGTTAAAGTTTTATGGTGCAACTGTCCTGTATATATTTATTATAGTAGCTTTTTGCTACATAATGAATTCAACAGTAATAAAGTCCTGTTGCAACAGAGGAGGGGTGGGAGCACTTAGAAATTCGTATCAACAAAACATTCTTTCTCTTTTTTCTTTATTTATGAGTAGTAAACACAAGCGTCATTTCAAATATACTCCACCTGAGGTTTCTCAAATATCTTACACACATGAACTGGGATATTCCACATTTTAGAATTAAATAATTTTATAATAATTAAGTTATTTTAATAATAACTTCATATTTTCATAAAAATGCTAACAAAAGATATGTTGTTTTGTAGCAAAGACTACGTTATGAATAAGAAGAGAAATTGTGATTGGATCTAAAATATAATATTGATATCAAAAGACAAACCGCTTTCCCCCAACAGATATATCTTATGATATCATGTGACAGAACCCTCACCCCCCATAAAATGATAACGCTATATTTGCACAGCCCCTAACTGGTGTGTCATGCATTAAAAATTGTATTTCTACAGGTGTAATGTTACCGAAATGTGTTATGCTTACTAAAATTATCTTTGTAAGCTGTACCAAAAAAAAAAAAAAAACTAATGAAATCTGTAATTTTACAAAAGATAAAATGTTATCTGTCACCTCAGTTGCTACTACATAAAAAGCTCTAGGAACTCCAATTTCCTAAAAAAGTCTTGGGAATCTTACACATTTTTTTTCATTCACAGTGCAAATTTGTGTCCGCTACAAAAAATTTTGTTACATGAAGAGTTCTTGGAATACCAGTTTCCTAGAAAAAATTTAGTAACTTAACAATTTTTTTTTCCCTTCCAGTGTATTACTTTTATCATTATATCGCAGAACGGGATGTGTTTCTTAACGTAATGAATTACATTTTTAGGTGCGTTCGTAATTATGTAAATACGTAGTACCTATAGTTCCCATTCAGTCCGTCCGCATATAACAACGCAAAAACTATCCAACCGAATCGTTTGAAATTTAAAATTCATAATTATTACATAATTTTATCGAGTCATTTCAAATTTTATGAGAATCGGATGGATACACTGTCAGAAAAATTCGTCAATATACACTAAGTTATCGTTATTTTTTCACAAATAATTTCTGTTCTCCCAGAAAACGTATTTGTTCTCTGAGTTCATTCCGAGCGTCGAAAAATGAGGAAAAGTTTCCGTTTCTATCCAGCACGCATGCGCATTGGGTCTGTTAGTAATAAGTTCGAATTTATTTTTAAAATGAAAAACAAAAATATTCTGTTGATTAAAATGTCTAATTTAGTTTTAAAAGACAAAAATGTTTTCGAATTTAAAAATAAATAACAATTACTTTCTTTATTCGTTCAAAAATTCTCAGAAATAGAACATCCATGTTTTTTCTCTAACATTCTACGTAATATATTTAAAATTCCCATTTTTATACTATATTAATACTAAACGTAAAAAAAACCCAGCCACAGTTTCATTAAAGATGAAATCTTTCCGAGATTAACTGCATAATTAAAAGCTTTTTAACGAAATACATCAACCCACACCATATGAAATGAAGAGTTCTATTTTAACGCACAATCTTCATGAGCAGCCGTAGCGCCGTGGATTAGCGTTGGTCTGGTAATCCTGGGGTCCTTGGTTCGATCCCCGCCTCTTCCGCATTGATTTTTTCCAAACTTTTTTCAAGTGACGGATATTTTTCCTCTTTTGACAGAGAAAAAAATAAACAGAAAATCGTCAATATACAGACAATTTCTGGCAGCAGTGCTGCCAGTGCATTTTCTGTGAAAAGACGGAAGTTTTTTTGAGAGTGTAGATCAATGACAGGGACGATCAAAAGGATTCCGTTACGTTACGGTCAATGGGGAAAAATGTTTCAAATGCATTTTAATCGTTTGAAATTTTAAATACATACTTATTACATAATTTTATCTTGTCATTTCAATTTTTTTGAAAATAGGATGCATGGATCAAATACAGGGACAATCAAAAGTACGCCGTTACATTGCAGTCAATGGAAAAAAAAAGTTTCAAATGCATTTTAATGATATTACACTTATTCGAATATAATAATATTGATATGCATCATGAAGTACATATTATAATATACATTTTGCATAATCTGTTGTGCAAAGAATATTAGTTACTGATTTACAAGGCCACACAAAAGTATTCCATTATATAATGAGTATAGAGAGAACATTGTTTGGTGCGCATTTTAATTGTAATTAACTATTTACAATTTTATGAGATTGATATAGGAGAGTGATATTTTTAAAACTTCTATATCGTACGAACGCACCTCATTTGCTACGTTTCACGTTCAATTTCCAACTTGTTTACTATTTCTCGTAAAAATCAAATAAAACAAGTTTTTTTTTTTTGGCCTATCTTTATTTATCGTACAAATCAAATAAAACAAGTTTTTTTTATTGTTTTCAGGGGTCTGTGCAGATTTATCTCACAGGGTCCTGTTTTTGTGAAATTGAGAATTTTTTTCTTATATTTATAAAAATTCTAGACAGAATTTTGTGAATTTTAAATTATTGATGTTTTTAGGTTCTATATTTCATATATAAAAATCTGAGTAATATGCGTTTAGTGGTGAGTTCGATTGCTTTATTTACAGGCCAGATTTTATTATTAAATGATTAAATTTTGTGAAAAGTTCCATTTGAAGGTGGAAAAAATTCTCTGAAAGGTCTATTTAAGAGGCAAATAATTTTGTGAAGGGTCCTGTTTTAAGATAAGTTGTTTTGTGAAGGGTCCTTTAAAGTTCCTAAACATATCCCTGGTTTTATTAAGTTTTTAAAAATACAGTCGGCTCTCGTTAATTCGAACTCGTCAGGACCACAAGAAGTGTTCGAATTATCCGAAGTTCGAATTATGGAAAATATGAAATAAAACATGCTTAATATTATTATAACTACACCATTACAAAGGAATTGATGTTATAGTGGTTTTAAAATTTTTTCGTTTGTTATCATCAGAATATGACTTAATATTAAATTAGAATGCGTACATAAACTAATTAAAAGATTAGAAACAAGTACGATGGAAGAAAAATTTAAAGCGTCACCGATGGACAGACCAGGCTCTAAAAAAATGGACATCAAATGCATTGTATTATATGTATACTCGTTCGGAACAATTTTCACAAAAATCAAAGAAAGAAAGCTATTCAAATGATCTGAAATCCGTGAGAATGAAAGGAAGAATGAAAAATAGGATTTCTCGTTAATTCGAATGAAACGAAGTCAAGAGAGAATGAGTTCGAATGAATGAAAATTGTTAACGTTATTCTGCCATTGAAAATGTCGGGACTTCATGTTGAGTTCGAATGAAGCGAAGATTCGAATGATCCGATTTCGAATTAACGAAAGTCGACTGTATATCACATAATTTTAATGCATTTTTAAAGAAGTATTCGCATTTTTTGATTACTTAAATTAAAAGTGGTTTTATATTTTATCAGTTTTGAAATTTCCTAGTAATGCTATGTTGCTGTTTTTAAAATATGTCTAATTGAGTTGAACTAATAAACTTTTCTTATTTTTTAGGTGAGTGGCTTATTATAAGCCCGTCTATTTTTGATATATCTACATCTGTGTGTACGAGTGGTGAGTCAGCTTTTGATTAACTTTTCATTATTTGAATGAGAAATGCACCGAATAGTGATTTTGGCCGAATAACGAAAATTCGACCGAAAGGTAAACCCAATACCAAATATTCGGCTTGCGAATACTTTTAAATTCCAGAGTTTAATTGTATTAAAAAGATAGAATTTTAAACAATTTTACATTATATTTAATGTACGTACTTCTTATATTGATAAAGAAGATCCTTTTATAAGTAATTTTACACTAAAAAAATGTATGCTTTGAATTGTTATTTCAGAAGAGGATAGTTTCTTCTCTGAATTAAAACAGTTGAATACATTATTCTAGAATTCTGAAACACGTATTTTAAAATTAAAATGAAATGTTGAAGGAATTAATAGAAAATTTTTACAGTCTTTATTTGTAAGGAATTGTCTAAAATCGTCAGTATTGGTTAATTTTCTCACGTGATATTTTTCAAATAAAAAATGTAAAAGCTTCCTCTTTTATTTACATATAATTATATTTCTAATTATCCTAAATTTTTTTACTAAATGATAGTTAAAAATAGAAGTTGTTTTAAGATTTTTAAAAAAGATTTTTCACTTGTTAGCTTAGCCGATTACCAAAATGTTTGTTCAAACCGATTATTCAGTATGCCGAATGGTTTGGTATTCGACCTAACCCATAGGTTCCCAACGGGGGCGGTACCGCCCCCCAGTGGGCGCTGGAGCCTACCAGGGGGGCGGTAGCGGGTCTGGAGAAAAATGGGGGGGCGTTAGGACAGTCAAGGGGGGCGGTCATGTCTTACTTCTTACTTGCCTATATAGGAATTATATAATGAAAATAGTTGATCTCCTCTGCATTGCTCGGTCCGTGAAGTAAGCTTAACTGCACCTTTAAATGGAAATTTATGTAGACGAACCTAGATCTATGGTTAAAGTTATTTTACTAGTGTCAAAAAATCGCCCTGGAAGACGAAAAAGGACTGAAATCGCGGAGAACAAAAAATGTTATTACATCAAGCTAAAAACATTGTAGCAGCAGTTATTTCATGAATGTCAAAATTTCACAGCGGAACACGAAAAGTCACTATGACTCACATTAAAAATCATTATGAATTCAAAAATTGTAGAATACAATATTCGATATAATTAGTTGCCTGAAAGTTTTAAACATAGTGAAACAATTGTTTCACTTTGTAGTGCACTTGCCACTATCTCTTTGCGCCAGACTTGTCAATGATCACAATTGTTTGTTGCTGCATACAGGAGTTCGTTTTCTTTGAAAATATATTTGTCTGAAACTTTTTTCAATATATTTGATTCAGTATTATACTTAATTGAAAGCAGAGGTGTAAAAATACACTAAAACCTGATTACGTTAAAAAGATGACATCGATTATTCGACAGATCTGTTTAGAATCTTTATTTAAATCAAAATTTAAACATCCCAAATATTTTTAACAAGGCATCAGATGATTACAAAATGATGAGTTGAAATTAATTAAAACAAAGTACCTCATATCTGCTTCTATGGGTAAACTTTTTATGTTCAAACGAAATCTAAGTAAATGGGACTCTTTGCCACATTATTCGCAGTTTGTGAAAACAGGAATATTTACTTCGCAAATGAAGATACAGCAGTATCATCATATTTAGACGAGAAAATCGTGGAACTCACAGCAAACGAGAACTAAAAGTAAAATTCAGAAATAGATACTAAGAGTTCTAATTAAGAAAAAAAAAAATATAGTTCTCTAACCTGGATTATGGAGCGAGACTACATTAAATTTTAATTGCTTTTCCTTCATCAGATTTGCTGAGAGTGGGTTCCGTGTACACTATATTGCCATTGATTATGGGACACTTGCGATTTTAGACATTTTACTAAATATCTAGAAAAATACATGAGGAATCATCTCGAAACTCTTAGTGTATAAATATAATTGTATACGCCATACATCGCCGTGAAGATTGTTTACCGAAACGCCATAGGGGACCGTCAACAAATTAAAAAAGAATGAATATCTTTTGAATAACCCTGTCAAAACTAATGTAGCAAAAGCGCTCAAACTCTAGATTGTGATTGAATGCCTTATTGTAATAAGCCTTGTTCATTTTTATGCAAATAGCATGCATACTCGCAGAGTAATTAAGGTTTTTATAAAAATGATCCCAAATTTTTCCAAGTTTTTTCCTTATAATTTTCAGAGTTCTTAATATAAAATATTATTTTTTTCAGAAAATATGACCAACAACATTGCACACAGTACCCTGTAATCAGAATTAAAAAATAATGAAAATTGTATGAAAAATGAGTTGGTTTACTAAATAATTTTTTACTGCGCATGCGTCAACGATATCAAAATTTCATTTGCATATTATGTTAGCTAAATGTATAGAGCAACTTTTGTGAAAGTCACAAAATCATAACTTGAAAATTCTGACAATAATCGTCAATTGAATAAGTCGAAAATCCGTTATTCTCAAAATGAAGCAAAAACAAGAGGGGTTGTATCCATATATTCATTGATTAGTGTCAATATAGAATACACAATATGGGATGTACTACTGCATTTGGATAAAATCCCTCATTTTTTTGCTTCATTTTGGAAACAACGGATTTTGTCCTTTTTCTATAGACGATTACTTTTAGAATTTTCAAGCTATGATTTTGAGACTTTTACAAAAGTTGCTCTATACATTTAGCTAACATAATATGCAAATGAAATTTTGATATCGTTGACGCATGCGCAGTAAAAAATTATATAGTAAACCTACTCATTTTTCATACAATTTTTATTATTTTTTAATTCTGATTACAGGGTACTGTGTGCAATGTTGTTTGTCATATTTTCTGAAAAAAATATTATTTTATATTAAGAACTCTGAAAATTATAATGAAAAAACTTGGAAAAATTTGGGACCATTTTTGTAAAAACCTTAATTACTCTGCGAGTGTGCATGCTATTTGCATAAAAATGAACACAGTGTATTACAATAAAGCATTCAATCATAATCTAGAGTTTGAGCGCTTTTGCTACATTAGTTTTGACAGGGTTATTCAAAAGATATTCATTCTTTTTTAATTTGTTGACGGTCCCCTATGGCGTTTCGGTAAACAATCTTCACGGAGATGTATGACGTATACTATTATATTTATACACTAAGAGTTTCGAGATGATTCCTCATGTATTTTTCTAGATATTTAGTAAAATGTCTAAAATCGCAAGTGTCCCATAATCAATGGCAATATAGTGTAGTAGCTAATTTACTGTTAAGAAAGGGAACAGACATCTTTGAACCTGGCAATTTGTGACTGATGTTAAAGAAATTGGAATCCGACATGAACAAATTGTTAAAACTCCATTAGCCTCAACCATTTCAATAGTTTTTTTTAATGCTTATTGGTTTTGTGTTTATTTTTCAGCTTTTAATAAACAATTTCCTACTACATTTGATAGTCGTTTTAATTAACTTCTACTTTGTGATTCTTAATAGATTGATAGATAGATAAAATGTAGATAATATACAACAATATTTTAACATTTTGTATAATTAATTATTATGGAAAAGAGGAGGGGGGGGGGGCGTTGGTATTTTTTTTCTCTTGTAAAGGGGGCGGTGGCCCAGAAAAGGTTGGGAACCTATGAATATTCAGTAGTATGGCTGAATATCGAATAGATACCGAATATTCAGTGCATCCCTAATTGAAATAAATATTTTTAGAAAAATCCAAAATTTTGTTATGAAATCAGTCCAGAAAATATTAGACTTATTTTTGTAGGTTATGCAGTGAATGCAAATTGTAATGTTATTTAAATATATAACAATACCTGTTAAGTCACCTAGAAAAGAAAAGGGAATCTTGGGGAAATTTACAATCCCTGTTGAAAAGTTGGAAAATTTTAAACTTTCTAGGGGGAAAAAAAAGAGAAAGTCAGAAATTTGAAACTTTAGTGAAAAATTCTGGAAAATATTTCTGAATATAAAACCAAATATGTGAAGTTGCAGCACCAGAAAAATACGCTTTGTGTTTTTTAACCTTCACTGCACCGTGTGCCACAAAAACGCTATAATTTTTTTTAATGTGCCATGAATTTGGCCAATCATCTAGGAACAACAACAGAATGAAATAATACTTATTTTCTAATTTTTGAACTACAGTCAACTCTCGTTAATTCGAAATCGGATAATTCGAATCTTCGCTTAATTCGAACTCAACATGAAGTCCCGACATTTTCAATGGCAAAATAACGGTAAACTTTTTCATTAATTCGAACTCATTTTCTCTCGACATCGTTTCATTCGAACTAACGAGAATTCCGATTTTTCGTCCTTCCTTTCTTTCTCACGGATTTCAAATCATTTGAATAACTTTTTTCTTAGATTTTTGTGAAAATTGTTCCGAACGAGTGTACATATAATCCAATGCATTTCGTATCCACTTTCTTAGAGCCCCGTCTGTCCATCAGTGACGCTTCAAATTTTTCTTCCATTGTGCTTGTTTCTAATCTTTTAATTAGTTTATGTATTTATATATTTTGATTTAATATTAAGTCATATTCTGATGATAACAAACGAAATAAATGAAAAAACACTATAATAGTAATTCTTATGTAATAATACTCTTTTAAGCACGTTTTTTTCTCATACTTTCCATAATTCGAACATTTCTTGTAGTCCCGACGCGTTCGAATTAACGAGAGCCGACTGTATTCGAAAAATGGTTGTTGTTTTCAGTGTAGAATAGATCTTGTGATGTCCGCATTTTATTCTTTTTAGGATGGGGTCCAGAAATATTAATATTTAATCACATAATGCACGTAATATAAACTTTTTTTTTTTTTTTTTTTTTTTTTTAAATAGTGATTTTTATAAAGTGTATTATTTTATTTATTAATTATCGTCGGTGTTTTTCTTTTCGCGTTTGTTATTTAGTAAGCCATGTGTTGATCATCATAAAAATGATGATTGTACAGATTTTTATTAGCTCAATGGGAAACATTCAAACATTTTGCTTTGGGTAATGGATGTCCGCATTTTATTTATTTATTATTTTTACAAAATTCTTTACATTTAGAAAAAAAATTTATTTGAAAAAGAAAGCGAAATGCCATTGTTAATAAAAAAAGAAAGTAAAGCAGATATAAAATTGATACGTGCAAATTATCAGATATGGAAAAAAAAAACAAATCCAAAGAAAAACTCGTATGAAAGAAAATGAAAGAAATCGTTTATCGATACCACAGATTACGAAATGTGTGATGATCATGAAAAAGGAAACAATCGGATGTCGAACCGATTGATTGTAAAAAACCATCTTTTTATCATATACAATTTATTTATGAGTCTTAAGGGTGTATTTCGATTTAAACTGCTTGTTTTCCGATTTATTTTTGAATTCACTTTTGCTCTCAAACACATCAATTTCGCAGATTCTCTTATTTACAAAGTGCACAAGGTGCCGTAAAGGTCGATTCTTTGATAAGTGCACAAAATATTGCAAAAAAAGCAATCAAAAACGGCATTTTGAACCGATTTTTCCGAAGTGGGAGATCTGGGAACGAAAAAAAGGGGTCTTCCTGAGAAGTTAATTGCCTATAAATCAAATTCTAATGAATTAAGCGTAAAAATATGATGTGAAAAATAACACTAAATAAGTCTTGATTACGTCCACTAATAACTAAATCGTAATACTAATAATATATATTCTACAATAAAAATATAAGAATTTATATTATAAAAAACATTTTGCTTCTAAGATGTAGTATAATAACAAAAACATTTAAAATATATTAAAACATTTTTATTTACATGTTTCAACTCAAAAATTAATAGAGTCATCCTCAGAATGTAAATAGAAAAATAATTTTTTTTTAAAATTTTATTTATATATTTTTTTATTTTTATTTTTATTTTTCTATTTACATTCTGAGGATGACTCTATTAATTAATGAGTTGAAACATGTAAATAAAAATGTTTTAATATATTTTAAATGTTTTTGTTGTTATACAACGTCTTAGAAGCAAAATGTTTTTTTTTATAATACATTCTTGTATTTTATGTACACTGTTAAAAATAAATCTGTGAATTCCAGGTGAAACTACCGGCAGCAATGTAGCCGAACTGTTACCGTTCCGTAAGTAGATTTACCGTTGTGGGACATACAAGAAAGGAAAACTCCGTTTGAAGAAGCGGTAACTTTCTGTTACAAAGTCTGATTTTTAATGATAATAATTTAATATAATTTTTAAAATGAATGAATCGATTAATCGTCAAAGAATTCGAAATTACCGAGCGATTTTAAGCTGCTATGTTATTTTACTTATTATTTTTACTGCACAATTTAGTTCACGCCGTCCTCAGGATCGAACTCGGGACCTTTTGATAGCGGAATAAATCCTTACAAACCAAGCCAAAGCTGCTGATGCCGGGTTATACAGAATATGCCTTTTATGAGTTAGTGGGAAAATCTGTTGTGCTTTTTAAAGATTTCCTTTCAAATACATTCTTTATAATATTTGTAAACAGTTTATTTTATTTTATTTTAGACTGATACATAATGCTTATTATTTTTTAAAATCAAATTTTCTTTTTAAATAGTTTAAATAAAAAAAATCACTGTTTAAAACTACTGTTTATATATTTATTTATTTATTTATTTTTTGAATGAATGAATGAATGAATGAATGAAAAAAACTTTTTATTAATAACTTTTTTTTAGGAAAATAATGTTATAGACAATTTTTTGAAATTGTCGTACACTATTTATTTATTTATTTATTTATTTATTTATTTATTGGCTAATTTATTAAAAGATTTTTTAATAAGAAATAAGAGAAAAATAAACAGAAAAAATGTAATTTATAAGGGACTTTTTATGTTTTCATTTTTTCTTGTCGCCAGTGGGATACGAACCCACAATCTGCGTTCGCAGGCAATTAGCGGTATGGTGCCTTGACCACTCTGCCACGGAGCCCCTTGCACAACGGAGTGTCTCCGTTTTTTGTTTTTATTTCCACCCGTTTCGTTATTTTCAGGAAATATGGTGGGATTTGCTGATTTGTAACGGACAATGCCCTTTTGTTGTGAAAAGGGACTTTTTCTGTGAAATTCAGGAAAAAAATATTCGTGAATTTCAGAATTTTTTTAACAGTGTAGAATATATATTATTAGTATTACGATTAAGCTTAAAAAGACATCACACGGCACCTTATACGTCCCTTCAAAAATCCCCTCGGAAAATTTCGAGCTGCTGAAGGTGGAAAAGCGTTTTTTCGAATACACCCTTAAATTTTAGTCTTTGCAATTTATCATTTTACAAATGATTGTGATTTGTTAAATTACTTTTTTTTTAAATAATTTTTTATGCACTATTTTCCATTAGAATCCCGATTATCATCTTATAAACGAAGAAATTTTGATTAAGTTGTTCATCAAATCTAGATTTTTATATAAAATTTATGTTAGCATAATATGAAAATAAACTAAAAATTTGAAATTCTTACAGCGTGTACTTTTTTTTTTAGAGTTTTTTTAGATTAAAATTGTCCATTGTGGAGGGTTTCATATATAAGCTGGATGTTTATCGAGAATTGCCTGGAAAAGTTTTTTGTAATTATTATTGCTGTTGTGCATAACCCATAGTAATGTAAAATATGCTGCAAATTTTTATCCTAAATGTGTATATGCTCTTTTTAAAATAATCTTAATTGCATGTTTAAGGATATCATTTTTTTTTTCTTTCTTTAAGGGGAATTTTCGAATTCCCATCGGTCATGTTAAGTCCATAGGCATTGGATGCATTTTCATTTTCAAAATCAGTTGTTAATTTCGAGAAAAAGTGCTTTTTTCAGTGTTCTATTCTTAAGCAATGTCACTTTCTTCTTTCTTTCTTTCACTTTCTTTTCTATCTTCATTCTTTCAAAATATTTTAAAAATCTATGCATAGTTTTATATGGAACATTAAAATTTTACTTCCAGTTTGCCCGTTTTTAAAACGTAAAATACCGTATTTACTCGTGTATAAGGCGCACTTTTTTCCCAAAAAAATAAGGAAAAACTCCTAGGTGCGCCTTACACACGGAATAATTTTTTACTGTTGGATGCAGTCGAACAATACATACATATGAAACAAGAAATTATTCAAAGAAGATATTAAAACTCGGAAAATGTTACTTAGTTGAAGTATTAATGCATATTTATTTCATTCCTTGCAGTTTTTTATACAACAGAGCTAATGACTTTATCTAAACAAACGCTAATTCGCAGCTCTATTCACCGTCACTCCTTCCTATTTCCCGTCATTCTCTTACAACCCGAAGTCTAAAAATGCATTTTCGTCTTGTTTTCTGGTTTGGTGTAATGTTTGTTCCGACTTTTTTTTTTTTTTTTTTTACTAAAATTCATTTGGTCATTCTTTATTAGCGTATCAAATTTATGGTGCGCCTTATATAAGAGATTTTAAGAAATCACCATTTTTACTTGTAAAGTAGGGGTGCGCCTTATACACGCGTGCGCCCTATACACGAGTAAATACAGTATTAAATTAAGCATAGATTTTAGAAATATTTTGACAATTCGGAAAAAAGTGACATCCTTTAAAATTGAAAGAAGTTATATACTATTTAATTTTATATACAGTGTTAAATCTTTCTCGCTGTTCGTCAGTTTTTAAAACATTAAACATTAAATTGAGCATAAATTCTAGAAATATTTTGACAATTAAGAATAACAAGTTGGAAATTGCACGTGAAGCGTAGCAAATGAGGTGCGTTCGTACAATAACGAAGTTTTAAAAATATTCAGATCTTGCTGATATAGTAGAGCGTACTTCAGTATAGTAGTCGAAATCTTTGTTTTTCTGTAAATATGCAGGAAGTAATTTTTATTGCACCTCAGCAACGTATATCTTATTCATAAAATGTGAAATAGTTGAATATAATTAAAACATGCCCCAAACAATGTTTCCCCGTATAGCATTATGTAGTGGAATACTTTTGTGTGGCCCTGTAGTTTAATAATAAAAATTCTTTGCAACACAGATTGTACGGAATGCATATTTTAGTATATACTTGATAGATTCATGCCGATTCTATTATGCTCGAATGAGTGTAACATCATTAAAATGCATTTGAAACTTTTTTTTCATTGACCGTATTGTAATGGAATACTTTTGATTGTCCCTGTAAATGATCTATGCATCCGACTTCCATAACATTTGAAATGACTCGACCAAAGTACGCAATAATTATATGTTTTAAATTTCAAACGATTAAAATGCATTTGAAACTTTTTTCTCCATTGACCGTAATGTAACAGAATCCTTTTGATTGTCCCTGTCATTGATCTACGCATCCGATTTTCATAAATTTGAAATGACTCGACAAAATTATGTAATAATTATGTATTTTAAATTTCAAACGATTCGGTTGGGTAGTTTTTGCGTTGTTATATGCGGACAGACGGACGGACAGAGCGACAACAATAGGTGCTACGTATTTACATATTTACGAACGCACCTAAAAAGTGACATCTTTTAAGAAGAAGACGCAGCAAAAAAAAATTAAAAAATATTAATTCCTTTTCCTTAAGGAGATACTTTGAATATAAGATTGCATCAAATGCCGGAATTCGGCTACTTAAGGCTGTTCTCATATCAAAAACGGCAAATTTATGACTAAGTTTTATTTTGCTTGTGTTCGGAAATTCATGAAACCTGCAGACACTGTTGTTCAGGAAAGTCATTGAACTGTTTTTACTTTTTTTTTTCCAAATGCAAATAATTTTTCAGTAAATAATGTCAAACTGGACGTTTTATACCGAATTTCCGTGCGAAAGAAGAATAACCACTCAAGAAAAGTTGATAAACGTCTGTCACGTGATCGAAATCGCTTCTAACCCTTTGAGTCATTTATGGATCGCAGTTCGATTCCTAGTCAATCTTGCGACGATGGCAACTGAATTATTCGATTTTTTGCAGATAAATGTTTCGGGAAAAGGTGAATGTTAGGAGTTATTAGATTTTTTTTTTTTATATAGAAAGTTTTCAAATTGAAGTTGAAAACTGATATCTTTTTTTTAACATACAATGAAAACAATATTGTGATATAATTAAATTTCTCAAGAAAATTTTAAGAAATATAAATAAATAAATCACTGTGGATTATTTTTATTTATTTATTTATTTTAGTTTTACCTTTTCTTCAACCAAGAAAAACATATTTGAGCTCTTTTATAGTTCGGCCAGACACAACTTTTATTGTCATTGAGGTATCGTTCGGGCCGTGCAGTCTGGGCTAGTTTACTTTGTTTTTCTTCAGAAATACATGAAACTAGCTCTCATTGTTGTTCAAAAACTATATAATCGAACTGTTTTTATTGTTTATTTTTTCAAACGCATTAAATTTTTCAGAAAATAGTGTCAAAGTTTGCATTTTAAACCGATTTTCCGTACGAAAGAATAACCACTCGAGAAAAGTTGAAAGAAGTCTGTCACGTGATCGAAATCGCTTATAACTCAACAAGTCATTTATTGATTGCAAAATGGAAAACACAGTTCGATTCCAAGTCGCTTCTTTCCAATTTTATGTCTATCCATTGAAAACTGAAGCGAAACGTTTTGTGTTGGTTGAGAAGAAGCAGTCTTAAATAATTTGTGGGCGAGGCCATTTTCACTGATTTTTGTAGGGGTCGAGCCAGGCCGTGAACTGTGAAAAAACAAATGTACCAAACCGAACTTTTATTTTTTACGCCGGGCCGAGTTCGGGCCGGGCCCGTGCAGTCCCTTTACTTCCGATGGCATTGCACAATAAATTGTGTGCATCACTCTCCAAACCTGAAACTGTTATGACTTTAAAAAATGCGCTTTATGATTCAGAATTGTCATGTGAGTGATTTTGCCATTATGAACAGGGGTTTCTTATACACACTCGAGTCTCTCTATAACGAAACTCCATTCAGCGAATTTCTCTATATAACGAATTTTTACTAGGAACGGTCAATTTTTCATCGATTACATTACAAATAATCTCCATATAGCGAAATATCTATCTCCATATAACGAATTTTTTCAGAAATGTTCCTTCATTTTTTTAATGAAAATGCTCCAATTTATTTGTGAAATTATTTTTCCTGCGCTGATTCCTGGTATGTGTTACATAGCTGCAAATCTGCTGTCTTATCCATTTCCGAAATAGGCATCCCACCCCACTTCTTAACAAAATGTCTATCGGATTATTTTATGGTTTCGCCTGACTTTGTTTCAACAAAGATGAGTATCCGTTTTTGGAAATTTTTGTTGCTCCCCTGAAATAAGTCAAATTTTCGCGCGTTTGAACTAGGTTTTACTTTTTTATCTTTTAAAAAAAAGTTGATATTTTACCTAGAAAATAACGATACCCGTACAAACGCTGAATAAGCGTTAATTTTCTGTTTTGAAAATGTTCAAATAAATAATAAAAATAAAATATCCCATTTATATTTACTTAAACATCTCAAAATCTTGATTAAACAACTCAAATATTTTTTAAAAACTTTACTCATAAAATGTAAATTTTTTTTTACCATTCTCTATTCAACGAATTTTTCTCTATAACGAATTTTTTGACTGAACCATGGATTTCTTTATATAGAGACTCGACTGTAATTTCTTAAATCAAAAAAGGGACAACTTTGTGACACATGCATTCATTTAATTTTGTTCGGAAATATGCATGACACTAGCAGGGGTTGTTATTATTCAGAAACTGTCTAATGGCACCCAGTTTTCTTTTTTTTAAAAAAAAAAAAAAAAAAAACACAATATAACTTTTATAATAAGCCTTCAAAGTGGACATTTTTGAGCACATTTCCCGACGATAGCTGAAAAACCGGTCGAAAAGCAGGAGAAAAACGGGTGATCACGTGATCGAAATCATTGATAACTCGATAAATAATTGAATGATCCTAAAATGGAAAAATACGTTCGATTCGAAATCGCTTCCATTGTCAGCTCTTCCCGTTTTACATCTTTCCGTTAAAAAATAAATTTGTTAAAACGTTTTGTCAAAACGTTTTGCACTTGTTGAGATAAGGCCTTAACAGATCTCTTACTGAGTTTAGAATTTTGAAGAACTGTATTTCATTTTCTTTGATCTAGCCAATAGTTTATAAGTATGGTTCATTTTCTTTGATCTAGTTTATAAACTTGCCGAAACGTTAATCAATTTATAGTAAAACGTTGAATCTAATATTCCGTGCATTCTTCCATTTTGTTTGTTTTTAACGGTATTCTAAATAGACTTACTTTTGCTTTGAACAGGCGTGGGATTTATTGTTTTAATTTCGCTGATCCTTCCCATTTAAAATTTAGCCGAGTCGATTATGGACCGAGCTCGGACTCGTGCAAACCTTTAGCCAATAGTAATTTTTATTACGCTTTCCGAAACAATTTTAAAATGTTGATTGTAAATTTTCGTGCATTCAGAGTGCGTGCCCGTTTTATTTATTTTTACTTTAACCCGTTCAAGTCTGAATTTTTTTTTTCGACCTTTGAGATCAAAATTAGATTTTTTTAAAATAATGTTTATCGTAGCTATTCAGTAACTTCTGAAGTTGGAAGATGATCTCATTGTCTGAAATGTAACGAATGTACTTTTATTTATGTATTATTCAATCCCTATTGATATAATAGGCTAAGGGGGCATTTTTAAAAACGCTTGGAAAGTAACAAATTACAACGATATTTGAGAAGGTATTACAAATTCCTAATGTTTCTTGCATTTTACCCACTCATGATTAGTTTAGAAAAGTGACTTGCATTTTAAATTTAAAGAGTGAAACATAAAGTAATCGCCAACGGTATGCCTATACCATTACTTGTATAGATCGAAAATAACAAAGTAATTGTTAAGACAAAATAATACTCGATGAAAAGACATGGTACTATTAACTGTACACCAAACACTAAAGGGTTAAATAAAGGCAATAGAGTATGTTTTTGTACAATATTATAGTAATCAAGTCTTGCCTTAAGTCTTTAATAAAGGACAAGTCGTAACTCGTCGAATTAAAATATTTAAAACGAACGAATTTATAAGAATAACCATAAACATAAATACAGTAAATAATCAATGTTATATCGATCTCACTCTTGAAACAAATATTTCTAATGAAATCTTTACAAAAATAGAATTCAGTCCAATACTTACGAATTTCTGAGCCACATTTAAAATCTGATGTGTAATTTTTTTTCTTAAGTCAAGTATTTTGCTACCCATTAATATTTTTTAAATTATCGAAAGATTTTATGTAACATTGCTACTTTTATTTTATGCAATGAGTCTTAAAAAAAATGGTAAAAAAGAAAAGGGTGGAATGGAACAGTGAGATTTTCTAAACACTATTTACTATATACTATTATTTCTATATGTAGAAAGTAACTAAATAATTCTTAATACAAAATAATATACACGATGAAAAGACAAATACTATATTAATAGCGCACCAGACACGAAAGGGTAAATTCAAAGTTATTTATTTCTAACAGACTTATTTTTTGTGTTGACCAGGTGTGTGTGTTTGGGGGGGGGGGGTAATTATTAAAACAGAGAAATGGAGGTTAGAAGGGGCAATTTGTTTTCCTCGATTAACTGGAAAAGAAAAAAAATGATTGCTTTCCGTGAAAAAAGGAATTGCAATTCTAAGAAAATAAATTGTGGATGAATTCGATACTCAAGGGGGTTGTCAATTGAATCATTTCGGAGAAATAATACAAAACTGAATGATGGATGCATTCATTTTTCCAGGAATTGTTTCGTGCATGAGTAAGTGAATTTTATGTGATTCGAAGAGATTAAACGGTGATTGTATAATAATAATAATTCTTTGAAATATTTCCAGTCAATGAGCTGTCGAATTATAATCTATAATCTTGTGACGCCTGAAAATATTTGTTCCTCTACTGCTATAAAATACAATCTTTTACAAAAGTCTAATTTTATATTTTGTTTAGGCTTATGAAATCTATTTTAATTCTTCTTTACCGACATTAACAAACCTTATAAGGCACTCTTTAATTTTCTAAATGCTATTTTTCGCAAAAATGTCTTTTCACAATAAAGCCCCCCCTACCCTATCTCCCCCGGAAACGTGTCGCGGAATTGTTTCGAGTATAAAGAATGTTTATGCGATTGTGTAATACTGATTCTTTGAAATATTTCCAGTCAATTAGCTCGTAGATTTTGTTAACAGATATTTTTTGAAAAGCGAAAAATATCGAAAACAATCCATCTCAAATCGAAAAAGTGAAAAAAACGACTTACATTTAAATCAGTCTCAGCTATCAAAAAAAAAAAAAAAAAATCTTTTAAAAATATTGCAATGCAACCGAGATATCTTTATAAATTTTTTCCATGGGATTAGCACTAACGAACGGGTCTTTTCATTTGACTGAAAAAGCCCCTTAAGAGGATTTTTATTTGAGCTAAAATCAACCAAAAATTCAAAATTTGATTTTTTACAATACGACAAGCGTTTGAATCTTGTATATAAATATTTTTTTTATCTTTTCACATAAGCGTTTACAAAGAAGCATTTTACGGTTCGACATTGTAAGGTAATAAATTTTGATTCATAACTTATTAAAACGTCAGATTTTAATAAAAATTGAGATGGCATTAGAAAACTTAATGTATACACAGATGCGTCTGCAATAAAGTTTTATTCTCACAATTCTTTTAGGCAGAAATTTTTGCCTTAAAATACCGGTGATAAGATTTAAAATTTCACAAAAACATTCGTCCCGAAAGTGTTAAGGAAAAAAAAAAAAAAAAAAAAAAAAAAATCAAAATAGTCAGAAATCTTTCAAAAATTAAAAAGCAGGGAGCATTTTAAAATTTTTTTATCAATTTTAGAGTTTTAAGAAGATTTGAAAATTATAAGAACTTCTTTAGAAAACATCCTACATACTTTAGGGTGAAATGTATACGTGCGCAAAACTTCATATTTCTATGATGGAGAGTAAAATAAAATTAAAATAACCTTTACCATTTCCTTAATTCAGAGCGTTCAGAATTTATAAACTCGCTCACGGGAATTTAAATTTTGAATGAACTTTTTTGTTTGAAGTGAATCGCCGGATAATACAGTCATGGTTATAAAACAGAAAATAAAACAAAAACAAAAAATAAAGTAAAATAAAATAATTTAACATAATTAGAACTGCCATTTGAAAAATGATATTTTCAAAGACTAAAATTTTAGACTGATAATTATTCTATATTTATAATAGTAATTATCCTTTTTAGGCTTACGTCATAACAGAGTGCTGTGTTACGTGTGCCATGGACAAACAATCATAGCCATGGACCCATCCTAAGCAAATTTTAAATGAAATTTCAGTTTTTCAATTTTCGATAACTGCCAATTTTTAAATCTCTAGATATCGCACCTTTTCCATTTTTGCATTGCCGTATAGAGAAGAAAAAATGTACTTTTAAATGCAATTTGTTTGAAAGCTGTGTCTCAATTTATTTTTGAGCCATTCATTTGTTTGTAGTCTTTAATACTTTTTTTTGTCATCATGACAACAGAAGTATTGCATTTTCTGGATATTAAACTTGGACCCATCCGGAAACGACTAAAATCCGGACATCACAAAATTTCAGATAGCTCTATTCTCGACCGACGGAAACAATCATTTTCCAAATGTTTAATAAATGAAAATACTATTTTCAATTCACAGCTTATAGAAATAGATGTATCGAAACAATAGCTCATTTGAGTCGACTCTTTATTTGAAATCTGGATCTTTTCATTCAAAGAATGTATTATTTATTTCCTCCTTTTATATGTCATTTTCCCTCGGAAGCAGTGTTTAAAAAATGTCCATGTGATTCCGAATTTCGGAACCACTTATGTCGGGATGAGTCAAAGATCACGCGTTTGCGATGTCTCCAGTTATGAGTCAGTAGGCGCAATACACCGAATTCTTTGGGGAGGAAAAATTCACTTTCCGGAAGGAAGTTTTGCCCTCAATCATGTCTCGTCTACTCTAAAGAAAATGTTTTCTAAACTCTAAAGGCATCGATGCTATACCCATAAGATTTGTTTAGCAGAATCTAGATTTCATTCTACAGATGTTTTTGCCGTTTGGAAATGTCACACACATGCACGTATATACTGGGTAATTTTTCAATCCAGATGAAGTTAGCTATCTTCTCATGCCATTTCTTTTAAGAATCACACCTCAAAAATTGTTCTGTTCACTAAGCTTATACTATATTATTAATATTTCCTAGCTTGGGCAAGCTACTTTCCCACCCCCTCAAAAAAGGAGTTTAAAAAATGCCACGTAAATTATTTGTATGTGATCAAATAAGTTAAAAAATGATTAATTTTCTAAACGGTTAATTGAAAGCACTATTTTCAATTTGCAGTTAAAAGAAATAAATGCATAGCAACAACAATTATAAAGAGTCGACTCGTTCATTTCAAATATGGATCATTCCATTCAAAGAATGGATAATTTGTACCCCCTTTTTTTGGATACCTTTTTCTCTCTGTCGGAAGCCATAAGCCGTGTTTAAAAAAAATGTCCATGCGATTCGGAATTTTCGAACAACTTGTTGGGGATGACTCAAAGATCACGCGTTTGCGATGTCTCGAGTTGTGAGTCAGTACAGGCGCAATACACCGAATTCTTTGTGCGTTGTATGGAGGAAAAATGCAGTTTCCGGAAGAAAGTTTTGCCCTCAATCATGTCTCGTCTACTCTAAAGAAAATGTTTTCTGACCTCTAAAGGCATCGATGCTATCCATATGATTTTGTTTAGCCAGAGATCTGTCCAAACTTTTCTCACAGGGTCCTGTTTTTGTGAAATTTTGAAGTTTTTCTTATGAAAATTCTTGTCAGAATTTTGTGAATTTTAAATGATCGGTGTCTTCAGATTCTGTTTTTCATATATGAAAAGCTATAAGTAACATGCTCCTTGGTGAGTTGAACAGTTTATTTACAGTCCAGTTTTTAATATTAAATGACTAAATTTATGAAAAGTTCAATTCGAAGGCGAAAAAATTCTGTGAAAGGGTCTATTTAGGAGACAGATAATTTTTATAAGGGTCCTGTTTTAAGATAAATTATTTTGTGAAGGGTCCTTTAAAGGACCTGAAAATTCCCTAAGCATATCCCTGCAGGTTAGCAGATTTCAGATTTCATTCGAATTCTACAGAGACAAAGTGTCATACATTACACACATGCACATGACGACCACAGAAACGAATTTAAGAATAAGTTTTGACATCATACTTACTCATAATGTATGAGGATCTCAGAAACCAAGGGGTACAAGTTTAATAAATTCGATTTGGAGTGAATTTAGTTGAAAGATAATGGACATTAAATTTGAACCTCAATAACAATTGACTGAATTGAAATAGGAACCTGCTACTTGTTTTATTGTGGTCTTTGTACTCTTATTTCAATGACTGTGAAAGAAATACGGCACAATTTTCTTTAATTTTATAATTAATCAACATTGATTATTATTCGGCAAAAGTGGTTGATCTCTTGCACATAATTAGAAAATCAGTTATATTTCTTTACCTGAAAAGAAAAAAAAGCCTATTTTTAGGTCGCCTGTGCACTTAGTTAATTTTTTTCCAATTTTGTCACTTATACCCCTCGGCTTCTGAGGTCCTCATATATATTGAGTGGGTAGTTTAACAATCCAGATGAATTTAGCTATCTTCCCATGCCATTTCTTTTAAAAGGTAAAAAGGTTTCTGTTGACTTCGATTACTATATTATTAATATTTATTGGCTTAGACAAACCCCCACCCCCCACACGTACACACTCCCTCAAAAAAAGAGTTAAGGGTGTTTTCAACTGCTCCGCTCAACAAGCGAAAAACGTTTTGACACATTTACAAATTCATTTTTTAAGAGAAAGGCATAAAATTGGAAGGCCTGACTAAGGAAGCGATTTCGAATCGAACTTATTTTTCCATTTTAGGATCATTAAATTACTTTTCTAGTTCTAAGCTATTTCGATCACCTGATCACCCGTTTTTCTCCTACTTTTTGACCGGTTTTTCTGCTTTCGTCGGGAAATGTGCTAAAAAATATCAATTTTGAAGGCTTGTCATGAAAGATCTATTATGTTAAATAATAATAAAAAAAAAAAAAAAAAAAACAGAAGATTGGGTGCATTTAGACAGTTTCTGAATAACAACATCTATGCTAGTTTCATGCATTGTCCGAATAAAAATAAATGTCACAAAGTTGCCCTTGATTTAAGAACATAGCCTTAAAAAAACATGAGCAGAACTCTGTTTCAGGTAAAAATAAATACATGTTTAAAAATAATGAGTATATGTATTAAGTTTTTAACATGATCAATAAAATGTATGTCAGAATTGTGATCGGAGAGGGTGAATGGAATCTTATAGAAAAATTAAGATTCCCCTTTCCTTAAAACATGAAAAATATTATCCACATTTCAATTATATCATTATATATATATATTATTACCCACATTAGATGCACAAATTAAAAACCCACATGTGTCGTATTTGTGATAGTACTTCATGCATATTAAAAAAGCGGGTCCATCCGAATCCGAAACGATGAGTGTCCTCAACCTGTTCCTCCTCCGTGATAAAAAAGGATTACTCAACCCGATGCGGGGCAGAGAAACAGAATTTCCAGCGTCATGAGAAGTCTGACAAAGTCAGGGAATTTCTATAAGTAATCATCAGGGAAATTTCAAAAAATACACAGCAAAAGGTCAGGGAATTTACAAATATTTTTTTGAAAGTTGTTATGAAAATTTTTTCGAGGAAAAATGATGCAAAATCCATCCAATAGTATCGTTGAAAAAATCGCGAAATTCATCAAACGATCGCAAAAAAAAAAAAAAAAAAAAAAAAAAAAATAATAATAATAATAATAAGTAAATAAATAAATAAATAAATAAAAATGAGAGAAATTAGAAGTACGACCAAAGAAAAAATTCACTCATTTTGACCAAGGATTGCGAAATAAGATAGCAATTTGTGTTGTTGTTTGGTCAGAGAATTCTGAGATTTGGTTAGGGCCCTCCACACATGCCTGAACCCTGCATTGTGTACGGGCGAGAGAAAATGACAATTTTAAGAGAAAGTAGCTCCTACGGCCATTTTCTTTCGTCTACGCCAGATAAGGGAATGCTTCGCCGCGTCTAGCCGCGGTTTTTTCCGCACTGCAGATCACCGCGTGTCGGCGAATGGATAGTCCGGGCCGCACATTTTCCCCTGTGTCGTTACGCTAAGTTCTTATATTCCGAGAAGGTTTATAAACTACAATTTGCTTTAATCATGACAACATTATTTTTTTGATACATAATTTGTTATTTATAAATTAATATTAAATTATATTTGTCATCTATAATTATGTCTTATAACCTAATGCATTTCATGGTATAGAAGTGACCTATATGCTATTTATTCCGTATAAGGTCCGTTATCTAAACACTATTTTAGGTAAAAACAATTTTATAACAATAAAAAATATTTATATTGATTACTATATTAATATTCTATAGTAATTATAAGGTACCTGTGACTAATATGGACACCCTAAGGAAAATTCATATTTTTCACCCTCATGTACACGTGCTAGGACTCCAAAAATATATGACCATGATCCCTGGACTATTGACTATCATTATTAACTATTCCGGTTTAATTTAAATGATAAAAACAAAAAAATGTTTACAAGTGTCCATATAAGGAACCACTAGTTCCTATTATGAACAGGTGGCTCCTTATTGACCAACTACACAGGGTCTATGGAAGAGCAAGTCTTCTATGGAATTTTAGAGGAGAGGAGATACAAAAAATATATCTTAAAGTATTGTGGGGGAGGGTAGGGCACAGTAACTAACTTCAGAACATGCACTTTAGAACGGGGGATCATTTTCGGTTGTGGCTCTTCGTAGACCGATGCAAAACACCTCAGTTACTACAGAATGTTATGAAATAATGTAGTTTGTTTTGCCGAGCTTTCTATTTTTGTGAATCTGAAGATTCACCTGCTGTACTTCCAATGTGGACATAAGGTGTCCATATTGGGAATCGGGAGTAGTTTTATTAAATCTTGTAATAAATAAATAAAGAAAGAAAACTTTTCTAAGCAATATATGCAATAGCAATCCCTTTTTAATATTTAAAGTAATTTTAGAATATCTAATAATATTTTAAACTAACCTGAAATTACGATCAGCACACCATGAAACAACAAGTTTCCTTCTAAATGGCGAACAGCGCGCTTTTTTGTACTTTGCTGGCTTAATTATCTTTTCAACTGCTTTTCTTCACGGACATGTAGAGCGATTTCTCTATAAAAATTGTTACTTTTAAAAATATTAGGGGTGTCCCTGAATAGCGAAGTTTTATTAAAGTGTTGGAAAGTGTTTTATAATCCATGCTTAATGTATGATTTTTCTTACTTGTTTCCTTTTTAATCGGGATTTTTTTTTACAGTGCGCATTATTCATACACTTTTCTCCCTGAGGGATTTCTGTGGTTCCGAGAGAAGGGGGAAAATGAGTTTTTGAAAACACAAAATCTTAAATAATCTCATTGCACCCGAGAAGAATTCTTTATGCGTGCCAAGCTCGGCACGCATGCCATAGGTTCGGACTAGACAGTTACAAAAATGCCGTTAACGAGATCTGAAATTCAGTTTAATTCCTCACCTATTACGGAGATTTTCCGAAAGATTCTTTGCCTTTATCGATAAATGGAAAACGGTTATTAATCACGTTCTTATTTATTTTTTTATGTAATAAATGCACTTGCATCTGAAAATGATTTGCTGGATGTGTCCTGCCTTTTATTTAAGTAGAGATTTAAAGAGTTGAGATTCATATTGTTGAGCAAGGAAGGGACGGATTTGAAAGAATTTAATGTATAATCCATTTTTTAAAATATGCTTTAGAAATTTTTTTTGGTCCGGAGGAGGCTGCGATTTTTCAAACACAAAATCGTAAATTTTCCGGAAGATAAGAACATCTCATTGCACCGGGGGAGATTGTGCCCTCCTCTCCAGGCCAGTCGGCCCCGAATTCAACACTGTAACTTACGTTGACTACGAATTCAGTAGGAAAAAAGTTTGAAGTGCGTTTCATATGCACATTTTAAAACTAATGAATTCCTCTAGTACAGCGGTTCCCAAACTTTTGGGCTCGCGGAGCCCTTTTTGGGAAAATTTTTAAGGCGGAGCCCCTGAACCGAACTATATTCTGTGGTTTACATATTAATGTTTCTTTATATATATATATATATGGAGTAAGTCTATGTTGAATAAAAATCCGAGCCAATAATTTATAACATTGGACCAAAGTTCTGAGTTCGGTTTTTTGCTGATACAGAAATTCTGAATTCAGTATGAATTTCCAGTTTGAACTCGGAATTAAAGATCAAAAGGGTAACCATGTTTGGATTATACATAGCATTGGGGTTTACGTAAAACTATTATTATTTATGGCGAAAACTACACAGACGCAGAAAAAAAGGTAAGTTGTACCGTATTCGTAAGCAGAAGATACTTCTATGTAATTTCCATAGTCTACTCGCAAAAAAATGCCTTGTTTCAATCAATGGTCTTTTTCGGTAGTCCCCCTACCCTTAATAGAATCAAGCGTTTATGGAATATTTTTTTCGTTCATCCTTCAGTTTCTAATACTTCTAAATATGCAAAGAAAATGAATCGACTCTCACCTTCTTTTTTTTGAGGAAATTTAAAAAAATACATTTAGAATTAAGTCATCGTTTTAGTGTTTAAGTGAGTGGGGCAAAATCTATAAGCTGTATTGTTTGGTGCAGCATTGTTCACTTTTTTGGACATTTTATTTAAAAGTATTTGGCTATTAATTACAGTTTAAAAAAAAAAAAAACTTTCTTTCGTCATTGTTTTTTCCTCAAAACAGACATGCTGTTAAAAACTACACATGTTAACCCCTTGAGGGGCAAACATTAATGCCTCTGTAATATTGAATTCTCACCAGAAAAAATCGTAAAGTTTTGTTTTAAAATAAGAAAAGGCACAAATTTTTATCAATTTGCCTCCAAAGCTAAAAAATTGAAATTTCGTTAAAAGTTTCTGGTGAGAATCTCGTTTAAATTAGATTTGATAAAATATATCCCATCATCCTTGAAGGGGTTAAACGAATTGCAACTAGTAAAAAAACTTTTCTAATAAAATGGGATATATGGGTGGGATTAAATTTATATCATGGCGGATACTCATTGAGAAAACCTATTTTAATAAGAGTTAGGTATTTAATAAGAATTTAGAATAAACGTATAAATAGGCGGAGCTCCAAAGAACTAAATTGTTCTCCCTTTTGTTCGGCAAGCAGAATTAACAGCACCGGCGGGCCTTTTCTGTTTCGATTCACATTGTGCATTCAATTCAGAATACTGTTTCTTGTAGCTTATTTTAAATCAAAAATGTTAAAACACATTTAGAGCAAAAGTATTAAATAAAGCAATTCATACCAAAAATATTATACAGAAAGAAGATACATTTATAATGCCCATGAATTAGCTTTGAAGTGTATCATTGTATTTTTCAACCCAGTTATAGATACACTTATTTTTGACACACACACTCACAAATATTTACATGCTTTTGAAAATCTTTTAATTTCGATATGCTAATTTCTTTCATGTTTTGTTTATTTTCCTGGAACTCCGCGGAGCCCCTGGACAGTTCAGGCGGAGCCCCAAGGGCTCCGCGGAGCACACTTTGGGAACCTCTGCTCTAGTAGACCGTTGATAATGATCCCCGCGCATTCTTCAACAAATCACCCCCCATCTCCTCCACCCCCTATTAGAAAAAAAAAAGAGCGGTAACGGAAATTATAAACGCTGTTGTATGGTGGAATATCCCTCCGACCTTGAACGGAGACAGTCACGTGGGGCTCTCGTGTGACGCAATTTCGTCTACCCACCCACCCTCTCCTTTGCCCTTCAGGCTGTATGCACACTCGACCCCCCCACTGTTGAATCCCCCCCCTCTCCGTCGTTGCGTAACGACGGGGCCGATCTATCCGCGGAGGGCTTTGCACGTCACACAAAGATACATAAGAGTTACCTTTTGTTTTGTTTTCTCTCCCCCCCCCCCCCCCGATCTAAAACCAGGACGACCGTGAAACAACACGATAGCGTGGCTTTGACAAGTTTTTAGCCTTTGTTTAACATTTAAATACTATTCATTGGAAAGTAAGAACGATCCTGGACGTGTTACACCTACGTCTGTTAAAAAAAAAATAGAGTTCAAAATGGTTTTTAATATAATTACGGCAGGGGTGCAGAAATAAAATTTTTACTCCTAACATTTTCCACAACCCATAGGAAAATTTCCTCAAAATTTTATATGTTATAGGCTTGTACATACATTCTATATTACCGTAGGTATAATCCCCCCCCCCCCCCCCAAAAAAAAAAAAAATCTCAATTAAAGTACGAGTAAGTACGGTACATACTATTATTTTGAGAGCAATTTTGTGAAAATCGCCATACAGCTCTTTTTCTTTGTGGTGATTTTTTTTCCCTCCAGGGAATTATGTAATTCATTGTTAAAATCAAAATCCAATTGTATATTTTTCTGTAAAATTTCTCCCAATCCAAACGATCGGACACATTCTGCACTCCTGAATTAAAGTTCGACCGAAACGGATTTTTAAGGCAAAAACCGAAATCGAATATCACCGGCAATCTTCTCTTATTTTCGGCTAAGAACGAAAATGACCAAAAAAGCTTTTTTAGTAATTATTACGTACATAAATATGCATAACTATTAAATAATGATACGTGTGGCCCTTCTTGATTATTGGCAACTCTGACCAAAACTTTTAATTTCCCTTTAAAGTAAAATTTAATTAATTTTATAAACATTCAGAGCTTGATGCATTAGGTGTTAAACTTTTATGCAAAAATGCATGAATGCAAAATTTGATAGGATTAGACATCTTCAATTCAGTAATACGAAAATAATAGGACTTCATCTTAAATAGGACGTAATCAACATGGCAAACTTAGAATCATTACCTATCATGGGATATCGTAAAAATACGTAACCCATTCAAAAACTACTTTTAAGCTATTTTTATTTATACTCTAACGCTTACACATTCTATTGTGTTATCCTGTATATAATCTACAGCACTTATACACACAACGTAATATGCAAAAATATAATTAAACTTAAAAATTCATACCACAGCTAAAATGCACTTCCGGCGAAAATCTGTAACCTACAGTATTTCTGGCACAGTATAGTATAGAAATTATACAAACCATAAATAAATAACAAAATAGACAGAATTAAATTGCTATTTTAATGGAAATTTTTGCTTTTATTTAATAATTCCTGATTCCATTGAGATTCCACTCTAAAAATGTCAGAATGTTAAGCTTATAATATTACAACAAACATACAATTTTTTCAAAATTTTTAAAAATGACTATCTAAAAAAATTTTTAATTTTATTTTTTTTAACTATGCATAGTCAACTTGCATATCAAATTAAACGTTATAAACTCCTCTTTGAAATGAGTGGTCATAAAATTTTCTATGTTTGATAGAACTTGAGAAATTCAAAATTGAAAATATGTAAGCAAGCCAAAATAGGATGACTTTTCAAAATTTAAATAATTAACTAGGGTAACACCCCCAGTAATTGGCATGCACCAGTGATTGGCACATTTTACAAACATGTTCTAAAAAAAGATTTATATCCAGTCTTTTAAAAATTCAAGACCATATATCAGTTATATGCTCATTTACGTTAAAGATTATAACTTTGATTTATTTTACAAGTTGACAACAGAGCCTAGGAAAGAGAAACAAATCTGGCTTGTATCAAATTAGCCATTTTGTTGCAAATTCTTGTTCTTTGGCTTAAGGAAGGCATGCTTTTCAATTCATTATTATTTGATTTATAATATATTTTAAATTTTAATTGACAACAGTTTTGTTTAGTTAAAAAGGGTACTTTAATTGTGTAAAAGTATTTTCGACACAAATATTTGGATTTCTGAATTAATGGTAGTTGCCAATTAATGGTGCTTCAATTTTTGGCACCTATTCCTATTACAAGAAATTCGCAAGGAATTTGAGATTAAACCATTTATTTTGGAAGTACTATTAAAGTTATAGAATAATTTTGTTTATCATTTGTTTTTATTTGAAAATATAAATTTTATCAGTAATTGGAATCCATTCAAGCTTCATATGACAATTACTGGGGACAGCATGACAATTACTGGGTATTAATGTGTATATTGTATTGTTTTAAAGCGTTCACATTTCAGATTAATATGCTGATTTCTTACTCTCAAAAACCTGAAATATGGTATCTTCATCTACAGTAAATTAATTTAAAGCGATTAAACCCAATGCAAAATGTAAAGTTTTTTTTAAATATAAACATATGCCAATTACTGGATCACAAGGTGCCATACATTGGTGCTCTAGGTGCCAATTACTGGTGATTTCAGCAACTTTTTATAAATATATTTTTAGAAAAATACTTTTTCAATTTTTTTTTGCTTTTAGTGGGCAAAATAGATGCACAGATATGCATTCTTTGATTTAAAAATATTTCCAAGTAAATAGCTTATTTCTTTGTAATGAAAATTTAAGTAAGTTTAACGACAAATTCTTAATGTGCCAATTACTGGGGATGTTACCCTACATGAAATTTTGATGCTAAAAAAAAAAAAAAAAAAAAAAAAAAAAAAATTATGAACATACATTCTCATTTATATAATCAGGCAGAACGATTCCTCAGAATTTCATTGAAATCTGAAAGGGTCAGGTTGAGTCACTGGTTGATTTGGCATGGAATGACCCAAATGTAATAACATAATCTACATAAAATAATGCAAATTTTCTTTTGCCGCTCTTGTAAAATTTACTTTTGTCGAGATGTCTCACTTTTCCTTGCTGGTGAGCTATATGTTATCATCCCTCGAACACCCCCCCCCCCCATCCCCTCCTCTCCCGTTTCGTAATGATATCGTTATCAATATTTAAAAAAATTAAATTTTTGAAACATTCTTCTTTTGTTTGGTGTATTATTATTATTAAATATTTATTTTTTATTTTGCAAATTTTATTGATTTAAATGAAGAGAAGTCAATAAAATATCATTTTATATATTAAATAACACTGAAAAAAATAAAACAAATAATTGGTATTTAATAATGGCCTTTTATTACATAAAAGCATTCAACAATAATAATGTTTTTTTTTTTTTTTTTTCACTTGTCCCCGCACGAAACAGGAACTTCTTATGAACACCTGCTTATTAACCACCCGCATAGGTGGGGGTAATTTGGCGAACAGAATTTCTGCCAAATTATCAATTGAACAGGTGGACAGCATTCTTTCTCTTTTTTTATTTACTAGTAAACACAAGTGTCATTTCAAACGTACTTCGCATTTGGTTTTGTCACACAGCGGATTATACATCCATACACTTGTGAATGAAGAATAGGAAAGCCAAACGTTAGAATATTCCGTATTTTGGAATGAAGTTATTTTATAGTTAATTAATGAAAACTTTATAGATTCATAAAAATGGATAAAATACCATTCTGATTTAAAGATAAAGTGGATTAAAAATTATAACAAAAGAGTTCTCCTAAAGGAGGAATTCCAACTTTTTAAAGCAATTTTGGACATTTTATGGATTGATACAAAATTGCAAAGAAAATATTGAAAGCATATACAGGAGGGAGGGGGAGGGGGTGGAAATTTTTATGTAATCAGACATGTTGTCTATTCAAATACTTAAAGTTTGCTTTTGAATTGTTGTCCAATTGAGTTGTTTATTATAAATATCTAAAAATCATATAAATGAAATTCCTTGAAGTTTCTTAACCTTTTCGCGATGGAAGCCTTTTACGAAATTTTTCTCACCGGTTTTTAGAAATAGATTTGCGCCTCATTAAATCGAAAAAATGCTCCGACTAAATAAGCCAAATTTTACTGGTGGGCATAAACGCTCGTCCTCAAGGGGTTAAATATAGTAAAAAAAATTTACACTAGGTTCTTTTTGGATTAAAGCATTTTTTCACAGCATTTTTGGAAGCGTATTTCTGGAAGAAGAAAAAAAAAAAATTAAACACCTTTTTGAAATAATATTTATCTTGAAAAATTAATCTACTACACCAGATACATTTGGATTTATACCTTGAGTAATTATTATTATTATTATTATTATTATTTACTGTATATACAGGTTTATTGTTGGGTTAAATAATAATTAACAAAATAATTTCTAAGTTATGAAAAACAAAATAACAATTCTATGTATCTACTGTTATATTTCATTTTATTTTATAAATAACTATTTGTGTCTAAAGTATACGAGTTTGGCACCATTGTGTAGGTTGAAAAGTTTTCCCACCTTTTTTCGTATTTCCAACTTTCATGCCTGATCATATCATAAGCCCCCCCCCCCCCAACACACACACACACCCCGATATATCTCTTCCTTAGAGATGTCTTACGATATCGTGTGCCAGCTCCCCCCCCCCCTCTCCCCTAAAATGATGACATTATCTATGCATAGCCCCTACAATTTGAAAATTTTTTGTTTCGTATAAAACTAACTGTATTTTGATGCAAATCAAAGACATGCGATGCCTACGTTTTGTCATATTGTTACGTAATTTGGCAGAGAGAACTTTTTATCGACTGAACCGGTGGATCTTTGTCTTTTATTTGCTAGCAAAAAGCAAAAACAAGTACCATTTCAAACATGCTTCGCATTTGGTTTGTCTACAGCGGATTATATATCTATACACTTTTGAATGAAGAATAGGAGAGCCAAACGTATAAATATTCCGTATTTTGGAATGAAGTTATTTTATAGTCAATTAATGAAAACTTTATCGATTCATAAAAATGGATAAAATATTATTCTGATTTAAAGACCAAGTTGCAAATAAAGTGGATTAAAAATTATAACGATATCAGAAGACCCCCCCCCCCCACTTCCCTAGAGATATCTTACGTCATCATGTGTCAGCTGCCCCCCCCCCCATCCTCTCAACGCCGTAGCGGGGAGAGGGGGCTTAGCCCCCCGCCTTGGAAAACATACCAAGGTCACTCAATGAACTTATGTTCGAAGAGTCCTAACATTCTGTTCAAAAATCTAATTTAGTTCTAAGGTCCTTTCAAAATTTTTCAAAAATACTAAATTGTAATTAAAATGTGTCAATACTCAAAATTAATATTTATACAGAAAAATTATCAGGATGTTTAATTTTATACTTGTTATACACTCAAATTTTCCATCATTCTATTCTTTTCTTAGCACAAAATGGAATTATCACAAACGGTTTAATAAGAAACCTATGCACTGATTTATCTTTTTGTGTGATAGAGAAGAGAAAAAAAAACTATGATCCCCACTATTGTTCACTTCTAGCTACGGGCCTGTGCAAGTGTTTATATATACTTTAATTCACGTGTTTGATAAAAATGCGCAAGAAATTCAGAAATGTCTAGGTCTTTTAACTTTTCGAAATATTTTACTTTTTGTCCGAAAATTCAATAAATTCCTACAGTATTCGTGAGATTTTGATTAAAAAAAACTTTCGGTTGTAGAGCATAAATGTAAAATGCTATACAACAGGCAGTTTTACAAAATTTTAATTAGCTGGGGAAAAAAAGAAACCTTTCTGAAAAAATGCCATAGGTCTAAAATAACAATGGTCAGTTGAAAAAAAAAAAAAAATCTGTCTACCACAACTTTGGGGCATAACCCAGTAAATATGGTCCCCCCCCCCCCTACATTTTCTTGAACCTGCTCCTTCCCCGTATTATTCATTTCTAGCAACGTCCCTGCTCCCTACCCCCTAAAATGATAATGATATAGTCGACTCTCGTTAATTCGAACTCGTCGGGACCACAAGAAATGTTCGAATTAGTCGAAGTTCGAATTATAGAAAATCTGAAATGAAAATACAGTTGACTCTTGTTAATTCGAATCTTCGCTTCATTCGAACTCAACATGAAGTCCCAAATTTTCAATGGCAGAATAACGTTAAAAATTTTCATAAATTAGAACTCATTTTCTCTCGACTTCGTTTCATTCGAACTGACGAGAATTCCGATTTTTCATTTTTCTTTTCTTTCTCACGGATTTCAGATCATTTAAATCACTTTCTTTCTTTGATTTTTGTAAAAATTGTCCCGAACGAGTATACATATAATCCCATGCATTTGATGTGCACTTTCTTAGTGTCCCGTCTGTCTGTTCATCAGTGACGCTTTAAATTTTTCTTCCATCGTGCTTGTTTCTAATCTTTTATTCAATTTATGTATTTATGCATTCTAATTTAATGTTAAGTCGTATTCTAATGATAACAGACGAAATAAGTTTAAAAAACGCTGTAACATTAATTCCTTCGCAATAGTACCCTATTAAGCATGTTTTCCATAATTCGAACATTTCTTGTGGTCCCGACGAGTTCGAATTAACGAGAGCCCGCTGTACATGCATCGCCAGTTAGAATAATTTTTGTTGGTAACAAACTAACTGTATTCATGCAAATCGGCATGTACGATTTGTTTTGTTTTCTTTCGGATCTATGAAAACCAAGACGACCGTGTGTGTGTGTAGGGGTGACGTTGCCATTTAAATGGTCTCCGACGGTTGACGGCTTTTTAATAAACGCGTACAATTATTGGGGGAAAAAAACTGTGTTACAAGGACGTTATTGACAGAACCAGACTTCGAGTAATCGTAATCGTGTAATCGTAATCGATTATAATCGACTACAAAAACTGCGTAATCGCATTGTAATCGTAATCGTAAATTTTAATTTCGAAATAATCGCAATGTAATCATAATCAAAAGATTTCACTTTGATTACAATCATAATCTAATCGTAATCGCAATGCAGATAATCGCAATGTAATCTGTATCAAAAAGCTATATAATCGTAATCGAGCACAAAAATGCGATTACGTTCTTCGATTACACCTTTTTTTTCCCGTTCTTTATTTCGCCATATCCAGAAAATATTTGGTCGGTGAGTTAAACATTGCACCAAGGAAAGAGTAGACGTTTGGAGCTCGTTAAATCGCCCCTAAAGTTAAAAGTGAGAAGAGGTCATAGGTCAGGTAGCAGTTCGGGGTGAAACAGAATGCATAGTACTTTGCACTGTATGTAGTCAACGCTATAGAGGGCTGCCCCTGGTATATAGTATAAAACACTCTGGTTATACGAGGGGTCTTGTTTCGCGGATTATTGAGTGAAAGTGATAAAGGATAGAAAAGAAAAAAGAAAGAAAAATATTTTATTTATGGTTTTATTATGGGCACTTAGCAATTGGACAGACATCACCCTCTTTGAAATGTGGGAATGGAAAAATAAAGAAAATGGGAAAAAAAAAGAAAAAAAAAAGATGCTTAAATTACATGTGACAATTCATCGAACAGCTCATTCGCATTTTGGATTTCTTAGTGGTTGGTTATATCTAAGTAGTTGTTTACAAGGTTCTAGGGAAAGAGATGGCTAAAAGAAATCATAAAAAAATTGAAGATTATTTCACGGAATCTGTATCAGAATTTAATGAAAAAGGCGTGAAATTTTTAAAATATAAATGTAAATTGTGCTCGTCAGATGTCAGGGTCTCCATAAAAACCAAGTCCAATTTGAACACCCACATTCAGGTAATTTTTTACTAGATATATACATATTAGGGTGGAGCGAAAAAAAAAAAATTTTTGAAAATCAAAAACGGGTAGGTGCCAAAAGTTGCCTTTATACTAGTACATCAACTGCGTGAAATTTTAACGCTGAAAAAAAATGGCTTGAGTCTGCGCTTTTGCTCCAAAAATCGAAATTTTGGGTAAAATTTGTCATTTTTTGACATTTTTTCAAAAAATTAAAAACTTCCTTCAGACCTGGTTAGTATTTAAAAGTGGTGCTTAGACCTTTATATTTATCTGCTTAACATATTTAAACTATAAAACAATATCTGTAGTCTGTATAATTGAAGCAAATCTGACAACTTTTTTTGAAAAAATTGCGTTAACCTCTCTATTGGAGCATACAACGAAATGTTGTCTTGAATGCATTTCTTACCTAGCTGCTTTCAAAACTACTGTGTATATAACTCATAGAGGTGGTTGCATTATCCCACCCGTCTCAACCACCCAATCATCTAGGCCCAGTGTTTTATTTATGTATTGATTTTTTTTTTCCAGAAGACGAGTATAAGTTTTCTATATATCAAAGTAATTTATCTCTTCTTTGTATTCACTGACTTTGGATGATTTGGATCATGCTGGTGTGACCTGCTGCACGTATATTTTTATACCATGTATAACAGAAGAGAAGCTGAGTAATGTATTGGGTATGTTCTTAATTGAGCCTATTCAGCAGTCTATTATCTTCATTAAAATTTCATGCAATTAGTACATTATGATTGGAAGTTCTGTTATCACAACATTCTTTCAATCAATTACATTTTATATGCAATGATTTGCCTAGTAATTGATTGTATGAATTCAATTTCTAGTATGTCATCATTTATTGAACCTATTACATTGAATATATGCTGAGAAGCTAGCTGTTTAATATTATGACGATCGTCACAGAGGATTGCAAACAAAATTTGCGTGTAAAACAACAATATTTCTAAAGAAGTTTTAGCATGCTTTATGTCGTTTCCTGTGTTGTTCCGTAGTCTAGTAATTTCTAATAAGATTTTAGATCTATTATTCAGGTGTATTGTACATTTGGTATAAAACATCCCGCTGTATAAACTTGGATTGTACATTTTGTGAGTGAACATATAGACGCTGATTGCCAATCTGTGCTTATATAAAGCGGAAAATTTTATTAACTTTATGAGCTGTCTTTTTTGTGAGATGTTTTCTAAATTCCTATTCCCCATTCTTTCTGAGAAATAGCTTTCCTTGTGAAATAGCTTTACAATCTCCGACAGAAATTTCTAGTCTGTTCTGAGTATATTTTTCTCAATTTGAGAAAATAATTTTTTCAAAATTATTCTCTATTTTATTTTAAAAAAATGCAATAGGAAGTGAATAGTACGTAGACAAAGATTTTCCTTATTGATCCAGTGAATCCATGTAGCTTAGAACGTTTTATATCGACTTCTCTAATAATTGACGCAGAGGAAATTCACTGGAGTTGAAGTAGCGAATGATTCAATATTATACACAATTCTATGCTTACCCCATGAAAAATGGTTCACAGTGACAAATAAAATTCTCCTAATTTTAAATGAGTTCTTATAGTCGATTAGAATCCGTACATTCTCTCATAAAGTACTATGCATTATGTTAATGCATTATTAAGTTTATGCCTAAGACATTTCACCATCAAATCTTGTCCATTCATAAAAAGGGGATCTAAAAGTTAATAGGAAATTACCTGGATACGAAAACACATAGAGAACGGCATAAAACTAATGCAAAAAAAAGGTTATTTATAACAGCGGTTGCTTTAAACATGGAGAACAAATTTTTAATGCAATTCTGTCTGACGATCACCATCACATTAAACAGCTCGCTTCTCAACATATAAAAAATGCAAAAGTAGAATAAATGATGGCATACTTATAGTTGAAATCTCTGAAATCCTCTTTGAAGCAAATCATTACGTAAAAAGAATACAATTGACTAAAAAAATGTTGTGGTAACAGAACTTCCAATCACTATTCATCAACTGAATGTAAGTTTGATAAATATAATAGGTGGCCGAATAGATCCCTTTAATAATATTCTCGTACATTACTCAGCTTGTCTTTTTTTTTGTATAAACTATAAAAATATACATGAAGATAATTACAGCAGCATGTGGATGCAAAGAACAGATAAACAAGGTGGAAGCATCTAAAACATGCCAAATTTTTCTAAAGAAAATCACAAATCAATGTATAAATAAAACACTGTACTAAGATGATCGAATAGTTGGGCCGGGTGGTGTAGGAAATACAGCCACCTCCACGACGCATGTCCAAGGTAGTTTTGAAAACAAGAGCTGTATTAAAAACAACAATTCGTTGTATGACCCAATAGAGTGGTAATACTGTTTTCTTACTAAAAGTTGTCTGTTTTGTTCCAGCTATAGGGAATAAACATATTGTTTTATAGTTTAAATATGTTAAGCAGATAAATATAAAGGTCTAAGCAACACTTTTAAATACTAACCAGCTCTGTAGGATTTTTTCAATTTTTTTGAAAAAATGTCAAAAAATGACAAATTTTACCCAAAATTTCGATTTTTGGAGCAAAAGCGCAGACTCAAGCCATTTTTTTTCAGCGGTAAAATTTTACGCAGTTGATGTACTAGTATAAAGGCAACTTTTGGCACCTACCCGTTTTTGATTTTCAAAAAAAAATTTTTTTCGCTCCACCCTAATACATATTGTATCGATTTATTTTAGAAATATTGCATAGTGATATCTTATCTTTTTCTTTAAAATTGTAGTGAAAGGAATTTTTTATATTAAATTAACTATATAGTGTTTTTAATCATAAGTATAAAGTCTGTTTATTCAAAATTTGTATTTTAATATATCTGGATAAGTTAAACATATAGATCAGTTTTCTTACAAAATCTCTAATAATAAAAGATTGTTTTTTATTTATTTTTATTAGCTCACAGGCTGTCATAGCCTGAGAGCTTATGTGCCCGTCCGTTCTGTATGTACGTGCGTTCGTGCGTAACGCGATAACTCATGATAAAAATATCGGATCCACTTGAAATTTTGTATATAGGTATATCCTGATAAGGCGCTTCCCTGATTAGTTTTTGGAGTTCATTCGATATGTATAAGAGGGGGAAGGGGGGCTCATGCCCCTCCCCTTAATGGATATAAATGGGTTTTTCATGCAGAATTAACAGTTTTTGTCCAAAATTTAGATATAGGATCATTCTGATGAGGCGATTCCGTGACTGTTATTATGTGTTCATTGAATAAGTATAAACAGGGGGAACGGGAGGCTCATGCCCCCCCCCCCCCTTAATTGAAATAAACGGGATTTTCATGCAGAATTAACAGTTTTCGTTCAAAATTTAGATATAGGATCATTCGGATGAGGCGATACCGTGGCTGTTATTAGGTGTTCATTGAATAAGTATAAAGTGGGGGGAACGGGGGGCTCATGCCCCTCCCCTTAATTGATATAAACGGGATTTTCATGCAGAATTAACAGTTTTCGTTCAAAATTTAGATATAGGATCATTCTGATGAGGCGAGTCCGTGGCTGTTATTAGGTGTTCATTGAATAAGTATAAACAGGGGGAATGGGAGTTCTAATGCCCCTCCCCTTAACTTGTATAAATGGATTATTCAATCAGAATTGTCAGATTTCGTTCAAATCTCTGAATAGTTTTGGAAGTTTAATGGTTAAGTATAAAAGAGGGGAATAACTCCTCTTAAATTATATAAATGCTAAATGGGTTTTTATTAAGAATTATCCGATTTGCTCTGAATTTTGGATATAGATTTTTTAATATGATAAAGCATGTACTTGATAGTTTAGGAAGGTCAATGATTAAGCATAAAAAAAGGAAGAGGGAGAGAGCTGTTTCCCCTTCTTATTTTTTTTTTTCGAACGGAATTAACGAAAATACAAGGCTGTAATGTACAATTAGTATGCGTAGCCTGTGAGCTCAATGCCATCAGTTTAACTGGGCAATATTCTTTTTATTTATTTATTATTTTTTTTATACTTTTTTTTATGAGAATCCCCTCCAAAAAAACGGAAAGTAAGACTGGTTTGTCAATAAATATACGGGTGTAAGTAAGATTTTTTTAAGGGTGAAAGACAATGTTAATGATACCTAGTTGTTAGTAAATTTCTTTAGCTTATACGCCGACAAATTCAATGACGAACCCCTGAATTTTGAAATGTAGCCACCAAATTTTTTTTTTATCTCTGATTATTTTAAAAAGGAAAAAAAACTACCCAAAAAAAATCTCTCTAAATGAGTGATAAATAAATAATGGGGAAAAAAAGGTAGTTAATTTTTTTCCCAGAAAGGTTTGTTTCTCCCTCTCCCCTCCCCCAATATACTCCTACCAAAATACACTATTTTATATTGTTACTATTAATATTTGCCTGTTAAAATTTATGTGTCTCAATTTTGTTTTAAATATGTGGTTCAATTGGACAGAGACATGCAAATGAAAGAAAAAAGAATGAATTGCTTTAATTCTTCCATTTCGAAAATTTTGGTAGAAGCTCATTTTATTTAATTTTTCTTCATTTTTTAAATTTTGTTTTGCTTATTTGCCTAAATATCTTGCAACGAATGTTCTGAGGAAAATAACCTTATTTAAACTCATTTCATGTTTAAATTTTACGTTAAAAAAAAATTGTGAAACACATGTTTCCCTCCCCCCCCCCAAATTTTAGTGTATGTGTAAGGGGAGGGGGGGCTCATTCTACGTACACCGGTATTCGTGAATTTCAAATCAGAATTTCGCATGTTACATATACCTATTCTATTAATCAAACATCCTTAGAAATGCTCTTAATTTCAAAATAAATTTATAATAATGAAATCAGTTCTAAAATATTCAAAAAGAAAAACATATTTATATCGAAAAGAATAGCTCATTTAATATAAATGATTTATTTTTCCTTTAAAAATAAATAAATTAAAGGAAACGCATATTTTGTAAATTTGTAACTCTAGTTTGTAACATGTAGACTACGGAATTACTGTAATCGAACTGTAATCGTAATCGACTAGTTCGGTAATCGTAATCCAACAAAAAAATATTAATCGTAATCCAAACGTAATCGTAATCTTGAAATAAAAAAAATGGATAATCGATTATGTAATCGTAATCAGGCTTGCATAAATAGAGACATAATCGTAATCTATTTTTTGAAATTGGAAATAATCGTAATCTTAATCGATTACAGTCCTCTGTAATCGACTCGAAGTCTGGACAGAACACATTCAATAGGAAAGACTAACAAAACATTTGAGTTATCTCACTCAGATTTTATATTTAAAGTGAAAAGGGGCGGTATGGGGGTTTGTTCATATTACTTACCCATCATACGTAGTATAGGGTAAGTCTTGAAATCGTTTTGAACACAACGAAAAAATTCTTTTTGACGGATTTACACGTTTTCGACACTGGAGATTTCGAAAAACATATTTTTAGAAAAAAAAATTGCCGTCGGTCTGTCTGTCTGTCTGTAAACACTCTATCTCACGAACGAATTGAGATAGGGACTTTAAATTTTGTATGTACTTAGTATGTAAGAATAGGACGAAGCCTATTGAATATCAGTAACCTCGATTATCCGGAACTATTTTTTTTTTGACTCTCGAAAAATTCGTTCTAATGAAAGGTACATAAAAATTTTCGAAGTTTTTTATTTTAAGGAGTGGCCGTAAAAGGCAATAAAATAACACAAATTTTGCATAAAAAACGAAGTCGATCGAATTATGAGTTGCCGAGATATCTGTAATCGCGTTTTCCACATTCTTCGATTTTTCATGACCCTGTATTTCATTCCAATTTCAATTCAAAGATATATTTTAATTGGAAATGAAACGCTTAATCCGACGCAATAAACTGTTTGTTATTAAGGCTATTATTTTTGGAGTTATAAGGATGTTTCTTTTTCGCGATTCAGTACTACTTGAGTAGTTAAGGCGTGTTGTATAATTTATCGAAAGAGATTCATCGGCAACTCATTAATACAGCATTACTAAGCACAATATAAATATAAATCCCCGTTTAAATTTTGTTTTGAAATTGCAATCCATTTTATAAATAGTTTTCAAATGTATTATTTTCATATACAGTCGGCTCTCGTTAATTCGAACAAGCACGATGGAAGAAAAATTTAAAGCGTCACTGACGGACAGGCGAGACACTAAGAAAGTGGATATCAAATGCATTAGATTATATGTATACTCGTTCGGAACTATTTTCACAAAAATCAAAGACAGAAAATTATTCAAATAATCTGAAATCCGCGAGAAAGAAAATAAAAATAAAAAATCTGAATTCTTGTTAGTTCGAATGAAACGAAGTCGAGAGAAAAGGAGTTCGAATTAAGGAAAATTTTTAACGTTATTCTCCGTTGAAAATTTCGGGACTTCATGTTTAGTTCGAATTAAGGGAAGATTCGAATTAACGAGAGTTGACTGTATTATATATGTCTTTATATGATGGGTCAGTATTACGGTGGCGCCCAACGACTAGTTTTTGGTTTTAGTTGGAAACATAACTTACGGCAAAAGGAACTCATTTTGCTGTAAGTTATGTGATTAGAACAGCGTGTCAAAGAAATGTTTTTTGTGTTTATCATTTATTGAAATGTACTTGTTAATATTTTCGTAAAAAGAAAGGAAATCAAACAAGTATAAACAAGAAAGAAAAAAAATCATGCGTCTAACATAGAATATGAATAGTAACTTTCCAACGCATTCAGAATAATGTAACAAAACGGCACCGTTTAAAACATCTTGGAAAAGCGTAGCAAATGAGGTGCGTTCGTACGATAATGCAGTTTTTAAAATATCACTCTCCTATATCAATCTCATAAAATTGTAAATAGTTAATTACAACTAAAATGCGCACCAAACAATGTTCTCCCTATACTCATTATGTAATGGAATACTTTTGCGTGGCCTTGTAAATCAATAACAAATGTTCTTTGCACAACATATTATGCAAATTATATAGCATTTATATGCATATCAATATTATTATATTCGAATGAGTGTAATACACTTAAAATGCATTTGAAACTTTTTCCCCATTGACTGTAATGTAACGGAGTACTTTTGATTGTCCCCGTAATTGATCTATGCATCCTATTTTCAAAAAAATTGAAATGACTCGACAAAATTATGTAATAAGTATGTATTTTAAATTTCAAACAATTAAAATGCATTTGAAACATTTTTTGCATTGAAATGTATTTATTTCAATAAATGGATTTATTTTTCGTGTCATATTATTCAAAATTGTAAGTAATATTTTTATGTCAATAGTTCCTTTGCGTCAAAATATCTAAACTAAGTGAAACGCATGGAAATGAATTTTAAGAATTAAGAATGAGAATTAAGATTTAATGAATTAAGAAAGAATTTTTTTTTTTTTCTTTATAGACATTAATCATTTAAAGTGAGTAGAGTGAAAGTAAGTTTATTTTTGGAATAAAATATTTTCTACCATTTATACAACACTTTTTGTGTACTTTTACTAATGCAAAGATCAGTTTAGCATGCAGATTGTTCTTTTTAAGAGTAGGGCTGGGGGAAGGTAACAGCTAAACTATTCAGAATAATATTTGTTTTGGAAAATTAATGTTTTATTTACATAAGTTGATCAAATATGTTTGGATTTATACTTTTAGAGTTGTTAATATTTTATAAGTTTAAAATATATATATATATATATGCATAGAAAATTAATCGTAATTGTAGTGCTACTTGGTATTACCCTTGAGGAGGACCAAGTACAGTAAAACCCCGATATTTCGGATTAATTGGGACCGGACCCAATCCGGATTATCGAAAATCCGGATTATCCGGAGAATTAGAAAAAAAATGAAATAAAATATAACATACTAACAGAAAATCACCTTTATGTTAAATTTATTGAATATTTGCAGACAGTAATAATTTTTACTTTGCTGAATTATTCCGAAAACATGTCAAAACTAGTTGGATGTGTCAATCCCAAAACTTTCTTCTATCTCATAAGTACATTTTAATATTAAAAAAAAAAAAAAAAAAAAAAAAAAAAAAAAAAAAAAAAAACGCAAAATTTAATTAATATTCTGAGAAAATGAGCTTAGTAGTGCCTCATGTTGGGTAATTTATACTAAAACCTAATAAGCATCTATTTATGTCAAGACCTAACAGAATCTGAAATTTGATGGAATTTCGTCCATTAGTTCTTGAGTTATAACAAAAAATTTGCAAAACGTAGCACAGCAACACCATATCTTGGACAATATATGCCAAAACGTAAAAAAGCGTCTAATTATGTTATGGTGTAAAAGAATCTGAAGTTTGATGAAATTCTGTGCATTAGTTCTTGAGATATAGCTAGTTTAAAAAAAAAAAACCGTGTAAAATATAGCACAGCAGCACCATCAGTTAAAGAATTTATAACAAAACGTAATCATCGTGTAATTATGTTATATGTCATTTTGTAACAATGTATGTTTGATGAAATTCTGTGCGTTGGTTGTTGAGATATAGCTATCGGAAAAATTGTGCAAAATGCAGCATAGCTGCACCACCTGTTACAAGGTTAATACCAAAATGTAATCAGCGTCTAATTATGTTATATATTCTAGGGTAACAGAATCTAAAATTTGATGAAGTTCTCTGCATTAGTTCTTGAGATATAGCTATCGCAAAATCGTGCAAAATGTAGCATAGCAGCGCCACCTATAGGGAAGTTCACACCAAAATCTTATCAGCGGCTATGTATCTCAAGGTATCACGGAATCTGAAGTTTGGTGAAATTCTGTGCATTAGTTCTTGAGATATAGCTATCATGAAAATCATGAAAAACGTGGCATAGCAGCGCCACCTGCTGGCCAATTTACACCAAAGCTTAATCAGCGTCTATTTGTATCAAGGGGTCACATAATCTGAAGTTTGGTGAAATTCTGTGCATTAGTTCTTGAGATATAGCAATCTTGAAAATCATGAAAAACGTGCCATAGCAGCGCCACCTGCTGGCCAATTTACACCAAAACTTAATCAGCGTCTATGTATATCAAGGGGTCACAGAATCTGAAGTTTGGTGAAATTCTGTGCATTAGTTCTTGAGATATAGCAATCTTGAAAATCATGAAAAACGTAGTATAGCAGCGCCACCTGCAGGCCAATTTTCACCAAAAACAAATAGGCACTAATTCATATCAAGGTCTAACTGAATATAAAATTTTATTAAATTTCGAGCATTAGTTCTTGAGATAGAGCGCCCACAAATTTTTTGTCACATACAGACAGACAGACGGACAGACTCACAGACAGACATTTTCTAAAAATAGTCAAAACGTGTTCAGGACCTTCTAAAACGTATAAATCCGTCGAAAACCGGAAGTCGAAAATTTTCATGAATCCAATACTTTCTTCTTGTAAAGATAGAAGAAAGTAAAAAGTTTTTTTAATTTAGAATACGACGATGAAAGAAGTTAATGTTATGGAAATTAGCCAATCGCTTCTCAAACTCAAAAAAAAAAAAAAAGACCAAACCTATCCGAATTATCCGGAGATCCGGATTATCGGGGTCCGAATTAGCGGGGTTCCACTGTACTACAATTTCCAGTAATATTCGTTATTATTTCAGTAATGCTAACTCCTCTTGTCAGGTTTAAGTTTGTTATATAATGGGTTATTCTATATTCATTGTAGATGTTGAATACGTAGGTTATATCTGAATCATATGTACAGTTACACTTAATTTTCTTGTATAAGTAGCTGTTAAAATGACACTTAAGGGTGTATTCGAAAAAAATGATTTTCCTCCTTCAACAGCTCGAAATTTTCCGATACATTTTTGGACACATTTTTAAACAGTAGAAGCATGAAACTTGCTGAGGGGATTTTTGAAGGGACGTACAACGTGCCGTATAATGTCATTTTTCGCTGATTTAATTAGAATTGGATTTATAAGCAATTATTTTCTCAGCGTGACTCTTTTTTTCGTTCGCAGACCTCCCGCTTCGAAAAATTGGGTCCAAAACGCCGTTTTTGACAGCATTTTTTGCAACATTTTCTGCATTTATCAAGGAATTGATAATCACTGCACCTTGTATAGTTTCTAAATAAGAGAATTCGAAAGCTTCGTGCATTTGAGAGTAAAAATGAATCTAAAAATAAATCTAAAACTAGTCGTCGGGGGCCACCGTAATACTTACCCATCATGGATATGTATATGAAAATAAAACATGGGAAAACTATTTAATACAATGCATTGCAATTCCAAAACAAAATTTAAATATTGTTAATACACATAGTAATGCTCTATTAAAAAACTGCTGATGTACCAATTTCGACAAATTATATGAAACGCCAAACGACTCAAGTAGTACCGATCTGCGTAAAAGAAACATCCTTATAACTCCAAAAATAATAATTCTATTAACTAACAATTAACTGCGTCGGATGAAGCGTCTCATTTCCAATTGAAATATACCTGTGAATTAAAATTTGAATGAAATACAGGGTCATGAAAAATCGAAGAATGTGGAAAACAGGATTACACATATCTCGGCAACTCATAATCCGATCGACTTCGTTCTATATGCAAAATGTGTGTTATGTTATTGCCTTTTACGTCCCTTCCTTAAAACAAAAAAAATTCGAAAATTTTTATATACCTTTCATCAGAACGAATTTTTCGAGGGTCCGAAAAAAATAGTTCCGGATCATCGAGGTTGCTGATATTAAATAGGCTTCGTCCCATTCTTACATACTAAGCACATAGACAATTTCAAGTCTATCTCAATTTGTTCGGAAGAAAGAGCGTTTACAGACAGACAGCAATTTTTTTTCTTCTAAAAATATGTTTTTCGGAAGCTCCACTGTCTGAAACGTGTAAATCCGTCAAAAAAGAAATTTCGACTTTCAAAACGATTGCAAGACTTACCCTATACTGCGTATGATGGGTAAGTAAAAAGGCAGTTTGGATCGGAATACACCCTTAAATTGTAAGAATTTCACGTTATCGTATAAATGGGGAAAAAAAAAAAATCCCCCCTTTTCTCATTTCCCACTTTTAAGCCCGATAGGATTACAACGATAAAAAAAAAAAAAAGAAAAAAAAAGAAAGAACGAAAGAAATCGCTCCGTCATCGTCGTGATGAAACTTCCCACGATAAACAAAACGTGTGTCGATAAACAGAGATTGCCGAAAGCCTGAACAAAAAAACGGAACTTAATTTTTTTCCCTTTCATGTTTTACACTATCTAAAGAATATTGTTGTTTTTTATTTTTAAAATACCTCAAATCCATTTAAGGATAAACCGGCTGATGGTCTGTTTATGCAAAAACACAATTTCCTACATTTTTTGAATGACTTTTCAATTAGGCCAGGTTTAGTTTTATTTTATTATCCACTAACACACTACACTGAAATACACCCATTAACGTGAATTACTTTTAACATGAATTGTTTTCGCAGTTCCCTATAAGAGCGAATACGGATAACATGAATGACTGTTAACGTGAACAAAATTCCGATTCCCCTTGAGGTTCATGTTTAACGAGGTTTCCACTGTATTTTTAGGTGCATTCGTAATTAAGTAAATACGAAGCACCTAGAGTTGTCGTTCAGTCTGTCTGTCCGCATTTAACAACTGGAAAAACTCTCCAACTGAATTGTTTGAAATTTAAAGTATGCAATTGTTGCGTCATTTTGTCGAGTCCAATTTCATGAAAATCGGATATTTAGTTTAATGACGGGTATAATCAAAATTTTTCCGTTATATATTGGCCAATAGGAAAAATACTCTAAGTGCATTTTAGTGACGTTAACGGTTTCGAACATAGCAAAATTGGCATGCATCGATGTAGTATGTACTGAAATATACATTTTGTACTATCAAATTTGGTGCAAAGAATGTTTATTATTCATTTAATGGGGTCGCGCAAAAGTATTCCATTACTTAATGGTATATATGGGGAAGCAGAGTTTCCCTCAGAGGGGCGCTCCGCCCCTCCTGCCCTTTAGTTTAAAAATTAGCGCCCCTCTTGTCATTCATTCAAAAAAAAAAAATAGCGCCCTTCTTGCCCCCCATTTGTAAAAACGCAACCCTCCAGCGATGATCCGAACGCGCTATAGCGCATAAATTGTGCAAAAAATCGGCGACGGAATGCAAAAAATAGCCTCGTACGCGTCCTGTGGGACGGGTAATTTTGTCAAAAAATCTCTAAAAAAAAAAAAGTCACGTTTCGTCAAAAATTGCGAAATAACGACTAATTTCCGGCAAGATTAGCAAAAAAATGGCTAATTTCGACACAAAATTTCACAAAACAGCAGATTTCCCCAAAAAAGCGTGGAAAAACGACAAATTTCTTCCAAAAATCGCAATAAAACGAAAAATTTTGTCAAACGAGTTGTAAAAAACGGCAAATTTCATCCAAAAATCGCAATAAAACGGAAAATTCTGTGAAAAGTTCCGTTTTTTCGCGATATTTTCAGAAGATTTGTCGTTTTTTCGCTATATTTTCACAACATTTGACGTTTTTTCGCGATTTTTTAGCAAAATATGCTGTTATTTGAAATCTTATAACAAAATCTGCTGTTTTTGCGATCTTTTAACAAAATTTAGTGCCCTTAAAAATAAAAAAGTGCCCTGAAAAATGTAAAAAGTGCCCTTTTCAGAACAGTAGCGCCCTGCCCTTTTTTAAACCTGGGGAAAACTCTGGGGGAAGCATTATTTGGGGGTGCTTTTAATTGTATTTAACGATTTCACATTTTATGAAATGGGTTTACATTCACTGTAAAAAAAAACATGTAGATTCTACCTTTGCAGAATTCAGTTTCGCCTCCGATTAGAAAAAAAAATCGATAGAAGTTTTTTAGAAGGGCGACCCCGTTTAGATTGCAATGAACTAACTTCATTTTTCTTGTGTTTATCAATATAATAGCAAACAGAACGGCGTGAAATACCCAATTGAATAGCAATTTCTCTCTGAGACATTGGAATTGCGGAATAATAAAGAGATACAATTTGACGTGCTACTTCTTCATTGACTAGATTCATCAAAAATGGGTTTTTTCTTTAGTTTAAACGTTTTTTTATAGACTATGAGTAAAAGGAAATGCAATTTAACAATAAAACGAATGGAATCCCGTCGAATTCGACGAATGAAATGTTTAAAAGACCCGATCGATTTGGTTTTAAAAAAAAGCAAAAGTAATTACATTATTGAATCAATATATAATAAATATATTTACAGAGTAAATGTCAAATTTGCCAGTTACAATTTTGCATTCAAATATTCGCACATCTACAGTTAAAATTGTAATATGAGTGCCGGCGAAATCCCTTTATTTAAAGAAAAAAAAAAAAAAAAGTAATATTGGGTACTACAAGGTTATCCCATCGACCAAAAAATTATCGCCAAACTATAAGATTAAATGCCAATAATGGATGATCGTGAATGTCACATTCAATGACATTAAATACGATTCATGTGTTTAAAGTGTCATTAAGTGATTTTTATTTCGACTTTTTATTAATATTTTTATTAATATTCTACTAATTGTTTATTTTTTCGTTATTTAAAATAAAAATTATGTCAATATGTATAATTTGGCTATTAATGTGGCGATTTGTATAATTTGGCGAAATTGGTCGACGGGATAACAGAGTAGTACCTAATATCGTTATGAGTAAAAATACGATGTTTTAAATAGTGACGTCATTTTCTCTTCAAATGTTCTTTAAAAGTTACTGTTTATGAAAAAGGCATCCATAATATTATTGTAATTCCCTTTTATCTGGTTGCTGAATGAGATAATTTTCCTCATTTGAAATTTCTCTTATTTTGATTTAGACATTAATTTTTATCAAATTATTTTCTGTCATTTTATTTACATTATTAATATTATTTCTCAGTAAATATATATTTTTTTAACTCAATTAGTGCATAATTATACGCAATCATTTTAGAAAATAAATTTTTATTATCGAGAGAAAAGCTAAACTGTGTTGCCACCATTTTGAAGAAATGTCATAAAACAGCTTTTAAAATTAAAAATAAAATATAAAAATGGAAATAAATTTAAAAATAATTAAAATGGGCACAACTACAAATAAATAGCTTTCATTTAAAAAAATAATTATCAAAATCGGTTGCCTAGAAAATTCAGGGCTGATGACACGACATTTTTAGCTTGTCTGAAAAAAATAGCATCGGATGCTAAAAAAAAAAAAAAAAAAAAAAAACGGACGATTTAACGGAAGTATTACTGGTAATCTAGACGCCAGTACTATTTACTGTTTTTTAACGGAAAAACTTCCATAAATTCCGGGAAAAAGTCGAAAAAAACGGAATATTCACGGAAATTTTTCCGTTAAAAAACAGTAAATAGTACTGGCGTCTAGATTACCAGTAATACTTCCGTTAAATCGTCCGTTTTTTTACAGTGTTGCTTCCTACCTTGCATTAGGTTTACTACAACTTACTTCCTTTATAATAGAAAGCAGATAATATTTACAGGCACACGCAAAAGATTTCGGATATTAGACTGTAATCTGAAGTACTGTAAACTAATACATCAACATCTGATTTTTTTTTTTTTTTAAATAAGAAATCATTAAGGGTGTTCTTAAATACAAAAGAGCAACTTTGTGACATAAGTTATTATTTATTTTTGTTCAGAAATGCATCAAACTGGAAGGTGTTGTTCAGAAACTATCTTTTGGCACTCATTTTTCTATTTTTTGCTAACGCAATAGATCTTTCAGAATAAGCTGTCAAAGTGGGTGTTTTGAACTATATTTTTCGGAGAAAGCAGAATTGGCATGGTTTACATGGTCCGGGTTGGTTCCGATTTTCATTAACGGCATTCGGACCGGGCCCGGGCTTTACTTTTTTCTAAAGACTCGGGACGGGCCTAGTCACTAATCTTTCCGGGCCGGGCCGGACTCCGGCCTTACTTTTTTCCTGGAGTATTGGGCCGGGTCTAACTAATTTTTTCCTTATGAAGCCGAGACTGATTTCATTCTTCCTAGTCTTCACTGAGCTCAATCTTCAGTTCCAGTTGAATCATCCTGTATATGAAAGTCCTTTTCTCGGTGTGGCCAAGTCTGTTCAAAAATCAGTAACATTTGGCTTGGTCCAAAAATTTTTTGCTAAAAAGCCATATACTTTTAAATTGGCATAATTCTGCAATTAAAAATTGAAATTTGTTCTTTTTAAAGAATCTTAGATTTCTAGGTTTGTTAAAATTGAGAGTTAAAGAATTAAGAGTTAAAGAGTTAAAAGCATGGGGGGGGGGGGGGGGGGGGGGAGAGGAGAAGACGTGATTATGACGAATTTTTTTTTTTTTTTTTTTTTTTTTTTTTTTTAACTGTTTATCCTTGCAAAAGGAGTACAATAACACGCGAGAAAATAAAGTTACACTTTCTAAAAAGGGAACTTGTCTATAACATATTTTTATTTTTTTCTTTCCAATGCGATACCGCCTTAGAAGATTTTATTTTTACCCTATACCATTATTTAGATTTTTATGTCTCCATTACATGGAATGTGGATTAATAATACTAATGATAACTGAAACATTTACATACAACAAACAGAGGCTCATTAAAAACAAATATCGCAGCATGCGCCACTTCCGCATAAATGGAGATTATAAACATAAAAAAAAGGCCCAAGATAAGTTTTTTGGTCAGAAATCTTCTGTAAGAGTAAAAATCGATGTTCTCTAGAAATTTACTCGAGCCGGGCCGGGTTCCTAGTTATTATATCGGGTCGGGCGGGGCCTCTAAATTTTTTTCTTAGGGCCGGATCGGGCTCGGGGTGAAATTGTAACTTTTATAACGGGCCGGGTCGGGTCAATGTTTTTTTCGTTAATGTCGGGCCGGGCCAATTTTTTTTTTTTTTTTTTTTTTTTTTTGTATGGATCGGGCCGGGAAATCTCGGCTCGTGCAGACCACTAACGTAGAAAAACCAGTCTTGCAAAGAGAGAAAAACTTGTGATCACGTGATCGAAATCGCTGATAGCTGTATAGCTAATCAAATGATCCTATAATGGAAAACACAATTCGATTCCAAATCGCTTCCTTAGTCAGGATTTCCGATTTCATATCTTTCCGTAAAAAAAAAAAAAAAAAAAAATGCATTTGTAAATGTGCTAAAATGTTTTGCGCTTGTAGAGCAGAGCAGTTGAGAACAAACAGCCTTCAAAAGAGAAACCAAAAATAGATTAGATTTAGATAATGCAAATGCGTGAACACATAATCAGGGATGGAAGAGTTCCTCCTAAAGGAGGAATTCCATCTTTTTAAAAGCAATTTTAGAAATTCTCTGGATTAATGCAAAAATGCAAAGAAAATATTTGAAGCATATTGAGAGGGGGGGGGGGATGAACAATGTTTTTTAATAATTTTGTCTGCTCAAATTCTTGGCGCTTGTTTCTGAATTGTTGTGCAAAAGAGTCATCAAATCAAAAACATTCTTTTATAATAAGCATATATGAAAGTAATATAAATAAAGTTCTTCAAAGTTGCTTAAAGGGGAAATGAAATTTCCATAAAAATTTGTTTGGAATAGTATATTTTAATCTATTTATTTAACAAATTCGCAATGAAATGTACATTGGTAATTTGTTAAAGTCAGTAACCAAACAGTCAGTAATTATTTATCCTATACATTTATACTATACATTTATCATTAGTTTAATTTTTTTGTTTATACTTATGTTAAAAATAGGAAATAACAATCATATGTACAGCTATATTTCATTTCATTGTTTGAATGACTGTTAAAATGTGTCAGAGTTATACGAGTTTGGCCACAGGGTTGGGTTTCTGACGTCAGAAACTGGTTTTTGACATGACAAGTGTCAAAAACTGGTTTAAACCGTCAAAAATTGGTTTAAACCGTCAAAAACTGGCTTAAACCGTCAAAAATGTGTAATGCACTTTAAACATTTTAAAAACAAGACAGAAACATTGAATAAGTCTTAATGATTTAAATAATTTTTTATTTAAAATTAATTATATTGTAATTTAATAATTACAAAAAAATTAAATTACTTTAATTGCAATAAAACATTGTTTTTTTAGAATGTTCAAACAGAAGAAAATGATTTTGTACAGTTAATAATCTGGATCATTTTTACCCCACAGTATCCTATAGCACATAATCAATTTAGCACATTTAGTTACATCCAAATGGTTTCTGAGTTTAGAGTGTATGAAGCTAAAGTTACAAAATACTCTCTCAATTGGTGCTGTGCTAGCAGGGCTCGATAGCAGATGCATTGCTAGTTGAACAAGTTTGGAGGCAGGCTAAATTTTCAGATTTATGAGAGATTTTTTTTTCTTTTTTTTTTCTGGAAATGATAATATACAATACAGTAAAAGTGAATTTTTAATGTTACATCTAATGTTGTATATGTGTGACAGATATTTAATGTGAAATTTAACAGATCAGTGTAGTATTTGAGGTTTCTGACGAGGTTTTTGACAAGAGGTTTTAGCCATGACGGTTTAAACCACGGTTTTAACCGGATAAAACCGCACACTGTCAAAAACTTGCCAACCCTGTTTGGCCATATTGTATAGATGGACTTCTTTACCTGCTTTTATCCTATTTCTCACTTTCATGCCTGCATAATACGGAGTCGCCACGTGGAGTCTGTCGACTGCATCAATCGATACGCCATCCCTGGTGTTTATCCGGATCCATTTTCACCCCGCACCCTGTGTAACGAAAGCCTTCTTCGGAACTGTTTGTTATTGCCTGTAAAATGTGTTTTACTGCAACAACACCGTCTCGGCCGTGAAATTATTTTTTGCAGTAGCGCGAACTTGTGTCCGTGGGGCCTGAGCCCGCCCAATAATTTTGAATTCTAGCGTGCCCAATTTTTATTGTTCTGTTTAGTTATTTATTTCATTATTTTGTTTTTCTCCGTAGAACAAAATTTATTTTGTCAATGACCGTGCATTTTAATTCTCCAATTGATTCCCATAAATCCCAAAGATTAAAATGTCCCTGTTTTACTTTCTGCTGATTCAATTTGTAGTCATGTTCATGATATCATGACATTACAATAAATATCTGTGCCTGTATAAGGAAAAGCGTATGAGAATATAATTTAAGAAAATTGCAACTTTGTTAAAAACATCATAGCTTGACTTAAAATTCTCGTCTTTCACCATCTGCTCACCCACCAAAAATATTTTTGAGCCAGCGCAACATTTTTGAAAAGTTACCGCCACTGATTTTTTGGACACGTTCGTTGCCATACGGCGTGTACTATTTCTAGTCCAAGAGGCGAGCAAAAGAAAAAACCCTTTAGTTTATGGTCAGAGGCTGGGGTCTGTCCAGACTTTTTTCACAGGGTCCTGTTTTTGTGAAATTATGAATTTTTAACCTACTTCAAGGAGTAGGTTATGATTTCGATCAGTATGTACTTCTTTTCCACTCATAAATTCTTTAAATAGGAATCGATTTTGATAATTCTTTTTTTGTTTGAAAGTATAAGATACCCATGTGGTCCCATTTTAATTTCATTAAATTCTGATGATTAGAAATTTTACATTAAAAAAATGTGGGTTTGATAAAAAAAAAAATAATAATAATGATTTGGCGCAAATCATCTTTCATTACTGCAATCGTTTTCATATCATAATCATATTAAAGCTATGCATTCCTATGCGTTAGCGCCAAGTTGTCGCTAAGCTCGATTCTTTTTTTGAAGTCTGTTAGCATTATTATTATTTTTTTTTTTTTTAAGCATATTTTATTATTTCCCTTATATTTGTAAAAATTCTACTCAGAATTTGGTGAATTTTAAACTAGTGATGGGCGATTCTGGAAATTTTGAGAATCGATTAAAATCGATATCGTATAAAACAACATCGATCATAATAAGAATCGATTTCTCAGTTCTAGAATCGATACTAGAATCGATATTTCGATATTCAGGTTCACACAGAGAAGATCCATATTACTAATTCCAAAACTTAGACAATCAGCAGGACAGTAATTACCGCCTCCCACCCCCCCATCACCATTTAGGGAGGCATAGAATTAAGCTATTGCAGATTTTAGAGTCGGTTAGTAAGAATTTTAAATTTTAAAATGATTTGTCACTTATGGTTGTCACTTACACAAAAACTTTGACAAATTTGAGAGACATAACTCAACTTGGCATTAAACCGAGGATAAAGAGTGCCAAGAGCGTGTAACTAGGATGGGGAACAAGGAGTATAGACAAAAAAAACTTTTTTTTTCTTCTAATGCCAACCAAATGTTACACGAGATAGTTTGGAAGAACAAAAAATATGCCCCATTCCCAAGGGGTCAGGTAAACCCCACTCTTGACGGAAGGGCGACCATAGTCCAAAAAATGTATCTTTTGTCGAAGTTTCAAAATGAGGATTTACAATAAAATAGAACGAGAATTGGACATTTAAACAATTGCATGCATACTTTGAACGGCCCATTTAGTAAAGATTGGCGAGAAAGGAGGGGGGTGGGGTACGAGGATTAGAACGGACGAACTTGAAAAAAAAAAAACATAATTAACTAATAACCCATCCTAAACAGAAATATAGTGTTTAACGCAGTGTTGAATTCATGGGGTGGCCTGCGGGGAACATGCACACTTTGAAACTATAAAAAGTGCCAAGAGCGTGTAACTAGGTGGAGAGAGGGGTAGTAACAGAAAAAAACGAGGAGGTAAAAGCTTTATAACGAGATGTTACATGAGATGGTGTGGAAGAAACAAAAAATATGCCCCCCACCCTGGGGGGGGCAAGGTAAATCCCAAACGGACAGAAGGGCGACCCCGGCCCAAATGTATCTTTTGTTGAGGTTTCAAAATATGGATTTATAACAAAATAGAACGAGGATTAGACTTTTTTTTAAAATCGCAGTCATAATTTGAACGAACCTGTAAGTTAAGATTGGTGAGGAAAAAGGGGGGGGGAAGCGGTAGGACGGGCGAACATGAAAAAAAAAAAAATGTAGCACTCTGAGAGTGCCGATAGAAGTGAAACCTTGAACAATTACCTGTGTATTTTTTGAATCATTAGGATATCTAATTTTGAATCGTCAGGAAATGCTTTTACATGAATAAAAAAAGTTTCTATAATATTAAAGAATACATTAATCTCTATAAAAAAAAAAAAAAAAAAAACGCGCGATACCATATGTCCAGCTATTGTAGTTAACTCACTATAACTACTTTCTTACATTTTAAAACGCGATAAATACACCAACCAAAATTAGACCATACTATCGATACCTTAATCCTTATCCAAATAAATCATTTTGTATTAATGCCTGTTACAATATCTGTAGATTACTTTTTGAACTATTCAAATCGGACATTCCGTTCAAAAGATATTACGAATTTAAAGATGACAATCTAAAGAAATAATAGCGCTGCTGAGTACTCGGTGGCCAATAAACTTAGGGATTACTTGTGCAATCAAACGATTGCGGGTTCCAACCCCAGTTTCGCTGATATATATCAATGTTATTTATTTATTTATTTATTTATTTATTTATTTATTTATTGTTTTGGAAGAAATTTGAAAAATTAAAATTTTAACACATTATGGGTCCGTAACGTGACCTGAAATGATGGGAGAAAATTTCTTATGCTAGATTTGTAATGTATGAAGCATAAGATTTCAATAGACATATTGTATCAAGAAATGAGAAAAAAACCCTCTGCCCCCCTCCCCCCAAAGGTCCTATAGGGGAAACCGGGAAAATGGAATAGCAAAAAGAACGGCGAGAAATGGTTAGCTATACTAGAATTTTTCTCATCACTGTAACTCAGGCATGTCAAATTCGTTGACCATCGCGGGCCAAATTCAGCATTGTATACAGAGTCGCGGGCCACATTAAAAAAATGTTAATGAATTTTATTTTTTTCACACCGAATGAAACTAAACATACAAATTAAAATACAATGTTGAAAAATAAATAAATATATAAATAATAAAGTGAAAAACTGGAAAATTTTAAATAAGTCACCATAAAAATTTAAATACAAAATATAAGTAAAATCATAATAGTACAAAATGCAATATAAAGTTTATTGCATTGATCTTTACTTTTCTTTTTTTAATTTCGTAATTGCTTCATTTTATAAAGTCCAATCGTTGTAGGACTAAAATTATTTGCATTGTAAATGTATTTTTTAAAAGTGAAACTTTATTCGGTCAAGCTTTTCAGAATCAAGTAAACAAATATAAATTATGCTGATTGTGCTAACAATATGAAGTGTATATTACTATTCTATGTTAATTGTACAGATTTTGAAAAATATGTCAAGTTAGCAGCATTACAGCCATGACTAGCGAAAGTGTGTTTATACAAAGTGTATTTTCTGCATCAATCATGAACTAAATCAAGCATACACTGTAAAAAAAAAATTCAAGAGGTTACTAAAAATTTTTTATTAAATTTGTATTCCACAGAATTTTTTAGTAACCATTACAAACTTTTTTTTGCAAGCGAAACAAGCATTTTTTTTTGTAAACTGAACAAAAGAATTTTTTGTATAACTAACTTAAAAATTTTTAGTATGAGCCACCAAGCAAATTTTAGTAATAACTCCAAAATTATTTTTAATAACCATTACGTGTGCTCGAAGAGCAGGAGTTTCCTTCGAGCTGCATCCAGACTTCTAGAGCGGAAGATTTTCGGCAAAACCGCAATAGATGGCAGCACCAAACAATCCTTCTGCCCCTTCAGGATATTCATAATCCCTCTATTAACGAGTACTTACACTGCATACATTCGGGGCGCATCTGGCAGTGGCCAGTATCGAACCCGGGACCTTTTAGCCTGGAGTCCGTTACGATAACCACTATGCTATCAAGGCCACACCAAGTGAGTTTTAGTAATAGCTATTAAAAATATAAAATTATTAACCAGGGGTGATTCTCGTCCGAAAATTCCGAAATTTCCGAAAATTTAAGGCATCCTCTTCCGAAAATTTGAAATTGGGTTATCAGTTCCGCATAGTTGCCAACTTGTACCGTTTTGCGCGCGGAAAAAACAATTACGTAGAAATGCAAATTTCGTGAAAGGATCGCCGAAATAGCATACATTTCGTCAACATTTCGTGGAAAAACGACGATTTCGTGAATGTTTATGTAAACGAACTTTGTCAAAAGATCGATAAAAAACGCGAATTTCCTGTGCGGATCGCGGAAAAAACGGCAATTTCAGCAAATATCGCAGAAAAACGTTGATTTCGTCTGAAGACCGCGGGAAAACGCCGATTTCATTAATAGATTGCGGGAAAAAACGCAGTTTTCGATTAAAGATCGCTTAAAAATATTTTGTCAAAAGAATATTTGAAAAATACGCAGATTTCATCAAAAGATCACGGAAAAAAAGCAGATTTCGTCAAAAGATTGTGGGAATAAAACGCCGTTTTCGAGAAAAAATAGCGTAAAAATGTAACTTTTGTCTAAAGATCGTCGAAGAAACGATTTCACTTAAAAAAAAAACATGGAAAAACGCCGAATTCGTCAAAAGATCGGCGGAAAAACCGCCGATTTCGGCAAAAGATCGCAATAAATCGCCGATTTTGCTAAAATATTGCTGATTTCGTCTGAAGATAGCGGGAAAACGCCGATTTTGTCCGAAAATCGCTGGAGGGGGGGACTCACGACCCCCCCCCCCCGGCCGATTTCCGAAAATGCGATGCGAAATTCCGAAAAAAAAATTTCATCCAGAATCACCCCTGTTATTAACTCTATTCGTTGCTAATTTTTTCTAGTAATTCTTACAGATTTTCTTGTAACCGACTAAGATTACTAAAATTTTTTTAGTAATTACAAGGATCACTAAAGTTTTTTTAGTAGATCGACACTTTTTTTTTTACAGTGTAGAGAAAATGTCAAAATTCTTGGCGAGCCAATTGTGGCCCGCGGACCACGTGTTTGACATGCCTGCTGTAACTCCTATAGAAGCAAAGTTATAGCCTTTTAAAGATTGAAATGAAGTGAAGAAATAAGCAAAATTAGATGAGTGATCGACAGGGGGGAGGGGTCTACAGCTCTAAGGGTGCCATGTAGCTTAAACTTTTAAGTTAAAAATGGTAGAGAATTAAATGAGCGAAATTTTAAGGTGTATATTGGGGGAGGGTGCAAGCCTCCCCCCCCCTCAAAAATGTTTTTGTTTCTTTTGAAGAAACAAAAAAATATGCCCCCCGGCGGGGCGCAGATAAACCCCAAACGGGCGGAAGGGCGACCCTTTATTTATCTTTGTCAAGGATTTAAAATGTGGACCTAAAATAAAATAGATCGAGAATTGGACATTTTAAAAACTGTATGCATATATCGAAAGGCCCTATAAGTTAAAACTGACGCGGAAGGGGGGATTAGAAGAGACTAGCGTGAAAAATAAAACATAATAAACTAATACTTCAAATAACTGGACTTCTAAACAAAAATATAGCGATTTAACCTAGTGTCGAATTAATGGGGTGGCCCGCAAGGGATTACCCCCCCCCCCCAGAAGTTATGAGATTTTATGCTTTTTAATGCACAAATTGCGATTCCCCCTCTCTTACAGAGCTGTAAAACATGATGCCTTCCTCCGGAGTCGCAGAAAAATACCTGCAGAGTTTCCCCCAGAGGGTTTCAGGGGGGCGCTCCGCCCCTCCTGCCCTTTAGTTTGAAAAATAGCGTCCCTCTCGTCTCTCATCCAAAAACTAGCGCCCCTCTTGTCATTCATTCAAAAAAAATAGCGCCCTTCTTGCCCCACATTTGAAATACGCAGCCCTCCAGCGATGATCCGAACGCGCTAGGGTGCGTAAAATTAAGCAAAAAATCGGCAACGGAATGCAAAAAATATCCTCATACGCGTCCCGTGAGATGGGTAATTTCATCAAAAAATCACTAAAAAACGGCATGTTTCGTTAAAAATCGCGAAATAACGACTAATTTCCGGCGAGATTCACAAAAAAATGGCTAATTTCGTCACGAAATTTCACAAAACGGTAGATTTCCTCAAAAGATTGTGGAAAAATGACAAATTTCTTCCAAAAATCGCGATTAAACGGAAAATTTTGTCAAATGAGTCGCAAAAAACGGCAACTTGAAGTAAAATTTGACGTTTTTTCGCGATTTTTTTAGCAAAATATTCCGTTATTTGCGATCTTTTAACAAAATCTGCTGTTTTTGCGATCTTTTAACAAAATTGGCCATTTTTAAGTGATCTTTTAACAATATTTGCCGTTTTTTTACGATCTTTTAACAAAATTTACCTTTTCTTTTTTTCAAATTTTTGATGAAATTTCTGTCTTTTCACGACTTTTTGAACCACTAGATTCTAGATTCAACTCTATAAAAGTGCCCTTAAAAATGAAAAAGTGCCCTGAAAAATGTAAAAAGTGCCCTTTTCAGAACAGTAGCGCCCTGCCCTTTTTTAAACCTGGGGGAAACTCTGATACCTGCATTCAACACTAATTTAGCCTAGAAAAAGAAAAAAAAAATCGAAATCGAATCTAAAGATCGAAATCGAATCTAGAGATCGACATCGAATCTGAAGATCGACATCGAATCTAAAGATCGACATCGAATCTAAAGATCGACATCGAATCTAAAGATCGACATCGAATCTAAAGATCGATCTTACGGGCAGAATCGATTTTACATTTTTACTTTCTTTTGTAACTTTACAAGAAGAGAGTATTAGAAACGTGAAAAATTTTGACTTCCCGTTTTCGATGGATTTATATATTTTAGAAGGTCTTTAACACGATTTCATGGTTTTTAAGAAATATCTGTCTGTGTGTGTGTGTCTGTCACTCTGTGAGTCTGTATACGACAAAAATTTCTGACGGTTCTATCTCAAGAACAAATGCACGGAATTCCACAAAACTTTAGATTTAGTTTGACCTTGATATAAACTGAATCTAATTAATTTTTGGTGTATATAGCCTAACAGGTGGCGCTGCTATGCTGCATTTTTTGCGATTTGCGCAACAGCTATATCTGAATAACGAATGAACGGATTTTCATCACATTTTAGATCCAGTTAGTCCTTTACATGAATTGATGTTTTTTGCATTTTGATGTATATAGCTTCCCAGATGGCGCTGCTATACTTAATTTTTCACAATTTCCACTCAGCGCCATGTGAAAGGGGGGGGGGGGGGCGAAAGGAAGCGGTCGTTCTGAGCACGGAAATTTAGGGGGCGCCAAATTTTTACTACTAACATCACTTCTAGCCTATCACAAGAAAAAGTTAATAGGGGGGAGGCTAAATTGGAACTTTGAACCGGGCGCAGTTCTCTTTTCGCACGTCCCTGTTTCCATTTTAGCTTTATCTCAAGAACTAATGCACGGACTTTTATAAAAATTTAGATTCATTTAGTCCTTGATATTATTTGATGCTAATTACATTTTGGTGGAAATCGCTTAAGAGATGGCGCTGCTATACTGCTATTATTCATGATTAACGCAATAGCGCTATCTCAAGAACGAATTTTCATCAAAATTGAGATTCAGTAAATCTCTGACATAGATTAGTGTTATTTAGTTCTTGGTGTAAATTGCCCTACAGGTGGCGCTGATATGCTGCATTTTTTATGATTTCGCAATAGCTGTATCTCGCGCTTTCATGGATTTTCATCAAAATTCCGATTCAGCTGGTACCTAATAAAAATCGATCCTGATCAATTTTTGGTGTACATCACTCAACAAAAAACGCTATTTTGCAGGGGGGGGGGGGGAGGGGGTTCTGAGGTTTCTTTAATTGTTCTATCTTGAAACTAATACACTGAAATTTTGGAATTGGCACATCCGTCTATTTTATCTTCGACTTTTGGAGGAAAATGAAAATTATATTACCTTCAGAGAAATCGATTAAAAATTTTAAAGTATCGATTAAATCGAGTTGGCCGTAGTATCGATTAAATCGATTAAAAAAATCGAAATCGCCCATCACTATTTTAAACTATCTATGTCTTCAGGTTCTATTTTTCGTAGATAAAAAGCTAAGTAAGTACTATGCACTTTGGCTGATTTACAAGCTAGATTTTATTATTAAATGTTTAAATTTCTGAAAAGTTGAATTTGAAAGTGAAAAAAAATTCTGTGAAAGTTCTATTGAAGAGGCAAATAGTTTTGTGGAGGGTCAGGTTTTGGGATAAAATGTTTTGTGAAGGGTCCTGTTTGGGGATAAAAGTTTTTGTGAAGGCTTCTTAAGTCAAAAAGGGCAACTTTGTGACACATTCTTTAACTTACTTTTGTTCGGAAATGCATGAAAATAGCAGGCGTTGTTATTCAGAAACTGTCTAATTGCACTCAATTTTCTGTTTTTTAAAAAACACAATAGATTTTTCATAAGAAGGCTTCAAAGTTGACACTTTAGAGCACATTTCCCGACGAAAGCAGAAAAACCGGTTGAAAAGCAGGCGAAAAACGGGTGATCAATTGATCGAAATAGCTTAGAACTGGATATGTAATTTAATTATCATAAAATGGGGGAAAAAGTTCGATTCGAAATCGCTTCCATAGTCGGGCATTCCAATTTTATATATTTCTGTTTAAAAATGAATTTGTCGGGGAATCGGATGATATATGCCTGCCGGAAGCGAAGGGGTAACCTAACTACCGACGTGATTTGGAATCGAAATGATCGTTCCATTTTTTAATCAATAAATTACCTATAGATTCATACACTTTTTAGCTCACAGGCTATCATAGCCTGAGAGCTTATGTGCCCGTCCGTTCTGTATGTATGTACGTAACGCGATAACTCATGATAAAAATATCCGATCCACTTGAAATTTTGTATGTAGGTATATCCTGACAAGGCGCTTCCCTGATTAGTTTTTGGAGTTAATTCGATATGTATAAGAGGGGGAACGGGGGGCTCATGCCCCCCGTTAGTTGGTATAGATGGGATTTTCATGCAGAATTAAGTTTTCAAAATTTAGATTAGGATCATTCTGATGAGGCGATTCCGTGACTGTTATTAGGTGTTCATTGATTAAGTATAAATAGGGGGAACAGGGGTTCTAATCCCCCCCCCCCGTTAGTTGATATAAATGGGATTTTCATGCAGAATTAAGTTTTCAAAATTTAGATTAGGATCATTCTGATGAGGCGATTCCGTTACTGTTATTAGGTGTTCATTGAATAAGTATAAATAGGGGGAACAGGGGTTCTAATGCCCCCCCCCCCCCCGTTAGTTGATATAAATGGGATTTTCATGCAGAATTAAGTTTTCGTTCAAAATTTAGATTAGGATCATTCTGATGAGGCGATTCCGTGACTGTTATTAGGTGTTCATTGAATAAGTATAAATAGGGGGAACAGGGGCTCTAATGCCCCCCCCCCCCCGTTAGTTGATATAAATGGGATTTTCATGCAGAATTAATTTTCGTTCAAAATTTAGATTAGGATCATTCTGATGAGGCGATTCCGTGACTGTTATTAGGTGTTCATTGAATAAGTATAAATAAGGGGAACAGGGGTTCTAATGCCCCCCCCCCTTAATTTATATAAATGGGTTTTTCAAGCAGAATTTTCAGATTTCGTTCAAATCTCTGAATAGTTTTGGAAGTTTAATGGTTAAGTATAAAAGAGGGGGATAACTCTTTTTAAATTATATAAATGCTAAATGGGTTTTTATTAAGAATTATCTAATTTGCTCTGAATTTTGGATATAGATTTTTTATATGATAAAGCATGTCTTTGATAGTATAGGAGGTTCAAAGATTAAGTATAAAAAAAGAGAAAAGGGGAGAGCTGTTTCCCCTTCTTAATTTTTTTTTTTTTCCGAACGGAATTAACCCTTGAAAATATAAAGCTTTAATGTGCAATTAGTATTTGTAGCCTGTGAGCTCAATGCCTTCAGTTTAACTGGGCAGTATTCTTTATTTGATCACTTGACAAGTCGTTTTTTCTCCCTTCTTTGATTCTTTTCGTTTTCGTCGGGAAATTAGACTTAAGATTTCTACTTTGAAAGTATTTTCTAAAAGATCTATTGTGTTGAAAGTATTTTCTAAAAGATCTATTGTGTTTACACAAAAAACTCTTTTCTATTAAATATTTTCTGTATAGCAACACTTGACTGCTTCATGCATTTCTGAATAAAAATGAATTAAAACATATGCTATAAAGTTGCCCATTTGGATTTGAGAACGACCTTAACCCCTTCAGATCCGTTTTTTTTTTTTTTTTTTTTTTTTTTTTTTTTTTTTTTTCATTTTAAGAACAAAATAATTTTTACTGGAGTAACGTTATTCGTAACTATCCAAATGGACTTATTCAAGTTTAAAGATTATGTCACTGTCTGAAATGCAATAAATATATTTTAATTTGTGTACAATTCAATTCCTATTTATCTATACTAATATTATAAAGAGGAAAGATTTGACTGTTTGTTTGTTTGAATTGAATAGACTCTGAAACTACTCGACGGATTTGAAAAATTCTTTCACCGTTGGAAAGCTACACTATTTCCGGTGAACATAGGCTAATTTTTAATTGATTTATTCAAATATTTTTCTTAATAATTCAAAATTTCATTATTTTTCATACAGAATCAATTAAAATTTTTCCGATAAAAAATAACCATTTTTCTTTCCCGTTGCCAAGAAAATGTAATCTGGAATAATAATAATAATAAATTAATTAATTCAATTAGTAATTATGGAACAAAACAATCTGTATAATTTTAAAATAGAAAAGAAAAATAATGAAATAGTTTACTGATAAATAAACGACTATTACATTACTGGATTACCACGTGAGGCATAAAATCGCAATTTTGTTGTAATCGTGCCAACGTGATCCGTAGATGATATCTGCATCTAAATAATATTGGCAATATCATTGTTTATATAATTTGTTTACATTATTTGGCAATACTTGATCTCCCATCGACCAAAAGACTCTCGCCAAAGTATAAGGTTAAATGTCAATAATGGATGATCGTAAATGTCACATTCTTTTGACATTAAATATGTTTTACATAATTGTTACGTCGTCAACTAATTTTAATTCGATGTTTTATCTCAATTTCTATTAATATTTTAGTAATTTATTAATTCTTTGGTTATTTAAAATAAAAATTATATCCATTTGTATAATTTGGCGAAATTGATCGACGGAATAATCAAATGGTACCAATTGTTTGTTTACACTCTATCTGGATATTTAGGTTCTTAGAATTAGTGTACTTATCGAGTCTCCGCCAAGTCATATGCCAAGCAGTCATTAAATCTGCGTTTTAGCCTTACTGTTATATCTTTTTCATCTGCAGTTACTTTACCATCATTAAAAAAGGGTACTTCTAGGTTATCCCGTCGACAAATTTCGCCAAATTATACAAATCGCCAAACTAATAGCCAAACTATACATGTTGACATAAATTTTATTTTAAATAACGAAAAAACAAATAATTAGTAGAATATTAATAAAAATATTAATAAAAAGTCGAAATGAAAATCACTTAATGACATTTTAAACACGCGAATCGCATTTAATGTCATTGAATGTGACATTCACGATCATCCATTATTGGCATTTAATCTTATAGTTTGGCGATAATTTTTTGGTCGACGGGATAACCTAGAAGTACCTAAAAAAGAAATATTTTGAATGTGAAGGAAAAATCATTATCATGAAAAAATACTTTCAATTAATTTATCATTCATTCTAATAAAAAAAACGGTACTACTAGGTCATCCCTTCGACCAAAAAATTATTGCCAAACTATCAGATTAGATGCTAATAATGGATGATCGTGAATGTAGCATTCAATGACATTAAAGACGATTCACGTGTTTAAAATGTCATTAAATGATTTTTATTTCGTCTTTTTATTAATATTTTTCTTAATATTTTACTAATTATTTGTTTGTTTAGTGCATATATTAGTGCCTTTTTTATGCTTAATTGAATGGTACTAAGCAAATTCTTTTAAATCCAGTACTTGGTGAGATACTTCACATTTTCCTAATTTGGCGATGTCTTCGGCGCAAAAACCTGAGATTTTGAATCCTTATCTATCTATCTATATATATATATATAAATCTCTTCTTTAGAAAGTTCATCGTATGGTCTAAAATAATAACATGTTTCACCATATAGCAAATTCAGGTAGAAGCAATTCAAGTGGAATTAAAGATAAAAAAAAATTTAATTACTTTAGTACTTTTGTAATTTGTCAGTTATTTAGTCATTTTAGAGGTATTTTGTCGCCAAAATGAACTTTGAACTGACCAATGTAAGATTACATAAATCAGACAAAAATTGTGGATATTTGATTCGATATTAAGATTGTTTATTTAAATATATATTTCGTTTGATTCAAAAATATTTTAGAGAAACTGACCAGCGTAGCGGGCGGAGGCTGCTAGTATGGTATAAAGAAGAGTTTATCGGGACGTTTAAAAAATATCGTATTACAGCGTATCCATATTTACTTTCTAACGTTTTTGGCGTTTCCATGACACATTGACTCGTTCAGAAAAGTAACCTATTCGCGTTTGAAATGAAATCGACGCCCTCTCGCGGACAAAGTCTGAAACGAAATAGAACTGATACCGTGAGCATCTTCCGCTGAAATCAGTCTTTAAAAGGCCGATAAATAAATAAACAGTTCTATAATAAATAAACAGTTCTATAACGCATGCAACGTTGGGTTCTTTGTATTAAAATTATCTAAAATCAAAATTTTATACACAAAGTTTAGATCTATAATATAAAAAAGTACATTTGACTTACTCATGGCAAAATAACATGACAACTATAAACATCAACTATACTACAGCATGGAACAAACAGCAATACGTAAACAAACGATTATCAGGTCTATACAACGCCACCTTTCGGTCACTACAAACGCGAATATTTTAGATTTCAAGAGTGAAATATGCGTATAAAGTAAAAGAATCGCCAACGGTGCAAAGAGCAAACGTTTATTATTATTATTACTAAATGCCAAAGCAATAATAAGAAAGGCATACCCTTGTACTATTATTTCTATGTATGAGAAAGTAACAAAGTAATATTCGATTAATAGTACTCCAGACCCGAAAGGGTTGAATATAATTTTCAGAATTGGTTAGAGTCAAACCGACAATGCACACAACTTTTTTTTAAATTTATTTATCACTTTTATGATAATGTACTTATTTTCCGACCCATTTGTTGCGTTTATCGCTGCTTCCGTGGTGTTTTAATCGTAATCATTTGTATTTGCGTCTAGCGCAGACGATGTTTTTTTTTTTTTAATATTTTTGTTTAGAAATCAATTTGATTGAGGGCCTCCGTGGCCGAGGAGTCAAAGCACCACGCAGCTAATCGCCTTCGAGCGTAGGAGGTTGTGGGTTCGAATCCCACTGGCTTCATTGCACGCACTGTTTGTGTGGAGCTACTGGTTGTATATCTCTTGTGTTGTAAAAGTTTCCTTGTGCTATCTCGTTCCTGTATATTGACGATGACTTATAAGCAGGCTTCATGTGGAGCACACAAGTCAGATGCATGTTGTTCAATAAAATAAATTGTTGACAAACGAATTTATTAGAATGTCTGTGGACATAAATGTAATTATGAAATTTACTTAATATATAATATAATTGTTATGGAAATGAATGAATGATGCTCGAAAATATTATCTATTTTGTTTTGTGGTATAGTATTCAAATAGTTCTTCCTGGTAATTGCTAATTAAATATGTAAATAAAGTCGCATGACAATATTTTTTTTTTGGGGGGGGGGGGGGAGGGGGTTTAAAAGAACTCTTGGGCAATGGGCATTTTTTGAAGACTCCATGTATTGAGTTTATTTCGTATTCAGACGATAAAACGTGAGATGTTCTATGAAGAAATTTAGATAGGTTATTGTTTTGTTTTTGGATATGTATGATTCTATTTGTGGTTGTCTAATAATTGTTTCGTGTGCATTTAGAAGAGGTAATATTTATTGTGAAAAATATCATAATTTTAACTAAAATATTACGAAAATAACTAACAAAATATTGTAGGAACATTCACTAATATTGACTTTAAATGGACCCTATATCCCCCGATATGAAGATCTCATGGTAAGCCTAATCCCAGTTCACATACCCTATATTATTAACCTTTAACTGATGTTACCGTTCTTATTTACCGCTGCTTTTTCCAAATACTATAGTTTAACTTGTAACTTTCAGTTTACAAATACTATCAAAATATTGCTTCGTTTGGAATTTTTAGTACTATCTCCAGAGATTTTTCAACTGGTGAATTTAAATTATAACAGTTCCTGTCCGTGAAGTTTACTACGAAAATGTCCTGTACATTAATCCTATGAATGAATCGCGCCTTTAACCTTTCGACGGTGCTGTCTCACAGACCGCTTTACAGTAGTTGAAATTTCTGTCACATTAGTTAAAAGTTGACCTTTTTTGTTAAATCCATTGTCTAAGTTTATTTATTTTCATTTTTTATCCTCTCGCCATTAATTCTCGTGAAATATTTTTGAATATGATGTAACGCGAAAAGAAATTCTATTTTTTTTTTTTTTTTTTTTTTTTTTTTTTTTTTTTTTTTTTTTTTATGTTTTGAGTACTTTTTATGGAAAAGGATAAAAGTTTATACTTCTAAATAAATTATTGGTGCTGAAGAAGTTAATTTACTTCTTTTTTTACATTTTAAAGTTGTAATTGGCGTCCGCATTTTATTCCGAAAGCTGGGGTGTTAAAGTAACGGCCTTCTAAACGCTTAGTTAACAGTATATGTTATGTATTTATGTATGTATATTTCTATGTATAATTACACCTTTTGGGTCTGATGTACTGTTAATAGTACATATGTCTTGGCACAGATGCACCATATTGGCACGATTGCAACAAAATGGCGATGTCATGCCTCACATGGTAACCCGGCTATTGCTGTTTATTTATACCTAAACTATTTATTTACTTTTATTTTCCTTTTTAAAATTATATAATTTTTTTTGTTCTATAATTATCTACTTTGTTTATTTAATTATATTTCCTTTTTAAAATAATAGGAAATAATTTAAAATGTATATTTGTTACTATGTTATCCCGTCGACCGATTTCGCCAAATTATACAAATCGCCAAATTAATAGTCAAATTATACCTATTGACGTAATTTTTATTTTAAATAATAAAAAGAAACCCAAATAATTAGTAGAATATTAATAAAAATACAAATAAAAAAGTCGAAATAAAAATGACTTAATGACATTTTAAACACGTGAATGTCATTTAATGTGGCATTCACGATCCTCGATTATTGGCATTTAATGTTATAGTTTGGCGATAGTATTTCGGTCGACGGGATAACAGAGTAGTACTGCATATGGTACTTACGTATTAACGCCACCGCAGCAGAACTTGTACCAATAAAGAGCAATCTTGTTGTTCGCACTTGCATAAAAATAATGGTATCAAAAAATCAGCAAAAAATGCACTAAAAAACTAAAACATGGCACCAAAAATCAGCAAAAAACAAGGCAACAAGTAATCCAAAAGATAGCTGCGGTGGCGTTAATACGTAAGCACCCTGCATATTTATGCAATTGGTATTTCGCCAAATTGGCATTAGAAAAAAAATCACGCCAATGTGGTGCGTATATGACATCTGTGCCCATATCTTATCTTAACAACTTTCTACATCTCATTAGATAGTATATGGCTCTTATTGTGACTTCATTTATGTTTTGATATTTGGTAACAATAATAATAATAATTGTAATTTAACAAATTACATCAACCATCTGGAAGATGTTTTTTCGAAAATTAAAATTTAAGATACATAAATAAATTCTAAAAAATTAATAAATATACATCATTTTTAAGATGATCAAAACGTGGTTTACGTCATAACAGTCTTATATTATGTACGCCATGCATTAGACATTCATATTCCTACACCCATATACTAAACAAATTTTAAATGAAATTTCAGTTTTACAATTTTCGGTTACTGCGAGTTTTTAAACTTCTGAACATCGCACATTTTCATTTTTGACACCATCGTGTAGTGAAAAAAATGTACTTTTAAATCCAATGTGTTTGAAAGATGGATCTCTTTTTTTTTTTTTTTTTTTTTTTTTTTTTTTTAAAGTTTTTCACTTTTCATTTGTAGTTATATATATATATTTACTAGCGGACCCGACAGACGTTGTCCTGTCACCGACAGACGTTGTCCTTCTTGGCACCGACTCCAGTAAATCAAATAAATGTTCGTAAATATAGTAATACACACGATAAACACTACGCTCTTAATTTAATTTCTTATTACAATTATATAAGGAAATTATTTTTCACTCTGCAGTACTTTTTGAAATCGGTTCAATTTTTGATAGAAAAGTTTATTTCTCTCTTTTTAGTTAAAAGTTAACGATTTTCTGAAGTCGGTTAATCAAAATTATAATACAGGAAATATTATTCTAAAGAATTACACGTTTGTAAGGAGTGGGGTTCGAACACGCGATCTCTTTCTTCAAGAAGCTGAGCTTAAATCTGGCGCCTTAGACCGCTCGGACATTCCGTCCGCACTTTATTCATCGAACTTATTCAACACTTTTAATTAGCGAAAAATCACTAACTATTAGCTTTTGCCTAATTACTAAAAAAGTACTGAATCAATTTCAACGAAATGTGAATCTAAACCATTCTCGAATCTACTGGAACGCACACACAAAATTTCATCAAAATCGGCCCAGTCGTTTAGGAGGAGTTCAATTACATACACACGCACAGAAGATTTTTATATATATATATATATATATTTTTTTTTTTTTTTTTGTCATCGTTGCAATAAAAGTATTCCATTTTTCATTGGAAAGTACTTCTTAATCTAACCTTTGCGAACGATAGTATGTTCTTGTTTCTTTCTTAATGTTAAAGCTATGAGGAGGTTATCTGTTAATATCTCGTTTGCGTTTCAATGTTTTACTTATTTATTTTTTGCATTGAACAGCTGAGGTCCATCGCTACATTTTCTCATGTTTACTTTTTCGATTTTGTTTGCAGATACAGTCGACTCTCGTTAATTCGAATCTTCGCTTAATTCGAACTCAACATGAAGTCCCGAAATTTTCAATGGCAGAATAATGCTAAAATTTTTCATTAATTCGAACTCATCTTCTCTCGACTTCGTTTCATTCGAACTAACAAGAATTCCGATTTTTCATTTTTCTTTTCTTTCTCACGGATTTCGGATCATTTGAATAACTTTCTTTCTTTGATTTTTGTGAAAATTGTTCCGGACGAGTATACATATAATCCCATAAAAAAAAAGTGGATATCATGCATTTGATATCCACTTTATAAGTGACCCAGCTGTCCATTAGTAACGCTTTGAATTTTTCTTCCATGGTGCTTCTTTCTAATCTTTTAATTAGTTCATGTATTTATACATTCTAATTTAATATTAAGTCATATTCTAATGATAACAGACGAAATAAATTTAAAATACATTATTACATTATTTCTTTTGTAATAGTACCACATTGTTTTCATTTATATTTTCCAAAATTCGAACTTCGGACCTTTCTTGTGGTCCCGACAAGTTCGAATTAACGTGAGCCGACTGTATTTTTTTTTATTAAATTGCTTTCGAAAATGGTAAGTGAAAGTATATCTTTCTAAAAAATAGCCGCATCTAAATTAGCAAACTGCTCTTCGTCTGCAAGAGCAGGATTGATTTTGTTTACAAATATTTTTCTAGAGGATGCTTTCACTTTCGAAAACGGTTCTGAAAAATGCAAGTGTCCTCATAACATGTGTAAACAAAATCGAAAAAAAAAAAAAAAAAAAAAAAAAAAAACTCTTTTGTTACGGATAGATTCTCAGCTAGCCAAAACAAATAAAAATCATTTTGAAATATTAAAATGCAAACGCGATATCTTTCAAAATTTCTTCCGTAGGATTAGCGAGCGGATATTTTCGGGTTACAGAAGTAATAGCCTCAAGGAATAAGAGTATTAATTCATTCAAATGAAAAGACCCGCACCCTAATGCTAATCCTATGGAAGAAATTTTGAAAGATATCTCTGTTGCATTTTAATATTTATTTATTTATTTTTTTTTTTTTTTGCATTGATAGCTGAGATCGATCTGTATGCAGACCGATTAGTAGATTTTACTCTTTTGATTTTGTTTACAGATATTTTTTACAAGGACGTTTTCATTTTCAAAACCGGTATGGAAAGCGAAAGCACCCCCCTAAAAAATATCTGCTATCAAAATCGAAAAAGTAAATCAATCATTTAGATAAATCTCCGCTATCCAATGCCAAAATAAATAAATAAATAATAAATAATAAAAATATAATGATAATAATTATAGTAATAATAGAAAAAAATCATTTAAAAATTTTGAAATGCGATTTAGATAGCTTTATAAATTTCTCCCATAGGATTAGCATTTGCGAAAGGGTCTTTTCATTTCAATTAAGTAGCCCCCTTAGAGGCATACATGTTTGTCCCGAAGAGTGTTGAATTCAGGGGGGCGCATTCCCTCCCGGAGCAATAAAACGTCTCCCCCCCCCCCAGAAAATTTGAGATTTTGTGTTTTTAATGATCAAAAATTTAAATTTCTCCCTCCCCGGAACTCTATAATGCCCTCTCCCGGAGCCACAGAAGCCCCTCCCGGAGAAAAATGTCTGAATTCAACACTGGTCCCGAGGACAACCTGATCTCCCGCTTCGGAAAAATTGGTTCAAAACGCCCACTTTGACAGCTTTTTTTTTTTTTTTTTTTTTTTTTTTTTTTTTTTTTTTTTTTGCAATATTTTCTGCCTTTACAGCGTACCTAGCGTCATGGAAAATCTGGAAAGTCATGGAATTTCAAAGTAGTCAGGGAAAGCCATGGAAATTTCAAAATATGTAGAAAAAGTCAGGGATTTTACAAATATTTTCTAAAAAGTCACGCAGAAAAAAATAAAAAATGACGCGAAAGTCTCAAGAAAAAAAAAAATCGCAAAATTCATCAAACAATTACGAGAATTGAAAAAAAAAAACCCTAGAAATTTGAAGAACATTTGCAGAAAAAAATATTTTTGACAAAGAATTGTGAAAAGTAGTAAATTTCATTGTAATCCCGTTTGGCTAAAGAAATTTTTGAGATTTAGTCAGGGAAAGTCAGGGAATTTTTTGAGATTTGGTCATGAAAAAGCATGGAATTTTCGCGTCCTATTTTGCTGGAAAGCCTGTTTTATCGAAAAATCGATTAGCACGGCGGATTGTGTAGTTTCTAAATAAGAAAATTTGCCAACTTGATGCGGAATGAATCTTCTATTATATAATAATAAAGAGAGAAGGATGTTTGTCTGTCAGCGCTGTTCTGAAGAGACGGCTGCACGCAGAGTTACAAAATTTGGAAGGAAGGTACTTTTTTACATGTAGTTTTGCACCTCGAAGCCCGATTTTCGATTTTTTGTTTAGATTTTTTTAAGTAATTTTTTTAGGCGATTTTTAGCGTTATTTTTGCGGTTTTATCCCATTAGTGAAAGGAATGCGATTTCATTCTTTTTACCCAAAATAGTAATTTTTTTTTCTCTTTTCAACAAAGTTTATTCGGAATTTGTACAGCGATTTTTGAATTTTTAACGAATTTTTAATGCGACTTTTAGTGTTTTTTTCTCATTTTGCGGCTATTTTTTCAGATTGATAAAAAGAAAATCGTTTAAAACTTTTAGCCTAATCCCCTAAATTTTGTGTTTGTTACGATTTTGATTTTAACGATTTTTAATGCGATTTTTTACATTTTTTTAAAGATTTTTGCGTTTAGCATCTATTTTTTTTCATAGTTGTTCTATCAAAAAGTTGAGCTGTTGAGAATGCAATAAGTACTATTTTTTTGTGAAATCTACCTAAAATGTCAAAAATTTAGGTACCACTATTTTCGAATAGCAATTTTATAAACTATCTTAAATTCTTGCTTAAGACCGCTATCCCCTCGAGTTATATATCACCTGATAGGTTATTTAACAGAGTATGGTTTTGATAAAGTTTTTGAAGAATAGAGTGCTCTACCTGGTAGTGGAAAATGGAACTAATACAACGCTATTTTTTTAAATCTATAATAATAGAGACAAGTTTGTGTGTGTGTCAGCGCTGTTCGGAAGAGTCTGCTGTACGTAGAGTTACAAAATGTGGAGGAAAGGTACTTTTATACATGTAGTTTTGCACCTCGAAGCCCGATTTTCAAATGTTTTATTAGATTTTTTTTTGATAATTTTTTAGGCGATTTTTAGCGTTCTTTTTGCAGTTTTATCTCATTAGTGAAAGAAATACGGTTTCATTCTTTTAACCCAATATAGCAATTTTTATTCTCTTTTCAGCAAAGTTTATTCGGAATTTGTACAGCGATTTTTTAATTTTTAACGAATTTTTAATGCGATTTTTAGTGTTTTTTCTCATTTTGCGTTTTTTTTTTTTTTTTTTTGACATTGATAAAAAGAAAACCGTTTCAAACTTTTAGCCCTAAATTTTGTGTTTGTTACGAATTTTAGATTTTAACGATATTTAATGCGATTTTCAATGTGATTTTTAACGATTTTTCAAGATTTTTTGCGTTTAGCATCTATTTTTTTCATAGTTGTTCTATCAAAATCTTGAGCTGTTGAGAATGCAATAAGTAGTATTTTTTGCTAAATTTACCTAAAATGTCAAAAGTTTAGTTACCACTATTTTCGAATAGCAATTTCATAAAATATCTTAAATTCTTGCTTAAGACCGCTACCCCCTCAAGTAACATATCACCTGATAGGTATTTTAACAGAGTATCGTTTTGATAAAGTTTTTGAAGAATAGAGTGCGCTAGCTGGTGGTGAAAAATGGAACTAACAGAACGGGATTTTGTTAAAATTTGGAAATATAACAATGTGATTTATTTAAAAATTTAAAATGGTTTATAATACATGATAAAAAATGTAAACAAAGAATGGTGTGACACATTTCAGGGTGTGAGGAGGGGCGCGAGCAAAATTAGGAAATGTAATAAGAAGATCTGTTTTACACTTTAAGGTAGTTTATAACGCATGTTAAAATTTTTAAAGTACTGGCGATGCTCTGGAGAGACCGCTGCATGAAGTTATGTATGAAATTTTACACCTTGAAGGCCGATTTTCAGTTTCTTTAATTTAATTCCTATGCGAATTTTAGTGGGTTTCGAGGCGATTTTTCCACATTAGCGAAAAGCAAAGCGGTTTCATTTTTTCGACCTAAATTAGTGAATTTTGTTCTCTTTTCAATGTAATTTATTTGGATTTCGTGCAATGATGTTTGGATTTTTAGTGAATTATTTAATTTAAATTTTGCCGCTATTATTCGAAATTTGTAAAAGGAATTTTGCTTAAAACTTTCAGGCTGATGTATTAAATTTTAGCTGTTAAGATTTATGAATTTCAACTAATTTTAATGCGATTATTTCGAGATTTTTTGCGTTTGATGTCGGATTTTTGTCATTCATGAGATATTTCCAATTACAACATTTTATCCTATTAGAGTAAATTTTTACCCCTGTGATTTTTTAATATTAGTGATTTTTAATGCACTTTTCAATGCAATTTTTAGAAACTTTTCGAGTTTTATGGTGATTTTTTGATATTCGGAAGTAAAAATGGATTTCAAACTTTTAATCTAAGAGATTTTTAACGCGATTTTTCAAGAATTGTTGTGTTCCGTGTCGATTTTTTACTTTCTTCTATCTTTACAAGAAGAAAGTATTGGATTCATGAAAATTTTCGACTTCCGGTTTTCGACGGATTTATACGTTTTAGAAGGTCCTGAACACGTTTTGACTATTTTTAGAAAATGTCTGTCTGTGAGTCTGTCCGTCTGTCTGTGAGTCTGTGTGTCTGTCTGTGAGTCTGTCTGTCTGTATGTGACAAAAAATTTGTGGGCGCTCTATCTCAAGAACTAATGCTCGAAATGTAATAAAATTTTATATTCAGTTAGACTTTGATATGAATTAGTGCCTATTGGTTTTTGGTGAAAATTGGCCTGCAGGTGGCGCTGCTATACTACGTTTTTCATGATTTTCAAGATTGCTATATCTCAAGAACTAATGCACAGAATTTCACCAAACTTCAGATTCTGTGACCCCTTGATGTACAAAGACGCTGATTAAGTTTTGGTGTAAATTGGCCAGCAGGTGGCGCTGCTATGCCACGTTTTTCATGTTTTTCATGATAGCTATATCTCAAAAACTAATGCACAGAATTTCACCAAACTTCAGATTCCGCGATACCTTGAGATACATAGCCGCTGATAAGGTTTTGGTGTGAACTGCCCTATAGGTGGCGCTGCTATGCTACATTTTGCACGATTTTTGCGATTGCTATATCTCAAGAAGTAATGCAGAGAACTTCTTCAAATTTTAGATTCTGTTACACTAGAATATATAACATAATTAGACGCTGATTACATTTTGGTATTAACCTTGCAACAGGTGGTGCAGCTATGCTGCATTTTGCACGATTTTTCCGATAGCAAACAACAACCAAATCTCAACAACCAAAGCACAGAATTTCATAAAACTTCAGATTTTGTTACAAAATGATGTATAACATAATTACACGATGATTATGTTTTGTTATAAATCCTTCAACTGATCGTACTGCTGTGCTATAATTTACACGTTTTTTTAAAAAAAAAACTAGCTATATCTCAAGAACTAATGCACAGAATTTCATCAAACTTCAGATTCTTTTACATCATAACATAATTAGACTTTTTTTTTTACATTTTGGCATAAATTTTCCAAGATATGGTGTTGCTGTGCTACGTTTTGCAAATTTTTTCTTATAATTATATCTCAAGAACTAATGGACGAAATTCCATCAAATTTCAGATTCTGTTAGGTCTTGACATCAATAGATGCTTATTAGGTTTTAGTACAAATTACCCAAGATGAGGCACAACTAAGCTCCTTTTCTCAGAATATTAATTAAATTTTGCGTTTTAGGCTTTTCGGATACCAGAATCTCATTAGGCTAGGTCAAATGTTCGAGGAAATTCGATAGTGGGTAACTTTGGGGTCACCACGTTTTTTTTTTTTTTTTTTTTTTTTTTTTTTTTTTTTTTTTTTTATATATTAAAATGTACTTATGAGATAGAAGAAAGTTTCGGGATTGACACATCCAACTAGTTATTATCTATAAAGGATTTCCTTTTACTACGTGATTATCCTGTCGACCAATTTCGCCAAATTATATCAATCGTGAAACAAAGCCAAATTATGCAAATAGATGTAATTTTTATGTTAAATAATGAAAGAAGAGATAATTTAGAAAAAAATTTATACAAATACATATAAAAATAAGAAGTAAAAACCACTTGATGACGTAAGAAACATATGTAACATGTTTAATGTCAAGTGAATATGGAATTTACTATCCGCCATTGTTGTAGTTTAATCTTATGGTTTGACCCAGATAGTTTCTTGACAACCGGATAATCAAATAAGGTATCCTTGGGTAATAACGCCACGTTAAGGTTCTACCAATTTTCACGGCTCAGTTTTAGCTTGTATTTTTCAAACAAATATATGATTTGATACAGCAACTCATTGACTATCTATGTAAAAAAAATAATTTAACAGATATGAATACATAAAATGTAATGGCGTGATTTCTTGACCAATGCTATTTGGCGTTATTACCCACCTATATGGGTAATAACGCCATGCAAACAAAACTATGAAATAAGTTGGAATAATTGCATGTAGATTGCCCAATTCTAAAAATACAAACTCTCAGCTCTATAAATTGACAAATTGCATCCTAAGCTATTGAAAATGTTCAATTTTTTGTGAAAGTGTAAAAAATATAAAGGTGTGGTGTGGGGGGGTTGGAGGATGAGGCAAAAGAATATCAGACCGTGAGCTTCTTTTTGCTTAAAAAGAACCGCTTAAATAGAATTATTAGAAATATTGCACAGTTTTAACTGTGTTTATTTAAATCAGTATTTAGGATGTAGTTCGGCCACTGTAGGGAATCAACCGGGGTAAAAATTGCAAGGATTGGCGTTATTACCCCGTTATAGTTATTGCGCTGTACAATTTAAATTAAACAAAACGTATCTCGCAAATTTTAGATCAAGCGTTATTTTTAGCTGCTTGTAAAAACAATAACACCTAAAAATGAAACAAATTAACTTGAAGCTGTTTTTTTGCGATTTATATGACTCAAAACCCTTCTGCGCAGAGCACTTGGGTGTCATTGACCAGATTATTTCATAATTATGCAAAATATTAGCACTTGGCGTTATTACCCCGTCTGGCGTTATTACCCCAGGGTACCTTAGTTCAAATTTCCGATTAGAATGTTTTATCCGTTTGATGAAATTCTGATTACTTCGATTTAAAAATAACTAGCGATATTTAGTGCATTTTCAATGCGTTTTTAAGGAACTTTTTAATGCGATTTAGTACTATTTTTTTCGATAACCACCACAGTGGTGTTTTAACAATTAAAAAATTATTTTGGTTTCAAACTTTTAGCCTAATATAGAAAATTTCACCATTTACCTTTTTTTAATTTTGTCGATTTTCAATGTGATTTTTGATACATTTTGTGTTCTGCGTCGATTTTTTTGTAATTCATGTAAAAAAGAATGGTTGCTACGTTTTACGCGACTAGAATATTTTTTTTTATTCACGGGATCTACATTTAGCGATTATTAATGAGTTTTTCAATGGTTTTGTATTGGTTTTTTTTAATCTCACGGCTATTTTTTGAAATTTCGAAAGGAAATTAATTTCAAACATTTACACTTCATTTACGAATTTAGAAATTTAGTGATTTTTTAATGCAATTTTTTAGCAATGTTTTCATTATTTCTCACGCTTTGCGCCGATTTTTTCATTCGTACTTAAGAAATAATTCAGATTACACTATTTTACTCTATTAACCAGGTGGTAAAAGATCTGGCGTCCCATGGGTACGAGAACCCTAGCTTTCCAAGTGTGAGATTTATTTAGCGGTTTACGGTAGTGCATTTACGATCTTTGGTGGTTCTCCCTTCACAATTACGTTATAACCACCGAAATCGTTCCTGAGCATTTAAACATATTAGATTTGTTATCTCACCGAGAGCATCAATCTCGGGAGGTCTTCACAGACTTCTCCCCATTGGATTGAACGAGTTGCTGAGCCTTGGCGGGGCCACCCGGCTCCCTTAGCGGAGAAACCGTCTAGGGGTCTAATCAGTCTCGTTTTAAATAAAGCTAGTTTAAAAATAAAATAGAAAATAAGCAGTTTGGATTGGAAAACACCTTTTAAAGGCACACGTGTTTGTCCCGAGGCCATCCTAATATTCCATACGCTCATCCAAAACGATGATGCATAGAGAAAGTGTGCTGCCAACCAGGCGTATCGAGGCTGCTTTAATAATGGGCGAAAAATTAAAAATAAAAACATATCTATAGAGAGAGAGAGCTACAGATCTTGCTACAGTATCGACATGCTTTTAAGGCTGTAGGTCAGTGAGATCTGCTATTCATCTTGACCCATTCGGGTCTGGTGTATTACTAATAGTACATTTCTTTTAATTGAGTATTGTTTTGTTTTAACAAATACGTTTGCTACTCTTCACATATAGTATAGTAATGTTAGTATATGTCTATGCATTTACAATATGACTTCATTCATGTTTAGGCATTTAGTAATTATTATTATTATTCGTTTAATCCTCTTTGCATCATTTGCAGTTCTTTTATTTCAAGCATACATTTCACTGTTTAAATTAAAAATAAAGGTTACTTTTCTGAAGGAATTATGTGTGATAAAATGCAAAAAATATTAGAAAGTTTTATCGTTTTAAAATTTGTTGCAGTTTGATATTTTGTAACGACTCCAAAAACTCTCCCTTAGTCTATCGTCATATGAAAATGAATTGAATATATTCTTTAGATTTCAGAAAATGACATAATTGTTAAATTTCAGTCAATCTCTTTAAATACCATTATTAATGTCAGAGTAATTTTTCTCTTTAATAATTGAAAATAATTCAGGCCTGAAAGGGTGACGATAAATATGTTTTGGAAGTGTGTTGCATTCGTATTTGTAAAATATCTCCACACTAAAGTTTGTTTTGGAAATTAATGAAGTATTTTCTTTTAACTACTATTTTAGCGCTATGGGAAATTGGTGCTAGTGTCGACTTTATCCTCTTAACTGGTTCAATAAATTGAATATAGCGGGCTCGCACCACTATTATTTAAATGAAATATTCGTAAAATTTAGTGTAAACATTTCCGCCTTTCAATAGCATGAAAGTTTTTTTAAAAATAATAGTGGTGTCAAAAAGCTTTAAATGAAGCAAATTCTTCTTGCCCGAACGCGCAAACCCGAATGCTCGCGAGCTAATGCTATTCCTATGGGGAAGCATTTTTCTAATAACTCTTTCGCATTTTCACATTTTTGAATAATTTTTAGGTAGATTTCGTAAGAAATACTACCTATTGCAATCGCACCAGTTTATCTATCTATCTATCTATATATCTCACATTTTTATGGACACGATAACTTCTATAATTCTTCACCAATCTCCACCAAACTGGTACATAAAATCAATGGGGATAAAATCTTGGCTGAGTTCGTTAATGGGCAAAATCGGACCAAGGGGGTCGGAATAGGGGGCGTTTTTGTGAAAACCGAAAAAACGTCATAACTTCTTAATTAAAGTAGATATCGAATCGGTTTAATGTTTATATTACTTCTTAAAAATGGGCCAAAAGTATATGCATGCCAGATTTTTGATAAATTTAGAAGTGGGCTCAAGGAGCGAAAAAAAACAGGGATTTTGAGAGAAAAAAATTCATAACTTCGTCAATTTTCAAGATATCAAGTCCAAATAAATTTTTTATAAATGTTCTTAAAATTATCTAAAAGTTTTGTATTTACAAGTTTTTGATAGGACCAACTTTTACCGATGAAAAAAATTAAAAACGAAAAGAAAAAGGGCGCTGAAAAAAGAGAAAAATCCATAACTCCGTCAATTTTTAAGATATCAAATCTGATTAAATTTATTTTACATCTTCTCAAAAATATCTACAACTTTTATATTGACAAGTTTTTCATAGGACCAATTTGTATAGCAAAAAAAAATTAAACAAAAATAGGAGTTGGAGAAAAAAAACCTCAAATCCAAACGGCTTATATTCTGACTCATTTTTAAATTCATTTTTGATTTTAAACGCATCCAAATGGTAGATCCTCTTATTTAGGAACTGTATAAAGTGACGCATTGGTCAATTTTCTGATAAAGACAGAATATATTTCAAAAAAGGCTACCAAAAAGGGTATTTTGAACAGAATTTCCGAAAGTCATCGGGACTGAAAATTGAAGGAAGTAATCAAATAAGAAATTGCGTTTGTTTCTGACTCCTTTTTAAATCCATTTTTGTTCTCAAACGCATCCAATTTACAGATCCTCTTATTTAGGAACTATATAATGTGATGCACTGGTCAGTTCTTTGATAAAGACGGAATATATTTCAAAAAAGGCTACCAAAAAGGGTATTTTGAACAGAATTTTCAGAAATCATCGTGACTGAAAATTTAAGGAAGTGTTCAAATAAGAAATTGCGTTTTTTTCTGACTCGTTTTTAAATCCATTTTTGCCCTCAAATGCATCCAATTTACAGATCCTCTTATTTAGGAACTATATAATGTGATGCATTGATCGGTTTTTTGATCAAGACAGAATATATTTTGAAAAAGGCTACCAAAAAGGGTATTTTGAACAGAATTTCCCGAAGTCTTCGAGATTTGAAAATTTAAAGTTTTCACATAGCAAATTGCGTTTTTTATGACAAGTTTTAAAATCCATTTTCGCTCTCAAATGCATCCAATTTACAGATCCTCTTATTTAGGAACTATATACTGTGACGCATTGGCCAGTTTTTTGATAAAGATAGAATATATTTTTAAAAATGCTGTCAAAGTGAGTATTTCGCACAAAATTTTCCGAAGCAATCATGATTAAAGAATTAAGGATGTATTCAAACAACAAATCGGTTATTTTATGACTCATTTTTAAATTCAATTTTTTTCTCAAATGCTTTCAACTGACAGTTTTTTGTTATTTAGGAACTGTATAATGTACTGTTTTAATCGATTTTTTAATAAATTTAGAATCTATTTCAAAATATGTTGTCATAATGGCCATTTGAGCTGAATTTTTCTTAAGATGATTCTGATAAAACCAGTTTTTGCAGAAAAATGAAATTAAAAAATTTTCATAAACGGCCAAATGAAGTTATTAAACTGGGTTTATCTGTAATCATATATATATATTTTTTTATTGAAATGAGCACTCTTCGAAATCTACCTCCGCCTATAGGCCCAGCCGACAGGGATTTTTTTTTTTTTGGGGGGGGGGGGGGCACTGGATAGTTGAGGTGCATGCCGACAGCGCACCTTTTTTACTTTTTCGATTTTGGTTGTAGATATTTTTTTAAAAAGCACTTTCAGTTTCGAAACCGGTTTTGAAAGTGAAACTAACTTTGTAAAAAATATCTGCAACCAAAATCGGAAAAGTAAAAAAGGTGCGCTGTCGGCATGCACCTCAACTGTCAAATGCAAAAAAAAAAAAAAAAAAAAAAAAAAAAAATGTTCAAAAAATGTGAAAATGCGAAAGAGTTATTAGAAAAATGTTTCCCTATAGGAATAGCATTAGCTCGCGAGCGTTTCGTCGAGCGAGGACAGGGGCCTTAAGCTATTCAATCTTGTTCAATTGAATCGACCACAAGAAATTGTTTTTTTAAATTTATTTATTCTATGTGCTGTTGTTAAATTAAATGTCTCTCTTTTACGTAGATTTTGTAAGAAATAATAAAATTTATATGAATCTATGAATTTGGTATTACATACCAAAATATACATTCTCTACAATTTAAAGGTGAAAAGAATATTAGTTGTTCATTGACAGGGCCACACAAAAGTAGTCTTATGCATAACAAACTATAGGAGGAACTATCATTGTTTGGGAGCGCGTTCTAAAAAAAAAAATTCGCGACCCACCTTTCAGTTAAAACGCAACCTATTCAAGATAAAGTTGTACACCAGTATAGCAATTTTTGTACGATCTCTGTACGCTCGGCTATCCTGTCCAACGAAAAACGCAAATTTTCGTACGAAATGTGTAAGTGAATAGGAATTAAAACAATGCACAAACTTCAAAGATGGTTAAAAATACGTTTAATTATTATGAAAACATAACTTTATAGTCAAAGAGATTTCTGGTACTGGTGTTTACCAATATGGAAACATGTATTAAGGCCCCTGTCCTCGCTCGAGGAAACGCTCGCGAGCTAATGCTGTTCTTATGGGGAAGCATTTTTCTAATATCACTTTCGCATTTTGACATTTTTGAATCATTTTTTTTTGCATTGGATAGCTGAGGTGCATGCCGACAGCGCACCTTTTTCGATTTTGGTTGCAGATATATTTTTTAAAAAGCACTTTCAGTTTCGAAACCGGTTTTGAAAGTGGAACTAACTTAGTAAAAAATATCTGCAACCAAAATCAAAAAAGTAAAAAAAGTGCGCTATCGGCATGCACCTCAGGTATCCAATGCAAAAAAAAAATTATTCAAAAATGTGAAAATGCGAAAGAGTGATTAGAAAAAAGCTTCCCCATAGGAATAGCATTAGCTCGCGAGCGTTTCCTCGAGCGAGGACAGGGGCCTTAACACGCAGTTTGTCTCAGTTCTTGTCTTTCAAAAACAGTCAAGTAGAAAAAGCATGTTCTCATAAGCACGAAGTGTAGAATTTCATGGAGAACCTTAAAGCTGATTTAAATATTTCTGAATATTCTGTTCGTATATTAATCTAGATAGAAATTAAGGATTTTCCCTTGAAATATTATTTCCTGTTGAAATTGTCGTATCTTTTTAAACAGATGTTATAAAAGATATATTTTGATGCCAACCCCCGATTGTTCCGCGACCCATAGATTGGGAACCGTTGGTTTAATTAGAAACGTAGTACCTACAGTGTGAAAATGCACTAATTTATCTTTCTGCGTTAGAAAGAGAGAGAGAGAGGGAGAAAATATGAGCCCCCCCCCCCTCCCATTAATAATAATCTACTGCATGCCTACATGAATATATTTTACAATTTATATTCTGTTTAGGAGGGGGTGGGGGTCAATATTAAAGTGTGAAGATTTTTGTGGGGGAGGGTCACCACTGGTATGCATACTGCAGGTTATACCCTCTGCTTAGAGTGTCATACTCTCTTTTTTTTTACGACTACAACCTGGATGCCTACCATTATGGATGTGTGTTGCGTTTAAAAACGAGTGTCGCGTGTAAACCAATATTGATTAAAGAATCGCCTTTTTTTTAATGGCCCTGTTATCTCGTTGATTCGATTTCGCAGGCCCCGGGGCCCACATATTCCCCCTGCATACTAACTAATCTCCGAAAAACAGCGAGCTGAGCTGCTGGGAAGAGAAAAGTGTGTTCGGTTGAGGAGGATGATTTTTATAACAGGGCGGCTTTTCACCTCATTTCTCGCTCTCTCTGTATGCCTCGCTTAAAGTGCGGACACACACACAACCACTTCTTGCGGTCAGAAGTCGGCGTGTTTTAGATTTCGCAGGCGGCGTGTTCGATGTCTAAGGACTTTTCCATGTCCACTTCAGTCCAACTGCAGGACCAGGGACCTTTTCAGTGGAGATAGTTTATCTCCTGAACCATTCTAATATCCCCCTTTCCTATTATCAGTGAGCCGCAGAAGGGAGGAGAGAAGAAAGGTATTTCTCCGATTTCAGTTGAGGTTGGGCTAAACACACGTATGCACGCAGCCTTCGAAAGAAAGTTGACAAAAAACAAAGAAAGAGAAGGTAGAGAGAAGGGAAGAAGCCAAACCCGTCTGACCGGCTTTTCTCTTCTATATCTACTCATACAGGCAAGCAACTCGGCTCGAAGTGGCGTGGCGGGAATCCAATCCAGTCGTTGTTAGGGAGGAGGATAAAAACAACAGTCACCGGCGCTATGGGATTCAGTATTTGAACAGCCCACGATAGCGGTCTGCACGGGACGAAATTTTCAGACCGGCCCGAAAGAATTTCTACAAAACATCCCTCGCTAAGAATTTTTATTGGTGGAGGAGAGAACCAAGGGTGTATTCGAAAAAACGCTTTTCCACCTTCAGCAGCTCAACATTTTCCGATACAATTTCAGATACATTTTTAAAAGTAGAAACACGAAACTTGCTGAGAGCATTTTTAAAGTGACGTATGAAGTGCCGTGTGATGTCTTTTTACGCTCAATTCATTAGAATTGGATTTATAAGCAATAACCTTCTCGGCATGACCCTTTTTTTTTTTTTGTTCCCAGATCTCCCGCTTCTGAAAAATCCGTTCAAATTGGCAACTTTGGCAGCCTTTTTTGCAATATTTTCTGCATATATCAAAGAATATGCAGTATCCCTTACGGCACCTTTGAGTACTTTCTGAATAATACATTTTGCCAGTTTCATGCCTTTGAGGGCTGATGAACTTAAAAATAAATCGGAAAACAAGCAGTTTGAATCGAAATACACCCTTAAATTGCCAAGTCAAAATTCAGTATTTGCCAACTCAGTGAAAAGCAAACATAAATAGTTCACGGTGTTTGCCAACCAGTTTTGTAATTTTACCAATATATCACAATTAGAAAATGTAATATAGTTTTTATTTCTAAAAAACTTAATAATTATTTTTAGTTTTATTGGTAGCTTTCATCCAATCTATCAAAAACAGAAAGTGTATTATAGTTTTTTTTCATTAAAGTTTTGAACTAATTTGCCAATTTAGTTTTGTAAATTTGCCAACTGTAACAGCATTGCAAACATTTGGGGCGGGGGGCTCCCCATCTTAGCGAGGCCCCTGTTTACATCCATTTGGTTCAAAATTTGCATCGTACGAAGAGTTCTGACCAAAAGTATTTATCTTAGCCTTTTTTTATATGTTTATAATTTTTATTTTTATAGAAGTGCCGCAAGCTGCAATATTTTTTTTTTCATGAATTTCCATTTTTTTTGTATGCAAATTTTTCATTTATTATTAATATTTTTAATCCGTTTTTCATACATTGAAGTGTTAAAAATATGAAAAATGGTGTACAGTAAAATCCTTTAAGATGGAATTACATAGAAAAGAAAAAAAAAAAAAAAAAGTGTTATAGACAAGCGATTCTTAACAAGTGTAAATGTATTACGTATGTTTTCTTGCGCATTTGTATATTAATTTTGCATGATTAAATCGTTTTTTGCTTAAAACAAGAATCATAGGTAGGCTTCTTTCCACTCTTTTTAACTTAGCTATATTTTAATAAGCGTAGAAATCTACAATTATTTTAAAAGAAAGAAAAATATTTAATCGCAGAATAATGGCGATTTAAAAATGTCTGCATTTTTTGCAACAATTTTTTTGAACCAGGACTTTTTTTTTTTTTTACCGACCTTAAAACTGACCAGGCCGCGCGGAGAGATTGATTTTCATAGGGCCTTTCAAACTGCTTATTTTCCGATTTATTTTTAAGTTCATTTCTGCCCTCAAATGCATGAAACTGGCAAAAGTATTATTCAGAAAGTACTCAAGTTGCCGTAATGGTCTATTCTTTGATAAATGTAGAAAATATCGCAAAAAAGGCTGCCAAAGTGGCCAATTTGAACGTATTTTTCAGAAGCGGGAGATCTGGGAACGAAAAAAAGGGTCATACTGAGAGGATAATTGTTTATAAATCAAATTCTAATGAATGGAGCGTAAAAAGACATCACACGGCACCTCATACGTTACTTCAAAAATCCTCTCAGAAAGTTTCGTGTTTCTACTTTTAAAAATTTTTCCGAAAATTTCGAGCTGTTGAAGGTGGAAAGGCGTTTTTTCGAATACACCCTTAAGCAAGTTCCAATACTGTACGGGAAAAAAAAAAAAAAAAAAAAAAAAAGTTTTTTTTTTTCTTTTCTTTTATTTTTAAGGGGTTCTTAACTGCTCCGCTCAACAAGCGCAAAAACTTTTGACACATTTACAAACTTATTTTTTAACAGAAATATATAAAATTGGAATGCCTGACTGTGGAAGCGATTTCAAATCGAACTTACTTTTCCATTTTATGATCATTAAATTACTTATCGAGTTATAAGCTATTTCGATGACGCAATCACCCGTTTTTTTTTCCTGCTTTTCGACCGGTTTTTCTGCTTTCGTCGGGAAATGTGCTCAAAAGTGCCCACTTTGAAGGCTTGTTATGAAAAATCTATTGTGTTTAAAAAAAAAAAAAAAAAAAAAAAAAAAACAGAAAATTGAGTGCAATTAGACAATTTCTGGATAATAACACCTGTTATTTCCATGCATTTCCGAGCTAAAATAAATTAAAGTATGTGTCACAAAGGTGACCTTTTTGCTTTAATAACAAACACCTCGTTGTTCTCTTATTATAGGATGTCTCTTATTTTTAAAAGTATGGGGTGGAACCCGTCGAAATTCGATGAAAAAAAAAATCTTTAAAAAAGAATTGTTTCATTTCATAATAAATCTATCTACGAAATTAGTTACAGTAAAAAATACATCTTATATTGGTTCTCAAGAAAATATTATTTTAAGCTAAAATTAACAAAATTAATAAAATCGAAATTTACCGGATTTTATAATATACGCATTTTAATTTCTATTCCCACCCCCCCCCCCCTCCAATTTTAAGAGAAAATGGAGTGATTCTGTTGCCACAATTACAAAATTAGTACTAAAAAATATTTTAAAAAAAATTTAAAAATAAATTGAGATACAGCTTTAAAACAAATTGCATTTAAAAGTGCTTTTTTTTTTTTTTTTTTTTTTTTTTTTGCAGCTTATAATTTTTTTTTCTCGCTGACACAGAAAGATAATTAGTGCATATTGACATTGTAGGTACTATGTTTCTCATTAATCTGTTGTAATAACATCCTTTTATGCTAACAAAAGTACATGATGAAAATTTTGTGTCTCTAACGGGTGCAAAATTAAACATCATGTTAGCTTCCTATGTAGAAATAGGATGAGGGAGTGCTGAAACACTTAATTTAGATACAATTTAGTCATTCTGCAAAACTGTGAAAGGGTCTCAAAACTCAATTAGATTTTTGAACAGAATTTCATTTGGATTTTCGCAACAGAAATTCATTGAGTGACCCTGGAATCTTTTCCAGGGGGGCTTAAAATATTTTTTTTTTGGGGGGGGGGCTGAGTCGCCCATAGCGCCCCCTTATTTGCTACGTTGACGTGCAATTTCAAACTTGTTTTAGAATTGATTAACAATCTTTCAGCACAAACTTCCTAAAATAATGAATCGAATAATAAATTATTTCAGTTTGTGATGACGCGCATCACTATAAATCATAGCTGGAACGGAGTGATGGAATTCATCTTGTGATGGCAGGCGTGTGTGTGCTGTTCGTCTGTCAGCGAGACGGACTTTTTTTAGGATGCTGTTATTCCTTCATCGACTCGTAGAATCGGAAGCTGAAATTATGGATTGGTTCTCGAAAAACAATTTATCGACGAGAAATTTCCTAACACATTCTTAAATACTAGCCGCCCTGGCGACCCGTTTGCTCTCCAGGTCCGTTGACTTTTTCTGTAAAAGGCCTTTAATGATGTCTATCCTTACATTAAACTAAAATATAGTTCATTTAATGACAATCATTTAATTGAATATTAAATATTATGTGAATTGGCTTATTTACATTTCGATTTCTCAAGAAAATGTTTTGAAAGTTGAGCTGTATAGTTATTTCACCTAGCAAAATGACGTTTGATTGGATTACATACTCGAATTATTTTTGCATGGGAAGATGGATGGTTGGAGAACTTGCTATATGAAATATTACCTCCATAAATTATTATTTTTTTTTTTCAATCATTAGAGAATGAATCTTTTTTTTGTTTACTTTGGTGGAAACTGATTTTGGGAAGTTAATTTAAATTTCACTGGAAGTAATCACAAAATATACACGTGCTTCATTGTAATTATCTCTCAAATATATATTTTTTTTCAAGCGATCCTATAAAAGTATAACTTTTATACAGCTTTATCCGGAAAAATTGATTAAAACGGATCGCTTGGTCTATGAAAAGCGAAGTGGTCATCGCGACAAACTGTTGATGACAGCCAGTGCTCTTATAGTAGCAATAATCTGTACAATAATTTGGCGACTTATCACCTGCGCTGGCTAACATGAAATTGGCTGCATGTCATATAAAGAGTGAAGTGGGTAAAGCCCAGAAGTGTTGATGACAGTCACATGACTTAGGCTTTTATTATATAGTATAGATCAGGGCTGTCCAACGCGGCGCTCGCTGGCGCCATGGCGCCCTTTGAAGGTTTTATTGGCGCCCTTTTGAAGGTTTTATTGACGCCCTTTTGAAGGTTTTCAGTTACTATCATTTTTTAAAAAGGATGCTTTATCTAAAATTCTGAGAGATACAAGTGTGTTTAATGCATCAAAAACTAAAATATACTTAATTATGTGTGTTAATATATTAACATGTGCTATTGAGTTTCTTCACTAATGTATAATTATTCTTATTATTCTTTATAAAACATTTTATGGAAATTATCACAATGGGTATTGGTAAAAGTTTGCAATAACTGTTTTAATATCTTGAGAAATAAAATGAAAAATAAGCGCTCTCCTCCCATTCCTCGAGGATGAAAGTTTAGCTTATTTTGTTTTTGTTAATGATATTGTTTCAAGGGGCAACTGACTTTTTTATAAGACAGGAAAAGGACTGCCACTTCACTGTACTTGCTTTCTTCCTCAAATCTTTAGAATTTTATGTAATTTATCTTTTTGTTTGAAAAAAATCTATAAGGTCTTAGAAAAGTGTCACTATCAATGGACGCACTTCCAGGTTCTCTTTCTGGAAGCACCCATGGCTTGGACACTATAACATGCTTTTCTTTGTTTCTGTGCTTTTTTATAACATCAAATTTGCACCTCCAAAATAAATCAAGAAATAGTTTTAAAACTTAGCATTTCTTTTTACATGAAATTTTAGAATTAGAGGGGGAGGGTATGTATGCTTAAGCGAAATACATTTGCGTATGTGTATTGCTACTGCTAACTAACACTGTGATATAATTTTGTTGCATGTTTTGAGCCACGTTAATTATGGCACCCTTCATTGTTTGCCAAAGCTGAGATGCTCAATAAAAGGTTGGACAGGCCTGGTATAGATGATATAAAAAAGTTAATCAGTTTGCAGTGTTGAATTCAGATACTTTTCTCCGGGAGTGATTTCTGTGGTTCCGAGGGGGGAGGGGGGATTGTGCTCTTCCACCATTGAAAAGGCAAAATTTCAAATTTTGCGGGCGTTGGGACATTTTATTGATCCGGAAGGAGAGGAGTAATATCTCCCCTGGGCCACATCCTTGATTCAACACTGCCAGTTTGGATGAGTGAGGATTTTTTTGTAGGAGATAGTTTGGATTATGCATGTAATGTTTGAGCATACGCACATACATACATCAGTTATACAACAGATTTGGGTTTTAGGTATGAAAATCGGTAAAACTATCGTTTGCTTTTATCAGAGAATTCGAATAGTGAAAAAAAAAATATGTTCGATAACATAGTTTCAGTTTTATTTAAAGTGTTTGCGAACAAAATTGAATTAACAGTTAGTTTGCATTGGTGAGTAATTTGGATTTTGTGTAGGAGAGAATTTGGATTATGCCTCTGTCTTTGAGTATATATATGTATATCTGTTGTACAGCAGGGTTGGGTTTGGGTTTTAGATATGAAAATCGTCAAACTATCGTTAAAAGGCACCTTTCTGAGGATGCTTTAAACAGCATCATTCCCTCATCGATTCATTTAATAGAAAGCTGGAATTATGGATAATATTCTCGAAAAACAGTTTGCCAACGCGAAACTTCCTGATGGGTATTTTAGTGCAGTAAGACGAACCCTTTTTGATTTAAGAACAGCCTTAAAAATTAAAAGAATGCTATAAGATGGTGGATCACGTGCGATAGGTGGATAACCTAAAGACACCCAAATCTGTTTTGCCTTGCTCGTTCACAAAAGGGTCCGCTTTAGACAGGTTTCTGTCCTTAGCTGAAAGTTTTACAATAAAGATGTTTTTCTGTCATTATTATTTTTAAAAATCAAAATCTACCCGTGTTGTTTAAAGCAACAGAAGCAGTAAGCGTTGTTGATTTTTTTTTTCTTTTCTTTTTTGTTACAAGTACTTGGCTTGAAGGAGGAAAATTTGACAGTACAAAGCTTTCATTGTTCGAGCGTCAAAAAAGAGATGAGGTGACACCGAAACTGTTATCTTACTCGGTAATTTTCGAACAGGGAAGTTATTCAAGACTTTTGGAACAATTAAAAAAAATAAAAATAAATAAATAAATAAATAAAAATAAGCTTTTAATGTTTTTATTTTATATGTAAGCTTTTGTTTTTAATAATTACATATTCAGAGTTTCAAGTGATGCGCATATCTGCACAGCGCCGTTCGAAAGAGCGGGCAAAGAGGGCGTTCGCCCCGGTCGCGGAAACTTAGGGGGCGCCAAATTTATACAACCAAGATTATTTTATGCCTGTCACAAGAAAAAGTTGAGAGAGGGGGGGGGGGGTGCCAAATTAAAACTTTGTGTTGGGGGATAGAGCAGTGTTAAACGCAGTGTTTAAGGTCTGGTGTGTGACGTGAAGAATATGGCATATTTATGAATCAGTTCAAATTAGAAATAACATGTCCATTTATTTCATTCATCTCGAATGTTAAACTTAAATAAAACTATTTACATAAAATTCCAGCATTTGCTGGGTACTTCATCGTCGTTTAACACACATCTATCGCAAAACTGCTTCTAAACTGCAGAGAGCAAGAACTAAACCCACCGTTCAGGTCGTCTGTCCATCACAGCACATATATGGGGATGTTTCACATTCTAGATATACTTACTCAGTACATAAACTGGAAATAAAATTATGCATACAGTTACAGGTAAAAAGGAGAGTGCCTTTACCACCGAAATGCAAAAGAAAAAACAGGATCGGAACGATCACTGCTGAACAAATTTAGAGGGACAAGATTTTGTCCAGGATTCCAACACTTTGCCCCTGGCGCAGTTGTCTCTTCGCGCGCCCCCTGTATCTGCGCAGAAATACAATTACTACGTATATCTGCTCCAAGATAGCGTTTTTTCTTAAATCTGCGGTAAAACCTACTTAGTACCGAAATGAAATTTAACACGATGATTTATTTCATCGATCTGAGAAACAAAAAAAAATAAAAATTCCATTTCTAACTTTTTCCAGATCGCTAGTTTGTCAATAATGAAAAAGATTCGCAGTCAAAAGATCGCGAAAAACATGCGGATTTCGTCAAAAGATCGCGGAAAACACGCAAATTTCATCCAAAATCTCGAAAAACATTTGAATTTTATCAAAATAATGCGAGAAACACGCCATGTTCATCTAAAATTGGGAAAAAAAAATAAGGTGAATTTTGTCAAAAGCGAACAAAACGTGGTCCAAAGATCATGGATTCCATCAAATAATAGGGGGAAAACACGCACATTTTATAAAAAATCTCGAAAAACATTCGAATTTTATATAAAAGATCCCGAAAAAGCGTACATTTCTTTAAAATAACCCGTAAAACAGCAAAATTTGTCGGAAAATCGCAAAAAACACGCGATTTTGGCTTTCCTCAAAAGATTGAAAAGAAAAAAAATATATATGAATTTTGTCAAAAGATTGCTAGTTTCGACGAAAACGAACAAAACGTGATTAAAAGGTCACAATAATATAGGTAAATCTAGTCGAAAAATCGCGAATAAGCGCAGATTTTGTCCAAAGGTCGTGAAAAATTGGATTTTACTGCTACAAAATCATTTTACTATTACAAAATCCAATATTTGTTGCTCCAAAAATCAGGTTTTTGCTGCTCCAAAATGGCTTTATATGCTGTCTTTTTCACGATTTCCAAAATCGCTATATCTCAAAAACTGATGGACGAATTTTCATAAAACTTTAGATTTAGTTAGTTCTTGATATAATGTGATTCTCATTACATTTGGATGTCGATTGCACAACAGGTGGCGCTGCTATGCAGCAGCATTCATGATTATTGCAATAGTTCTATCTCAGGGACTAATGCACGAATTTTCATCAAACTTCAGATTCCATTTGTCCCTGATATAAATAAGTATTTTTTAGCATTTGGTATAAATCGCTCTACAGGTGGCGCTGCTATGCGGCATTATTCATGATTACCTTAATAGCTCTATCTTAGAAACTAATGCATGGATATTTCCAGTCCGCCCAAATCACAAAATTAAAAATCTTTAAAAGATCTTTACCTTATCTTTTAAAGGTCTCCTCCTTGCTCCATTTTTGAATTTACTATAACAATAGTTGACTACTTGAAGACTTCCTTTAATCTGAAATTGTGGCCCCCATTCCTATTTTCCTTGCACACAACATTTAGTCTTTAAAACTGTTTAATTCCCCCCCCCCTCCCCCCTCAATTTAATTTTAAATATTCAGTAATAATAAATAAATGATTATTTAATAAACTTCCAGAATTCCATTATAATTTTAGAATTATTGGAAACTAAAATTTGCATCTCAGCTCACAAAGTTAAATCTTGAAACCTTTAATTTTTTTTTAACTTTCTTTCCTCCACTTCTTTGGTGCGTTCATAATCATGTAAATACATAAGGACTTAGAGTGGATGTTTAGTCCGCATATAACAATGCGAAAACTACCCAACCGAATTATTTGAATATTGCATAAATTTGTCAAGTCATTTCAAATTTGTGGAAAATCGGATGCGTAGATCAATGACAAGGTCAAAAGTATTCAGTTACATGACGGCCAGTAAGAAAAAAATAGTTTTGTGTGTATTTTAAGGGATGTTACATTCTTTCAAACATTTGATTATGAAATATGAATTAAAATAACATACATTCTTTACGATCTGTGGTGCAAAAAATATTTGTTATAAATATATTCTATTACATAATAGTATAGGAGGAACATCATTTTGGGGTGCGTTTTCTTATATTATGAAATTGATATACGTTACTTCTCGTCTAATAGAAAGCAGGGACACACAAAAGATTTTGGGCCACTCTACTGTATCCGAAGTGTTACAGCAAGATTTGAATATTTTTAAAACTTTGTAATTATATGAACGCACCTCATTGGGTACGTTTGACGTACAGTTTCCGAGTTATTTTATTGTAACAGTAACAAAAATTAATCCTTTAAATATTGCACATTAGAAATTATTTCCCCTTCCTACTACATAGGCGTTATTTTTAAAATGACTGTATACAAGCTTAGTTAATAATCATGTAACTTATTTTAATCTATGTTTACTCTACTGTCTACTTTATTATCTCATTATATCTACTTTCGGTACTACTAGGTTATACCGTCGACCAATAAATGATCGCCAAACTATAAGATTAAATGCCAATAATGGAGGATCGTGAACAATGACATTAAATACGATTCACGTGTTTAAAATGTCATTAAGTGATTTTTATTACGAATTTTTATTTTTATTAATATTTTACTAATTATTTGTTTTTTCGTTATTTAAAAAAAAAAAAATTATTGGTCGACGGCATAAGAAAGTAGTACCTTATTTTTTACTTTTTTACATAAAAATTTTATATTTAGACTTCCTTGATACTCTTAATTATTAAATGAATAAAACTGTTGTTATATGTATGCCTCTTTTTGTCTATTTGCAGCTCACTGTCGTCATCCAAAGATAAAGAACTGCTAGTCAGAGAGACCCCTCCCCCCATTGTGCTGGCCTCCCCTCCTGGTGTGTGGCATGGACCATTCCCGCCGGGTGGCCCCCCATTTATCTACCGAAGGACCCCCCTGAGCCGTGGCGCGATGGTGAGTGCCCCCCTTTTTTTTTTTCAATAGTCATATAATTATATAAGAGAAAAAAAAAAACTTATTAGAGATCTACCAAAAGTTTGTTCCTGTCTCTGGACCAAAATCTGTGGTTTGACAAAATTTCGATTTTAGCAAAAAATTGTCCGGACCAAAATTATCTGTATTACAAAAATTTTCTTCCTTCCTTCAGAAATTTTCGTCTCATTGATCAGAGAAATCTATATAACTCTTAGAAATTTTTCTGTAGAAAATGTATCACCCTCCTTAAATTAAATAACATTTCAATTTTTTAATTGTTAAAAGGCATTTAGCCTACAAAATGCAAAAGTACTCAAGTGTTTCAGTTGGTAGACGTCAGTGTGCTATGCTGAGGACCCAGGTTCAATTTTCGGCTTGGATACTTTTTCACTCTGTTTACCTTTTAAGCTTGAATGAAATTTGAAATATTGATTGTGGAGCTTTTTCTGCTCAAATGAGACACTCTCTTTATTTATTGCTAATAACTTTACTGTTTATATAATACGAGGTGGAACCCGTCGAAATTCGACGAAAGAAAATCTTTAAGAGAGAACTTTTTCATTGATTTATAATAAATCTACAAAATTAGTTACAGTAAAATATACATCTTAGATTGGTCAGAATAACTCTCAAACAAATATTATTTTAAGCTGAAATTAACAAAATGCTATAAAACTCAGTTATCTAAATTATTAAACGAAATAAAACGGAAATTCACTGGATTTTATAACAGACGATATTTTTAAAATAATGTACGCATTTTAATTTTTTTTTCCAATTTTAAGAGAAAATGGATTCATTCTGTTGCCACATTTTTAAAAATGGTACTAAAAATGATAAAAAAAATTTATATCTCAAAAATAAATTGAGATACAGCTTTGAAACAAATTGCATTTAAAAGTACAATTTTTTTTTCTCTATGTGGCGGTGTAAAAATTAAAAATGTACGATGTTTAGAACTAACTGTAAAATTTGTAGTCCCGAAAATTGCAAGGTAAGTGTTGCCATTTGCAAAATGACGCATGCGTTACGCACAGGTACGTTTGGCCTTTATAATATAGATATATCTATATAGTCACTAATTCAATACGTGAGTGCAAATTATACAGCAAATTAATGTCTGTTCTGTAAGAATCAAATTTGAACACTTTTTTCATGTGCTTATTGAAAGCTGCAGACAGAATAGAATGAAGCATAGACAGAAAATTTTTAGTCTGAAACCACAAAAGTGTTTCAAACACTCTTTGAGAAAGTTCTAATTGAAAAATTATTTTAAAAGATGGATCAAGGTGTGTATATCTAAAGAATTTTTGGTACTACTCTGTTATCCCGTCGACCCATTTCGCCAGATTATACAAATCGCCAAACTAATAGCCAAATTATACATGTTGACATAATTTTAATTTTAAATAGCGAAAAAACAAATAATTAGTAGAATATAAATAAAAATACTAATAAAAAGGTCGAAATAAAAATCACTTAATGACGTTTTAAACACGTGAATCGTATTGAATGTCATTGAATGTGACATTCACGATCCTCTATTATTGGCATTTAATCTTACAGTTTGGCGATAATTTTTTTGGTCGACGGGATAATCTAGTAGTACCGAATTTTTTTAATAAGATGAAATTCGGATAGTTAGAAAATCATTTTATTTCGTAAATGAATGAAAGACATTTTATTTCATTCATTAAACTAAACCTCATTTATCATAAAACTAAAACTCATTCATCATAAAACTAAAATTTATTAAACTAATTAAAATTCATTAAAGTGAGAACTAAAAGTTTTGGTCGATTTTGTAAATCAGAGACGAAAAAACGCGAATTTCTCTGATAGGGCACGGGAAAATCACGAAATTCGTGTAGAATGCGTGGAAAAATCGAAAATTTCGTTGATCGGTTGTGGAACAATCATCAGTTTTGTCAGATTATTGTGCGCAGAAATCGCGAATTTCATCAATTTGCCGTAGGGAAAAAATGCAGCTTTCGTGTCAGAGCCAGTTGAGAATCGTAAACTTCGTTGAACGGGCGCAGAAAAATGCGTATTTCGTTGGTCAAGAGCAGAAAAAGCGCAAATTGCGTCGATCGGGAATGGAAAAATCACGAGTTTTATTGATCGGATTCCGAAAAATCGCGAATTTCATTGATCGGATTCTGAAATAACGCGAATTTTGTCGATGACACGAGGAAAAACTACAAATTTCGTCGATAAAAAATCGCTGATTTCGTGATCAGGCTTGGAAAAATCGCAAAATTTATCGATCATGCGCAGGTAAAGGGCAAATTTCGTCGATCATACACAGAAACATCGCAAATATTGTCAATCGACTTTGTAAAAAACACAAATTTTTTCAACCAGGCTTGAAAAAGTCGCGAATTTTGTCAATTACGCAAGGAATAAACTACAAATTTCGTCGATCGGGCATGGAAAAATCGCGAATTTCGTCAATCGGTCATAGAAAAATCGGGAATTTCGTTAATCGGGTTCGGAAAAATCGCGAATTTCATCGATCATGCGGAGAAAAATCGCGTATTTCGTCAATTGGATTTTAAAAAAATCGAGAATTTTGTCGATTAACCTCATAAAAATGGCCAATTTTGCCGATCGACTTCATAAAAAACACAAATTTGGTTGAACAGGCATGAAAGTTGTTCGGGTTTTTAAAAAATTGGCTCTATTTCTCTTATTTCTTTTTGGCACTAGTCATTTATGTTTGTTTTTTATCACTTTTAATAAAACAAAATTTACTCTCCTTAATAAAATCAAGGAATATTTTTACATCTTGAAAATAATCCTTGCTATATGTGTTATTTATACAAACATAAAAACTGTTAATATATAATTACCGTATTTTCGGGTGTATAGTCCGCGGCTTATACAAGAAAAAAACCTCCCAAAAAGCCGCTGCGGCTTACACACGGTGCGGGTTATACAAAGATTTTTTTTAAATTGGAAATCGTGATATTTTTTCTACAATTTTTAAACCTTAAAAAACTTGAAAAAAAAACATCGAAATTTGTAAATTTTTTTCGCTATGCCTTGAAATTTAGAGAGTTCTCCCATGTTTGTAAAGGCTTTTTTTTTACTGCTTAAATACAGTTATTTCTGGATTTGGAAGTACTGTCGCAACTATCGCCAAGTATTGCACTGATAGATGTATAATAGCCATTGTGTTTGTAGAGTACAAAATCCAAAATCCGGAACCCTTCCAATCTCGGCAATTCTGAATTTAAAATCATTTTTAGTTTATTTTTCAAAAAAATAATCTACCAACCCTGTTGCAAAGAACAAAAAAAAGTGTGTGATTTATATCATTTCGGAACGATTCAGAGCATTCGTCCTTTTTCGAAACGATTCCGAGGAATCGTTCCTTTACAGAGTCGTTTAATTTCGGGAGGAGTTCAAGGAACTTTTCCGGAGTCGTTTCATTTCAGATAGAGTCCGAGAAATCATTCCTTTTCGGAGTTGGTACCTTACCCTGTTGCAAAGAATTAACAAGTTGGAAATTGCACGTGAAGCGTAGCAAATTAGGTGCGTTCGAACGATAACGAAGTTTTAAAAATATTACTTTCATATATCAATCTCATAACACTGTAAATAGTGAATTACAATTAAAACGCTCATCAAACAATGTTCTCCCTATACCATTATGTAATGGAATACTTTTGTGTGGCCTTGTAAATCAATAACAAATGTTCTTTGCACCACAAATTATGTAAGATGTATAGTATAATATGTACTTTATAGTTGCATATAAATTTTATTAAGTTCGCATGAGTGTAACACGATTAAAATGCATTTGAAAATTTTTTTCCCATTGACCGTAATGTAATGGAATACTTTTGATTTTCCCTGTAATTGATCTATGCATCCGATTTTCATAAAATTTGAAATAACTCGACAAAATTATGTAATAATTATGTGTTTTAAATTTCAAACGTATAGAATATATTTGAAACTTTTTCCCCATTGACCATAATGTAATTGAATACTTTTGATTGTCCCTGTAATTGATCTATGCACACGATTATCAAAAAATTTGAAATAACACGACAGAATTATGTAATAATTGCGTATTTTAAATTTCAAACGATTAAAATGCATTTGAAACTTTTTTCCCCATTGACCGTAATGTAATGGAATACTTTTGATCGTCCCTGTAATTGATCTATCCATCCGATTCTCATAAAATTTGAAATGACTCGACAAAATTATGTAATAATTATGTATTTTAAATTTCAAACGATTCGGTTGGGTAGTTTTTGCGTTGTTATATGCGGACAGACGGACGGACGGACAGACGGACGGACAGACGGACGGACTGAACGATCACTATAGGTGCTACGTATTATATAATTACGAACGCACCTAAAAAAAGTGTGTGATTTATGTCATTTCGGAATGATTCAGAGCAGTCAGTCTTTTTCGAAACGATTTCGAGGAATCATTCCTTTAAAGAGTCGTTTCATTTCAGAACGAGTTCTAGGAATCAAACTTTTCCGGAGTCGTTTCATTTCAGATAGAGTCCGAGGAGTCGTTCCTTTTTGGAGTTGGTGCATTTCGGATCGATTCCGTGGATTTGATCCTTTTGGGAACCAATGACCTAAGATACATATGCATTTTATGTCCGAAATTTTGAATTTATCACCGATTTTTTTTTTAATTTTCGGAATTTTTTTTCAAAAATATCATGCTTCTTTGAAAAAAAAAATGCACGTAAATGGCGCATCGTTTGAAATTTTATCTTAAAACACGTAAACGCCGCGGCGTTTCTTCCGAAAATTACGGTACTGATAATCTTAATTTTTTAGTCCAATTACTGTAAATATTATGCATCACGAAAAAATTTGGCAAATTTGTGTTAAAAATTATGACTAATGGCTTCTAATTTCGAACACTGGTCGAAATATACGTTCGTAAATGGTGTATAACCCGCGGACTATACACCGATGCATCTCCGCGGGTTATATACAAACTTTTTTTACTGCACTACTCGATTTAGGGATGCGGGTTATACACAGGGTGTGGGCTATACACTCGAAAATACGGTACATATTGAATTGGATATTTTGACTGATAAACCATCTACACAGATATAGAGGTGTATAGGGGTATTACAGAGGGGTAACACCCTCCTCGCCCTCTGGGAAACCATATTTTTTATCTGATTATAGGGGAGCGATCACCACCTTGAAAAAGAATTATCTCTGTGTTATTGATGTGGCCCTCGACCACTCAGACACATTTTTTAAGTGACCCTTCTCTTGAAAAGGGAACAGATAAATTCATCATTGAATCTGCTTTTGTTTTACTCAATAACTTTTTAATGGGTTTATAAAATGCATTAAAATAAGTCACAAATTTTCAAAATAGAGGTTGAACATGGATGTTTTATATGCAACAAAATGATTGTGATGTATCGAGTCAAAAACTTTGAGCTTCCTTCTGTCATGTGCTTAAACATTTTTCTTTCATTTATATTATGGTACTGCTTGGTTATCCCATTGACCAAAAAATTTTTTACCGAACGATAAGATTAAATGCCTATAATGGATAACATGAATGTGACATTCAATGGCATTAAAAAAAAGATAAAGGTATTTAAAATGTCAATAAGTGACTTTATTTCGACTTTTTATTTGTATTTTTATTAATAATCTTTCTACTACTATTTCCCTTTTTTCACTTTCTTCTATCTTCAATAGAAGAAAGTATTGTAATCGAAATTTGTTTTGACTTCCAGTTTTCGATGGATTTACACGTTTTGAGGGTCAGAGATTCCAAAAAACCTGTTTTTACGTAATGTCTGTCTGTCTGTGTGTCTGTGTGTATGTCGCCATTCTACAATCAAAAAGTGTATGAAGATATGCATTAGGGATGCACCGAATAGTGATTTTGGCCGAATACCGAATACCGAATATTCGGCCGACAGGTGAACCGAATACCGAATATTCGGCTAGCCGAATAGTAATTGTTGGGCCGAATACCGAATATTCGGCCAGCCGAATAGTTAACTATTCGGCCGAATACCGAATATTCGGCTTTCCAAATTCTTTTTATATTTTAAAATTTAAAGGTATTAAAATGTTACTTTTTAAAACAATTTTAGATAATATTTAATAAAAGAAACTTACATTTTGATAAACAAGAACTTTTTATAAGAGCATTTAGTATTGAAAAAAATCTGCCTTGAGTTATTTAAGAAGCGCAATTATGAAACTTTAATTAATAAAATTTTCTATGAATCAAAACAAACATTTTAAAATCAAATAATGAAAAAATGGCCGAAGAAAAATTTTACAGTCTGATAATTGTCCTTTTTAAATAACTCAAGGCAAATTTTTTTCAATATAAAGTACAAATACTTTCAACTTAATTTTGAATAAAGGCATGTTTGGCTCATAGTTCTTTTCTTATGAATGGTGGTATTTTCCACCCTTCCCATCATATCATATTTTACAGAAATCAAAGCATGTGAGTTGAAAATATGTTATCTTATTTATTGTTAATATAATAAACGAACACACAAGTTTTGACCTAGAGTGAGATGAAATACAATGTACTTATGACTCAATAAGTTTATTATGATTATGGTTTCATGAACAAAAATTGTCTGCCTTGATAGTTATTACTAATCTCAAAAGTTGTTGTTTTTTCTTTTAAAGGACTTTTATTTGGGGGAAAGCAAGAAACAGATTATTTACTAAACAAAATTTAGAAACTTGTATCTGCACATAATTTATTCCCAAGGAGAATCCTAATAAATCACCATTTTAATCCTTCTCATGTTTAATTTTTTTAAGTTATACTTTAGAAACAGCAAATAAATAATGTAAAAACATTCTATTTTATTTAAAAATGATTTTGTTTCTAATTATTTTAAATATAAATTAAAAAATTGACAGTTAAAAGTAGAAATAGTGAAAAGTTTGTAAAAGTTTTTGTTAAGTATTGAATGGCCGAATACTTTGATATTCGGCCTAACCGAATATTCGGTAACATGGCCGAATAGGCCGAATACCGAATATTCGGTGCATCCCTAATATGCATAGAATTGAACCAATTTTTTGTGAATGTTTTTGGCTGTGGCAAGCAGGTCCTCCTTCAATTTTGAAATATTCTGCCAGAAGGTGGCGCTGCAATATCGATTTTTGTGCCATTTTTTATATTTTGCCGATTAAAAGTGTATGAAGTTATGCATGGAATTGAACCAAATTTTTTGTGTAAGTGTCTGACTATGGATAGTTGGTCCTCCCTGAATTTGAAAAAAATCTGCCAGAAGGGGGCGCTGCAATAGTGATTTTTGTGCCATTTTCAATATTGCACCACCTAAAAGTGTATGAAGTTATGCCTAAAACTGAACTAAAATTTTTGGTATGGCAAATAGGTCCTTCCTGAATTTGAAAAAAAAAATATGCCTATCATTCTATTGTCCATTGGCTCGTGCAGAGACGGAAATTTGTTTTTACTCCGATTAATTGACTGAAGCAGAAATTTCAGGTGAAAATCAAAGTTGGTATGGTATTGATTTAAAATTATTAAAGCATTAAAATGAGTAACTATTTTTTTTTTAAATATTAAAATGTACGTATAAGATAGAAGAAAGTTCAGGGATTGGCACATCCAACTAGTTTTTTTATTTAAACTAAAAAGTATGTCAATATGTATAGTTTGGTGAAACTGGTTGATGGGATAATCAAGTAGTACCTATATTATTTAATACAAAGTTATTGTCATTTGTAATCTGAATAATCCTATTAAATGGTAAAAATAATACTATTGTAAAATCCCACAGGTGGGGTCCAGAGTGCGCATGTGGTGATAGTATCTGTATGGAAAGTCGTCTGCTGAGCCTAGGCCCGGGCTACCCCATGGACCCTCAGACAGGAGGACAGATGAGGCCCCCTTACGCTGACCTCTGCAGGCCTCCGTGCACAGACGCCACTTCACAGCTCTCCGCATACCATGGCAGGTATCTGCCCTCCATGCCACTCTCCACAGGTAAGCTACCACCACTTTTGATTGTCCAATCTACAACAACAGATTATTTGAATTAGTGTTGACTGTAAAAAAAAAGTTACCCCCATTACCTCTCTTTAAACTTATCCAATGAACACCCAATACTAATCATGGAGGCACCTCATTAGAATGATCCTACATCTAAGATTTGAATGAAATCTACTAATTCTGCATGAAAAACCCATTTATATAAATTAAGGGGAGGGGCAATAGCCCCCGTCTCCCTTCTTATACTTATCAAATGAACTCTCAAAACTAATCAGGGAAGTGTCTTATCATAATAAGCCTATATTCAAAATTTCATGTAAGTCGGATATTTTTATCATGAGTTATCTTGTTACGTACGTACATATGAACATACATACATACAGAACATGTGGGTACATAAGCTCTCAGGCTTTGATAGCTTGTGAGCTAAAAACTTAGGTTATTTTAAAACATGTTGAAAAAAAGGGGATACATCAAAGGATTAAATATAATTTTTTTAGTGCTACACGGCGAATCTATTTTGCTAATACTTTTTTCATTTGGTAAATGTTTTTTATTTTTAATTGACCAAATTACTAACGTTGGTCAAATGTCAGCGAGAACACTGTTTGCAACATTTTCCTGAGATCAATTGAATCGCCACCGGGTGCATAGGAAGTAGTGTTAAAAAGGGTTTTCTGAGCACATCGGAAGAATTTGAAAGTGTACTGGCTCATAAAAGAAATTAAAAGGGCTGCCAGGTGCTGCTTAGAGTCAACACTAGATAATGTGTATTTTAAGACAAGTTCAAGTTGATTTTCGGCTTTTCTCAAAACCTATTTTTGCTACTTTCCCCAAAAATAACAAAAATTTAGTGATCAGAACTGATTAAAAGTTTGGAACTGGGGTTACTCAAAATTTCTAGTCAATTAAACAATCTATTGTATTTTTAATCTTATTTGGTTTTAACCTTTAATTTAGTTTATTAAAGAACCTTCACCAAAAGAAAAAGATAATTATATATATTGTGATGATGGACATCACAATACACACATTTCACTACAGAAAAATAAAAACTTTCTTTTGAAAGAGAATGACTTCATAAAACCTCTCAGAACATAATTCTTTGAGCGGTGGCATGCAACAATGATAGTTTTTAACAGAAGAAATAATCAAATTAAATGTCACAGTATTATATTATATACATGCAGACACATATATATTTAATGTATGTGCTTTAGAAGTACAGTCTAGTCTCTATATAACGAAATCCATCGTTCCAGTAAAAAATTCGTTATATAGAGAAATTTGATGTATAGAGAATGATGTTAAAAATCGTATTTAATGTGTGAAATTTCAACAAATATTATTTTGGATCTCTTGAATTAATAATTTGAAATGTTTAAAAGTAAATATTAACCTAACATTTTATTTCTTAATTATTTAAGTTGTTTCAAAAAAGAGAACAGACATTTATTTGAAAGCTTAATGAAAATCAAATAAGGAAGACTTGCTTTAATTTCAGAGGAAGAAATCTGTAATTTTTACTTGTTTCGATTTTAAAGTTGTTACGCTCTTAAAAAAAAAAAAATAAATAAATAAATAAATAAATAAAAATAAAAAAATGCTCAAATTTTAGCAAGGAATGAAAAAATGTAGTTAACATTTCCCTCCATTTGAAGGCCTCTCTTATGTGCCTCTCATTGATTCCTCTCTTACATGTGCATTAATCCAATTGACACTGTTTTGAGAAGGATGTGGAAAGGTGTGATGAATTTGTTGGATTTAAAGAACAAGTAGAGAAGTAATAAAAAAAAAAAAAAAAAAAAAACTCAGCACTGACGATAAATCAAAAATAAGTGATGGAAAATTGATTCCATATGATTTCAAAGCTTTTTAAAAGTGTATAAATTAAGACCAATTTATGAAAAAATTCGTTATATGAAGATAGATATTTCGCTCTATAGAGACTGTTTTTAATGTAATCATGCGAAAAGGGGACCGTTACTACTAAAAATTTGTTATATAGAGAAATTTGATGTATGGAGTTTCGTTATAGGGAGACTCAACTGTATTTCTTTATGTTTTGATATGTCTTTGAATCTGTGATACACAAGATAGTAGAGTCATTTGTTTATGGTGGTTAAAATGTTTTCTTGTTGCTGTTTCTTTTTTATGAGCATGATTGTATTCATCATTGTTTTTTAACCCTAAAAATTATTGGTTAAAAAATAGCTTGATAGATGGATATTTTGTTATTCAAAATTGTTCCTAATATTTAAAATGTATAACAGGTGTTTATATGTCTGAGTTAATTTAAGAACTAGCTTTCGAAAAACCTTGCAAAAACAGTCTTAATCCCTTGAGATTAGATTTCAGTATTTAATTTCCCTTCTGTAATCTGATGGTGTGATGGTGTCTTTTTGTTCCAGGTTCAAGTTTTCCATTTCTGGGTGGCATGTTCACCGGAAGTTTACCGGGAGCTCCGACCAGTCCGTTTCGCACCCCATCGACTCCCGGAGTCAACAACATGAGGCAATTCTGGCCTCCAACGCCTCCACCCGACGGTAAGCACTCACTCCACTCTTTCTGAACAATGTACCGAGTTTGCTTTGTTACATACAGTAGTGCCAACTTTTGAAAAATATTGGGCGGGCTCAAAAAGTTTTAAGTAAAATACCAAATACGATTTGTCCCCCTTAGAGTTTGTACTGTACATGTATAACATTATCAACTTTTTGGTAGTTTTGGACCCCTTCTCCCCTTACAATATCTATATATTTAAAAGACCTGGCTGTTTTTTTAGTCATCAGCCCTAAATTTTCTACTCAACCGATTTTGATAATTATTTTTTTAAATGAAAGCTATTCATTTGTAGTTGTGCCATTTTATCTAATTTTTTAATTTATTACCATTTTTATATTTTAGTTTTAATTTTAAATGCTTTTTACGATATTTCTTCAAAATGGTGACAACTCAGCTTAGCTTTTCTCTCGATAATAAAATTTATTTTCCATTATCACTTTCCACTAGTCATACATTATCATCCCCTTCCCCTTTCCTATTGCTATGGTTATCAATGTCCAAAAAATTCTTTTGATATTTGACTAGATATACAATACTGATTTACATAAAAAGAAGTTAATAAAATATTGCTATAGTATGTGACACTCTACTCTTTCCAAACAATGAATTGAGTTAACTTGTTATACAGTAGTGTCAACTTGTGACAAATATCAGATGGGCTAAAAATTTTTTTAGTAAAATAATACAAAAATTTTTTTTCTCCTTAGAGGCTGTATTTAACATGTATAACATTGTCAACTTTTTGGTAATTTTGGACCCCCTCTCTCCCTTACAGTATTATACATTATTGTTCCTTGCCTCAAGCCCTTGCTCTTTTTTACTGAAATGGTTATCAATGTCTAAAAAATTCTTCTGATTTTTGAGCAGATAGGGTTATACATCTATTATTCATATTTTATTGATTTAAATAAAGAAAAGAAATGGTTATCCCATCAACCAATTTTGCCAAATTAGACAAATCGCCAAATTACACACATTGACAAAATTTTTATTTTAAATAACGAAAAAACAAATAATTAGTGGAATGTTAATAAAAATATAAAGTCAACGTTGAATTTAATGACACTTAATGACATTTTAAATAGGCATATTGTATTTAGTGCCATTGAATGCGACATTCACAATCATTCATTATTGGCGTTTAATCTTGTAGTTTGGCGATAGTTTTTTGGACGACGGGATTACCGAGTAGTGCCAAAGAAATTAATAAAATATCACCATAATATATGAAATTACTTTTTATAAAGTAACATGTAAAAGGAGAACTACAAATTCAGTGTTAAATTGTTTTTTCTAAAAATTTGTATATACTTATTATAATTTAACTATACACTCACAGGTTATTCCTTCTAAATAATTAATTTTTACAATATATAACATAAAAATGGCTAATTATTGAAAGTTCAAAAAACTAAGTTCCAAGAAAAACATAATACTTTAGTCACCTCATTGCTTTTTCAATTCAAGACATTAAAACTGGTAAATTAATTAAAAAAAAAAAAAGAATATTTCCTACTTAAACTGATGACATTGAGCTCACAGGCTATGCATACTAATTGTACATGACAACCTTATATTTTCAAGGGTTAATTCCGTTCGAAAAATAAAATTAAAGAGGAGGAAACAGCTCCTCCTTTCCCCTTTTTATACTTAATCATTGAACCCTCTAAACTGATCAGGGACATGCTTTATCATATAAAAAATCCATATCCAAAATTCTGAGCAAATCGGAAAATTCTTAATAAAAACCCACTTATATAATTTAAGAGGAGTTATCCTCCTCTTTTATATACTTAACCATTAAACTTCTGAAACTCTTCAGAGATTTGAACGAAACCTGACAATTCTGCATGAAAAACCCATTTATATAAATTAAGGGGAGGGGCTTTAGAACCTCCATTTCCCCTGTTTATATTTATCCAATGAACACCTAATACCAATCATTGAAGCACTTCATGTGTAAATTTTGAACAAAAACTAATACTTCTGCATGAAAAACCCATTTATATCAATTAAGGGGAGGGGCATGAGCCCCCCATTCCCCCTCTTATACATATCGAATGAACTCCAAAAACTAATCAGGGAAGCACCTTATCAGGATATACCTATATACAAAATTTCAAGTGGATGGGATATTTTTATCGTGAGTTATCGCGTTACGTACGTACGGATGTTCGTACATACAGAATGGACGGGCACATAAGCTGTCAGGCTATGATAGCCTGTGAGCTAAAAAGGCACAATTTTTTTTTTTGTAAAAAATTTAACTATACCTCTTTTAATGCTTTTGTCAGTCTAATAGATGTCTTTAGTAATAAATAAATAAAAAAAAAAAAAAAGAAAAGAAAATGGGAATGTTCATGTCAATAAAACCAAATTTCATTTGAGTGATTTGAATAAATAAATAAATATCAAATCATTGGAAAGATTAAGTTATGGGATTGATTTGTGTCCCAATAAGTTGGCGCCACTGTAATTATACTGTTCTGCAATGAAATCTTTCCTCTTAAAGCTGTTCTCAAATTCAAACATATTTTGCTCTATTCATTTTTATCCATAAAGACATGACCAGTTTATTTTGCACTGATGGCTACCAAAGCTAGTTTGCAACAAGAAATAAAGTATTTTTGTGCTTTAAATGTTATTAATTTTTTTTAAATATTTATTCATTTATATTGCATGACCAATTTGTATCCTGTTCATTTTGACATAAAATTTTGTGGACCTTACTGCTCTTACATTAAGTACTATATCTAAACTTTGCGACTTTTTTGACTGTGTAACATGGGTTCTCTGAATTATAGATGCCAAAACCTTCAACATACAATAACTCTTGTGACATCTTTTGAATTCTGTCTGATTGCAAATGAAATTTAGAAAAATGTATTCAACTTTGCCATATTTCTTACCAAATGTCACATCTACCGTATTTTCCTGCATATAATCCACAGATTATCTGTTAAAAAACCTCGAAAATTTCAAGTGTGGATTATCTGTCGGTGCGGGTAATCTGATTGAATTCTTTTCTAGCAGAACTGATTTCCCATTTCTACCGGCAAATATAAAATGTTAACATATCAAATGATTGTCTGTTTGGGAAACCGCTCGCGGAACTGCTTGTGATTGGTTCACATATGACGTGTACGTTCTAGGGAGTGGCCTCTGACTTTTAAAGAATATTTGTCTAGTCTTTTAACAACATGCTTCTATGAAGGATGCAGTTTTTCTCAGCTCATCTCGATCAAAAATTTCAATCTAATCATTTGTTAGCTGAATCTTTTATTTGTCTTGTGGAAAAAGAAAATGTGTAAGTTACATAGCTGAATTAAGCTGGATATAATAGAAAAGGCAGAAGAAATTGTAATTTATCGAATATAATCGATTGTCATAATTGAATGTTTGATTATGGCAAAAGAAAAAGGAAAAAATTATTCATGAAATAAGAGTCATCTGCTATTATTAAATAATTGTCAAATATTATTGATAATAGATTGAATATAATCGATCACCATAATCGAATTGCCATTATAGCAGAAGAACAAGGAAAATATTATTAAACTGTTGTCTAATGTTATTGATACTATCGATTATTATTTTAACTTGCTATATTTTAATCCTATTTTAATATTTTAATCTATAATTATTTTATTTACAATTATCATTTAAGGAGGAAAACTAAGTCAATAGAAAAATTATTTATTAGTATTTTGGAATGTTGAAAACAATGAGCATCGTATAATCCGCAGATTATATGGTGGTGTGGATTATTTGCTGAAATTTTTTTTTAAAAGGCTAAAATTTACGGCTGTGGAATATACGCAGGGAAATATGGTACACTTTTTGTGAAGGTCTGAAATTTTCTTATCCTAGCCTAACATTACTTACTCCAAATTCCATGTCGCTAATCTAGGGTGGCTCAGCCTAGTGATGCTACAGCTCAAGCCTCGTAATGATTTTTCAGCTTCCCTAATTTTCTGCTGTACCTGAAAATTCAGTCATTTTCACTTCCTGTTATTCCATAAAACAATCCATCTTGGTGGAAGTATTAACAAAGCGTGCCAAAATACTTGTCATTGGCATTTTACACCACATTACAAGTGAAATCCAGCTGCCTCACTGATGTGAGAGCAGGTAATGGAGATAAGCTATGTTTATTGATACTGAACAATATTTTGTAATAATCCAAACTAAGCTAAAAATTGCTAAACACTCTTAAGGGTGTTCTTAACTACTCCACTCAACAAGCGCAAAATGTTTTGACACATTTACAAATTCATTTTTTAACAGAAATATATAAAATAGGAATACCCGACTATGGAAGCGATTTTGAATGGAACTTATTTTTCCATTTTATGATCATTCAATTACCTATCCAGTTCTAAGCTGTTTCGATCAATAGATCACCCGTTTTTTTCCTGCTTTTTGACCGGGTTTTCTGCTTTCGTCGGGAAATGTGCTCAAAAGTGTTCACTTTGAAGGCTTGTTATGAAAAATCTATTGTGTTTTAAAAAAAACAGAAAATTGAGTGCCATGAGACAGTTTCTGAATAATGAAACCTGCTATTTTCATGCATTTCCGAATAAAAGTAAATTAAAGAATGTGTCACAAAGTTGCCCTTTTTGATTTAAGAACACCCTTAAAAGGCATTTAAGCACCTTTATATGTTTTATTGGTCAAACGACAACATTTTCAAAATCTTTGTTAAAAAAAATATTTTTGCAAAATATTTAAAAAGAAATTGATAAATAAAAGTATGAGATCTCCTGCATAATGTAAAACAAGTGCAAACATATTGTAAAATAAAAAAGATATTTGTGAGCCTGAATTAACTTCTAATATTGTTAAAATAAGTTTTTAAATCTCATGTAGTTATCGATGATAGAATGAGCATTTAATTTTACTCTTTAAATTTATTTATGGCACCAAAAAAGAAGTAAGCTTTGTTTTTTGATAATTTTTTTAGATGATTTTTCTTATATAATACCAATAGATGAAAGGAAATTTGCTCATTCGATTCATGTTGTTGCTTCGATTTCACCATTCTTCATGGTGGGAATGGAGATGGAGCAAAACAAGTTGGAATCAAAACCATATTTATAGAATATGTTTCTTATCAATTGAAATGTGGTAGAAGGTTTGAGAACAGGCTTAAGCTTCTTTATAGATTTGTAAATTGTGTTATGCTTTTGTTTGTTTGTTTGTTTTTCTTCCTTCAGATTTGAACACATAGCCTCCTACAGCCTGGTTTTTCTCATTGGGGGGTACTGCTAATTAATTTGCGTAGTAACTAGATTTAGTTACAAAGTCAACAGTTGTTCAGAGCTTCCTCTGTTGCGGTTTGTGTATAACCTACAGACCCGTAGGACTTGCATGGGCAAACAGGAAATTTGAAATGAAGGGTTCTTCTGTCCCAAAGAAATATTTAAAATTTGTAAACAAGTAAGAAAAATCATGCGTTAAGCATAGATTATGAAGCACTTTCCAACACTCAATGAAATCTTTAACAAAACTTTGTAATTTAGGGAAATAATAGTGTATAGCCAAATATACCCAAATATGTATTCCAGTACATTAGAACAGCCCTGTATTTCATATGTCACTTCATATAATGGGAAAATTTAGCTTAGCAAGAAAATACCCAGTAGCTTGTAATTTCTTTTTCAGCTATTCATACTATTAGATGGAAACATACTTGAGTACTTTTGTTCAGCTCTGTAGTTTACATTGTACCTTTATTACACGTCAGCATTAGGCTAAAATTTATTGTAAACTAAACCACTTTTAAAACAACTGAAATCACATTGTCATAAATCATCATTCATAGGCGTCCATGTACCGAATTCTTTGCGTGGCCCTGTATATCCCTTTATCTATATTCTGCAAACATTTCTCAGTAAATTGAATGCATCTCAGCGTAAAAATACATAGCTTATTTAAGAACCACGTTTAAATAATTTACGCTCATATTCAGTAACGTTGGTGAGCTCTTTTGGGTAGCCCTGTATATCAACTATAACATTTATACACACCATATAATGTGCATATATTTAGCGAAATATAAACGCGAATATCATAATTAAAATGCATTTCATCATCGGATACATATACGGTACTTCGGTAAGAATATACTCTTTGAAATCTTTTGTATGACCCTGTAAATGCTATGTACTTCATATTATGCAAGACAGTAGCGTATAATTTATATTAAGCTTCAGTGACATATATCAATTTTATTATACACGAAAAAGCTTAATATATTTAAAATATGTCACACACAATTCCCCGTTTTACCATTATCTAATGAAATACTTTTGTGTGGCCCTGTAAATGAATAATAGCTACATTTTCACCTTATATTTTATAGAATGCATATTTCAATATGTTTGACAGGGTATAACATCTTTAAAATTCCTTTGAAACGATTTTCCTTATAGGCCGTAATGTAATAGCAAACTTTTGATTCGCCCTGTAGATAAACTAATCATGGTAGAAACTTCATTTTCGATAGGACTTGTGCTAGGGTAAGCGTCATTAACGTCCTAAAATTTCATGGCAATCCGAGTATATTAACGATTTTTCCCCATGGGCCGTAATGTAATGGAAAATTTTTGATTCGCCCTGTAGATAAACTAATCATGGTAGAAACTTCATTTTCAATAGGACTTGTGCTAGGGTAAACGTCAATAACGTCCTAAAATTTCATGGCGATCCGAGTATATTAACGATTTTTCCCCATAGGCCGTAATGTAATGGGAAACTTTTGATTCTCTCTGTAGATAAACTAATCATGGTAGATACTTCAATTTCAATAGGGTTCGTGCTAGGGTAAACCTCAATAATGTATAAAAATTTCATAGCAATCCGAGTATATTTACGGGAGTTAGAGCGCGGACAGACGGACAGACGGACAGACGGACAGACGGACAGACGGCCATCCGGCCAGACGGACAGACGGACAGACGGCCAGACAAACCGAATGCATAAGCACTTTTCAACTTTGTTGGAAAGTGCTAATAAAGAAAAAATGTAATTTGCAAGGTTATGATGAGGGTTTAACAATGGCCCTCTGGTGGCAGTGTTATTTATTTTTTAATAATCTATTCAGAGTGTGAGTTCTGTAATTGTTATTATTATTTTTTTTTAATGCGAATATAATCGACTTGTTCCCTTTATTGTAGGAGGCTATGGTCGTCTGGCATTGAACGCTAACTTATTTCCGTTGTTTGGTACCTCTCCAGAGAGTGGAGCCTTCCTCACCCAAGGACTCGTCTCGCGGTTGGGCTCCACCACTCACCTATCACCGCTCATCGACCACAAAGGTATCATTACATCTCACCATTTCATAATACTCTCTGCATTATTTAAAACCCCTATACTACAATTGTTCCTGAATGTGAAAAAAAAAAAAAAAAAAAAAAAAAAAAAGGCTGGAGTGATATCCGGCCGATTTTTCCACTTGTTAATCATGTATGCAGGGCTGCTAACACACTTGTTTCTTAATAAACAGTCATTTATTGGCACATGTAATGAATACTCTTAACATTACTAACATAAATATGAATAGCTTAATGAAACCCTGTACTCCTTAACATTCACTGTGAACTAAGTTACACTGGACACTTATATATTGTATAGCCTATCATATTACTGTATGATACTTCATGATTAATGTTCTAATTTATTAGAAAAACAAACTTTTAAAATATTCTGAATCTTAAAAGGCTTCAAGATTAAACTGCAGAGCATACATCAAAAGCTATAAAGCAAACCATTATTGCTACAATGTTTAAAGGGTTTAAAAATAAGTAGAAATTTTTTCTATGAATTTAGTATTATTATCATGTAAATGTATTTCTAATACTAAAAAAACGTTTTTATGTAAAAGTTTCTCTGTTTTTTACTTACAGCTTTATAACTATATATTTTTTAATAAATTCCAAATATTAGAATGCAAACAAAGAAATGACCTGTAATTTACATAACCTATGCAGATTATGTACTACACTATAGATTACTACACTATAGATCTCTCATCTTTATATCAATTTCAGACATACTTATTAGGTGTATAGATAGGTGTACCTATCTCTTCTAAGCTTAAGCCTGTTCATAACTTGAACACACTGAACCTCACAATAGCGCTCTAAAAGTTTAAAAGACGTGAAATGAGAGACAAGTTAAGAAGAATTCTGTTAGGGTTCAGTAAATTCATTTCGCTTACTGAATATACATTTAACCCTATTAAATCTTAGAAGACATTTCTTATTACTGCAGGGGTTATGCTTATAGCTTGATCAACACTAACTAGAACATGAGGTACAATGTCGTCCCCCTTCTTTTCTCAACATGACTAGCTGCTTCATGTGCAATTCAAAATTTAAACCTTTTTTTTTTTTTTTTTTTTTTTTTTTTTAAGAATACATTAAAAATACTTGTAAAAAAGAAAAGAAAAGAAAATTATGGAAAAGTAAAATTTTCTCACTCTGCTATTTAGAGTGAATAAAACTGTAGATCTGAGGAACAGGATGAAAAAAGTTTGATGTAATATCTGTTCTGTTCAAAATTTATATTGTATTTTATTGCCATTAGTGAAGAACACAGCAATAGCTACATTGAAAAACTGTTTAGAAGAAAAAATATATTTTGGTATGCCTTGAAAATATGAGCTCAGGGCACATGCCCTAAGTCCCTGTGATAATCATGTCCTGCTCCTGTCAGTTATGTTCCCTCAGGTGACTGCAGGGCTGCCAACTACTACCCATTAGGTGTAAGAATTACACTTAAGTCTGTGTCTATGTATGTGCTTACAGTAATTTTTTTTTTTTTTTTTTTTTTTTTTTTCTGAGATGTCATATTAGTGATTTCCTTTTTATTTTTCAACATATCTAAACTTCTCATAATGAATTTTATTATGTTTTAAAATACAAATTGTGCAGCAAATTTTGTGAAATATTTTAAGTCAAAATAGTCATTTGATGTTTTGGTGTGACATTAACTAAAAATGAACACATGGTGATTTTAAATTGGAACAAAAAGTAATAATAAAGAATATGCCTGTTTGTATTTTTATGATTGAATCTTTTTGCTCTATGAAATTTTAATGCACAAAAGTTTGCAACATTGTGATTTCTAAACTTATATATTTCAGAGTAAATACTAGTAACAAAAGTTTTTTAAATTACAAGAATTGTTTTATATTTGTACAGCTCACAATAGCACTATTTACAGTAGAAAATATCAATTTTTCAAAAGCTGTTGCTTATGGCAGTAATCCAGTAGGAATTTCTTTCTTTCTTTCTTTTTGGCAAAGTTTGTGAGATGAGAGCTCATTTTAAAATTCATTTGTCAAAGTTTGCTTCATAGTGTGTGCCCTCGGTAGCAGATTTTTTTAGATCAGTCACCAAACTTTAAATTTGGGATTAGGAAAATTTTTAAAATTTAATTTTTGTCTCTATATTTATGGATTTTCCTCATTGTAAATTTGCTTATTTTTTGGGCTGATATAATCACTTGCTGAGCTTGTAAGCTGAGTCTGGCCTTCTTGGGTTGCAGATACATTTTACTTTGCTAGGTAGAATAGCACAGAAAATTCTGCTACTGGGAATGTGCACATACATAAAACTGATCTATTATAATTTTGTTCGACAAAATGATAAAAATATTTTTACTAAAATGGTCTTTTGAGTAGCACAGTGATAAGTGCTTAATGTGATCACACTGAAATCAGAACAAAAATGACAACAATTTATAAATTGTAACCATATAAGAATATTACTTTATGCACCCATACAGCACTTAATGATACTGTACTGTATATGTATTTAAAATAAATATTAGATTACAAAACTCTTTTATAATATTTAAGAGTGCATATTGAAGTATGGGTAATATATTAAAACTTACTGGATCTGTAAACAATACCACAATTGGGAGGAAAAATAATAAAAATTCCAGGCTTGATGTGGATTTTAAAATTTTTTATCTGTAATCTTCTAAATTATTTTTGGTTTCTTCAATAATTGATTTGCAAGGGCTTTCATTTCTTTCTACATCCTTTCATTTTGATGTTTTCATCTTCTGACATCTGATCGGGACAATCATCTGCAAGTCAGAAAGTTCTGATTCCTCTTTAAAATCTTCAATTATATTTTCTATTGTGCTTTGTAAATCTTCCATTCTTCAGTTTTGATTGAAGGCAAACCTCAAATCCAAAGGAGTTACTTTCTGAATTCATTTTTGTTTAGAAAGACATCTAATGGACAGATTTCCAGAAACTTGCCATGGAATGGTGTTTCTAGTTTTGTTAAAGGTAAGGCTCCTATAATACGGACTGAATCATGCCTCCATTAAGTTTAAAAATGGTTGCCTGACTTGGCGTCTTATTGCGTAGATAGTGAGGCGAACAAATTTAGTTACTCAATCTCTTTCACGGGAAAATATGAGAGTAGAACATTCGAAGAACTGGTTTGTTGTGTACAAGCGATTAGGTTGGCGCAATATTTGGCGAAATTCTCCAATTCAGATTTATTCTTTTAAGCATTTATAGACAAATTATTCCATTTTTCTACATTTATATGGAATTTAAATACTCCAAAGCCATTCCTGAACATGTCAGAATAATTTTCTGCTCAACAACCATCCATTTTTAATGATTTTGTAGCTTTAAAAACATTCAAACGTTTCTCGCCTCATAGGAATCAATGGGAAACAAACAGTAACTGGGAAACAAGATGCTTGATGATTCAGCCTGAGTTATAGGAGTCCTAGTTAAAGGCAGAAATCTTTCAGAAATTATTACACAAATTTACTGGCTTTCCAATATGGCAACACACACACACAAAAAGAGAAATTCTCATTCAGGGTGTTTGGGGTAAATTTAAATTTGCAGTGTTAATCAGGTTACTCTTTTGCAATATTTTGATGTCTTCCAGTCTTCCTTTGGAGTTATCATTGACATCTGAAATCAAAGATTATGTTTTATGTATGTAGAATCTATTACATTTTTTATGACAATCCACTATTTCAAATGACTTACAAACTGTCAAATACATATTAAATACTCTGTACATATCTGTTAACGCTTTGACTCTATCATCCAAAAAAAAATGACTTTATTTAAAATGGTTTTTACTATGTCGACATTGTATGTGAATGTAAGGAATTGTTAACAATGAGCTTATAAAGTAAATATAGATGGAAATATTGAATGTGATATTTCCTTTCTTAGTTACAATACTGCACAAAACTTGAAAAGGGTTAATTTAATTTGAAAATGTATAAAAACTTTGTGAGTTTATGCACCATAATAGTTATATAGGTAAACATTACTTCTCTTTGTAGATGCATGCTTTATTTATACTTTTTGGGGCTGAAAAGGCACCAACTTTTAGCATCTTTTTGTATTATTTACTAGAGGCAAATGCCTCGCCTCTGCCTTCTACTCACTGATAGTATGTAGTTGCTCTTTTCAATAATATGAGTTTAATTGTGGCATTGACGTGAATCACATTAAGCTGTTATCACTGTTTTTTCACTAGAAATAGTTTTTCAATGCACATGAGTTGTTGATTGTCATGTGATATCTTTAACCAATGTTTTTCTCTTTGTTTGAACATACGGTCACAGGGGATGCTTTAAAAACCTCCTAATTATCTTTGATTTTGATCCTGTTTTTTTTTTTTTTTTTTTTTTTTTTTTTTTCTTTTTCAAAACTTTAAGACATTGTTTAAGTTTGTGTGTCAACTTTGAAAGACTAATAAAAGAAATCTGATTTTTTCATTCTCCCGCTGCCGTGTATTATGCATTATTTTTTAAACCAAGAAAATTTAACTAAGTAATGTTGTAAAATATCTCTGTTGCACCTAAAATATAAAAATAACTTTTTATTTCAGTGATTTATCTTAACATATTTTTTAAATATGAATTACATTTTGAAATTACATTTTTGGGAGGAGGGGGGGGGGAGGCATTTTGATTGAAAATCTATTTATTATCCTATATGTGGGTGGTATTGTAATCTTATTTTTATATAAGGGATAGTTTTTTGATAAAATAAAATAAAAAATAATAATCCTTGTTCTCCTTTTAAAAATAAGCAAATAAAATAAATCCACCTAATTTAACTAGATTGCTGAACAAATCGACTACATCATGGTTAAAACCCATTGTTTTTACTATGAATATCATTATTTCAGATTAATGGTATTCATAATGGTGAATAATGGTAATCGTAACCTTAGTTGACACTGAAATTTCTGTCAATAAATTTAATACTTCTAGTTTAAAATAGTAGTATACTGAAATTCAAAGGTCTCATGTGAATATAATCATGGAGTTAAAATACCGTAGGGGAAATTAAATGATTGATTATTACTTCTATTCCCAATTACAAATTCTAATTTTCTAATTTGATTTTACAGTGAATATTTTTTGTTTTTAAACTTTTGAAATTGTATGTTCCTACACTAAATTACAATTGAAAAAATCGATTTCTTTTAAATATTTTCTTTATGGTTATGTAAAATATTTATTTTCTGTTAAATTTTATATTCTAATATACAAGGAGGAACAAAAGTCCTTGACCCATCTTGAAATTCCATAAAAAATAAAGTATTGGGTGTCTACAAGAAAGTGTCTTGGAAGAAAATGTTTTAGTGAAGTAGATTAAAAAGATTTTCTATAAATAGAGCGATAACTCTAAATCAAAAGATAAGTTTGATAAGCAGTTATAGAAGATGTATTTTTTTGTACTATAATCTTAATTTTTATAAAGATTATGTGGGAAGAAATTGTAAAAAGTGTAAAAATGAAAAAAGTAGTATCTGCATATGATAAGCTTCCCCACATTGAAATATATTCGATTGTGCAAAATAAATGCTTCATTGTGCATTCGATTGTGCAAAATTTTTATTGCTTTTGATAGTTTTTGGCAGTATCAGTATCGATAATGTTTAAAAATCAAAATTTTCAGTCACAAGAAACAGTTTTGTGCAAGTCACTCTCTTGTTACTGGATTTCTTATTGAATTTCAAAATGTGTCAAAAACTTTTGTTCCACCCTGTATGCACTTGAACAGCCCAAATTCTCAATTTATTTTCTGTTCAATACTAATCTGAAAATTGCGATATTATATTCTTTTTCTTTTGAAGTCGATGGATAAAAATCCAATTTTTATTTTTCTCCAACAGAACACAGTTTCTTTTCTCATGGCATTGGTTTAGGCACCCCTTTGACCCCAACCGGTCATGTGACCTCACCTTCACCTTTTCCTCACCTTATCCCTTCTTTAGAAAGGCACCCGGTGTACGGTGGTCACATGACTCTGGGCGGCAAGGAGCTCGAGGACCTCCAACACGAAGCTGACGATGGCAGACTCCTGAAGACTCATCATCTGGACTGCCTGAACATTCCCTCCTCGCGTCCCAAGGCAAAGCATGATGGGAAAAACTGTTGTGATAATAATAAAACTGTCGACGACTGCTGCAAGCTGTCCCAGTCATGCATGCCCAGTGATAACGGGAAATCCCACGAAGACATGCTGAACATTTCCAGCAAAAAACAACAACTCGCCCACAAGGTTCAGCCATGCAAAATCGAAGTGAGCCATTCGCCGACGATCAAGCACGATCTGCTCTCCCCTCCCATCGATTCTCCCCGATCGGACATGCCCTCCCCCAACCGGAGCTTCAAGAAGACGTCCCATTCCCCCTTTGGGACGGATCCCACTGCTCCCGTCCCAGTGACGAGGGCGATTTCGTACGAAGAGAAATCCCAGACACGTTGTTCTCAGTGCTGTGCGAACATAAAGGATGTGGGTGTGGCCACGAAACTGGGTGCTAGTGAGACGAAGGACAGTGGTGCCGACTGTGTCATTCCTCAGAGCAGTGCTGCTGCGCCGGTGGTTTCCTCTTGTGCGCCTGTGACTGTGACTGTGAGTGCTGTCAGCAATAATGCCTCTCATGCGACATGTGTGAATGTTGAAAGTAAAGTGAGTTATGAAAATGAATCGAGTGAGTATATACCCTTTATTTATTCTTTTTTTACTGTATTTTATCTTTTAATCCTTAAGGGTGTATTTCGATTCAAACTGCTTATTTTCCAATTCATTTTTAAATTCCTTTTTGCTCTCAAATGCATCCAACTGGCAAATTGACTTATTTAGAAAGTACACAAGGTGCCGTGATTGTCGATTCTTTGATAAAGGCAGAAAACATTGCAAAAAAAGCAATCAAAAACGGCATTTTGAACCAATTTTTCCAAAGCGGGAGGTATGAGAACGAAAAAATGGGTCATGCTGAGAAAATAATTGTTCATAAATCAAATTCCAATGAATCAAGCGTAAAAAGACATCACACGGCACCTCATACATCCCTTCAAGAATACCCTCAGCTAGTTTCGTGTTCCTACTTTTAAAAATATGTCTGAAATTTTATCAGAAGATTTTGAGCTGTTGAAGGTAAAAAAAGTGTTTTTTCAAATACACCCTTAAGATGCCACACTATTGACAGAAAAAGACCTGGATGATAATGTAAGGGCTATAGAAGCGTTCTTTTCAAATATCTCACTCAAATTTTAATGTTCTTACATGATTTTTTTTTCTTTTTTTTTTTTTTTTCATAGGATAGCTTAGAATGATCTACAACTGGACTAGTTTTTAATTTTTTCAATTTTGGTTTAAAATTTTTCTTAAAAAAATTACTTTAACTTTCAAAACCGGTTTGATCCTGTTCTGAAATTGAAACTATTATAATATAAAAAATGTATATCCAAAATCGAAGAAGCAAACACTAGCCTCATTGTAGATAGTCCTCAGCTATCCTGTGAAAAGGAATATATATATATATGTGACAATTTAAGGAGAAACTCAAATTATTTTCACTGGTTTAAAAAACACAGTCATGGGAAGCGAGGGAAAAACAAAATAAATAAATAAATGTAGAAGATCCAATAAATTACTCATTGGCTGCTGCAAGTTAATTTATTAAACTGTAGTCATAAGAGAGGGAAAGGCTCCCTTTGCAAACCGTCTTTAACCGAAACATAACAAAGAATATTACTTCAGCAAGAAGTACTCATCGAAGAAAAAAAAAACAAGAATCTCCCTTCTTACCTCCAGGCTTCCTTTTTTAAATCTAAAAACAAAGTTCTAGAAAATTCTCTACTCTCTAACCATCATTTTTCCATGTAAATATAACTCATGCCCACAGTCGAGATTTTTATTCCACAGACGATAATTTAATTTTTAAAAAAATATTATTTAACTAATTTATAATCAACTCAGAATTTCAAATATCCTGCAAATGTGCAAACAAAGTATTTTTGCAGACGATTAATTTTAAGTGAAAAAGAAAAGAAATGAATTTATTGATATGCACACATATCGAATGTTGAAGGAGGGAAAATAAATAAATAGATAAATAAAAATAATGATATTTTTTGAAAGGTATGGTTTTGGGATAAATTTAATAAGACTTTCTTTAAAAGGTTTGATAAAAACATAGAAAAAATGAGTTTTATTTGGAATATTAAGAAATAAAGTTTAATTAAGAATATTTTTAATTTAGAGCCATCTTTTAAATTTATGTGTATTGGAATAAATGTTTTTTAAGGCGAATTAAGAATTTATATTGTTTCCATAGAGATTAATAGGTTAGATCTAGGAACAAGATTTTAATTTTAATAAGTTGAACTAAGTACGGAATATTGTTATAAGGAAATTAATATAGTATAAAGCTTAATTTTGGCAAAAAAATTTAAATTTGTAATATATATAATCATGTAAAAATATTAAAATTTGAGCAAGATATTTAAAAAGAGCACCCCATAGAATTAACATTATCATCCTGGTCTTTTGGAAGACCCAAGTGGTATTAAGTAGGATATCAAAACAATTTTCTGAAATTTATTGTTTTTTAAATATTAACTGGTTTTGTTGTTTCTTTAAACAGGTAGTTGCTCCCCTGTGATAGCTGTAAAAAATGTCAGTGATAAACAATCTTTTTGTAAATCAAATACTACTAATGAAGAGGAAGAGTGTGAAGAAGAGAACAATAGTGATAATAATGTTAATAACAATTATAATAATATGAACATGGAACCTTCCGTGTGCAAATCTTCAAACAATTTAAACATGACTGCGAAGCACATCACTGCGGCTGTGATCCCTACTGCTCCAAAACAGTTGATTCATCGAGACGTCCATCCAGAAAACAATTCCTCGAGGAGTGCGAATGATTCTTTGAAGAATGTTGTTGTTACGAGTGCGAGTGATTCTTCCGTGTTTGTTGTTAAAGAACAGAAAAGTTTTTGTACAGATCATTGCGTGAAAGTAGAAATGGACTCTTCGAACGAAAAAGCATCGCCCAATTCAACAAACAGTCTTTTAAATTCCACAAACGGTTCATTCGTTAACAGACCACTCAATAAAAACTTGGCAACGAGTTGCAAAGTGAAAGATATGATTAAGAATGTCTGCAATGCCAAACAGGTGCAGCACAACTCTCTGCTGAAAAATGCTGAGAATTTTGATGCCACCAAAACGCCTCCTGAATCTCCTTCTCCCAAAACCGTTTCGACCTGTGCTGTCTCTCTGTCGGTGAGCCCAACTGTCATGTCGAAAAGTCCAAGCAAAAATGTCGTAAAAATGCAGTATGTGCCAGTCGATAACGTGAGAAAGTGCAGTCCATTTAAGGAAGACATGCCTGTTATGAAGAATGAATCGGGCACCAACAGGTTGGATTGTGAATTCAGCCAGAAAAATAGCAACTCAACCAAATGGACCAAAGCGACCGTCTCTCCATTTACGTGGCAAGGAAACAATTCACAAGACGATCAGGCCATCAATTTAACGGTCACTAAAAAGGTTGTTAAACCTGAGCCCAACGAAACAGTTGCCATCTCGGAGTCTTCGGACGTTTTACAAGATAATTTGATAAAAACTTCTGAGACCAGTTACACCACCACCCCGACTTCTAATGTGATAGGTGTGTGTCACCCCAATCAAAATCCGATTGCAATCAATAAGATGAAAAATTCTCCGACGGTCAGTTCAGTCAACAATTTCTCTTCCATTTCGGTCCTGAACCAACCCGCCTCGGAGCAGTCGACTGAAGTTCATATCCTCCACAGGTAATTTTTTACAAAAAATTATTTACATTTACTAATGATTTTTTGGTTGGTTTTGATACTTGGTTATTCCGTTGACCCATTTCGCCAAATTATACAAATCGCCAAACCATTAGCCAAATTATACACATTGACATATTTTTTATTTTAAATAACCAAAAAAGAAATAATTAGTAAAATATTAATAAAAATACATTTATATGTATTTAATTATTATTTTAATGTATTATCATTGTATAATTAAAATATAAATAAAAATTACTGTACTTCTAGGTTATCCCATTGACCAAAAAATTATCGCCAAACTATGAGATTCAGTGCCAATAATGGAGGATCATGAATGTCACATTCAATGACATAAAATGTGATTCACATGTTTAAAATGTCATTAAGTGATTTTTATTCAGACTTTTTATTAATGTTTTTGGTACTTCTAAATTATCCCGTCCACCAATTTTGCCAAATTATACAAATCGCCAAACTATTAGCCAAATTACACATATTGACATATTTTTTCTTTTAAATAATTAAAAAAAAACAGATAATTAGTAGAATATTGGTAAAAATATAAATAAAAAGTCGAAATAAAAATCACTTAATGATGTTTTAAATACGTGTATCGTATTTAATATCATTGAATGTTACATTCACGATCCTCCATTATTGGCATTTAATCTTTTTTTTTGGCAATCGTTTTTTGGTCGATGGAATAACCTAGAAGTACCATATTTTTATTAATATTCTACTAATTATTTGTTTTTTCGTTATTTAAAATAAAAATCATGTCAACATGTATAATTTGGCGATTTGTATAATTTGGCGAAATTGGTTGATGGGGTAACCTAGAAGTACCAAAATTACTTAATGATGTTTTAAACATGTGTATCATATTTAACCACTTAACCGTCTGCCCCGAGATAACTCAGGGTTAAAAGCTCTGTTTCCCCATACCCATTCCTGGTGAAGTGGTTAAGGTCATTGAATTTGATATTCACGATTATCCATTATTGGCATTTAATCTTATAGTTTGGCGATAGTTTTCTGGTCAACAGGATAACCAAATAGTACCAATTTTTTTCTTATTTAAAAAAAAATATATATTACTACTTGATTATCTCATCGCCCAATTTCGCCAACTTATATAAATTGCCAAGCAGTTTGCTTAATTATACAAGCTGATGTAATTTTTATTTTAAATAACAATTTAACAAATAAACTTGTAAAATAAAATGAAACGTCAAATTAAATATCCCTTGATGGCATAACAAATATGTTATATGTTAGTGATGGGCGATTCTGGAAATTTTGAGAATCGATTAAAATCGATATTGTATAAAACAACATCGATCATAATAAGAATCGATTTCTCAGTTCTAGAATCGATATTAGAATCAATATTTCGATATTCAGTTTCACACAGAGAAGATCCAAATTACTAATTCCAAAACTTAGACAATCAGCAGGACCATAATTACTGCTTCCCACCCCCCATTCCCATTTAGGGAGGCACAGAATTAAGCTATTAAACCGAGGATAAAGATTGCCAAGAACGTGTAACTAAGATAGGGAACTAGGAGTATAGACAAAAAAAGCTTTTTTTTTTTTTTTCTAATGCCAACCAAATGTTACACGAGATAGTTTGGAAGAACAAAAACTATCCCCATACCCAAGGGGGCAGGTAAACCCCACTCTTGACGGAAGGGCGACCATAGCCCAAATGTATCTTTTGTCGAAGTTTCAAAATGAGGATTTACAATAAAATAGAACGAGAATTGGACATTTAAAAAATTGCATGTATACTTTGAACGGCCCATTTAGTAAAGATTGGCAAGGAAGGGGGGGGGGGGCAATGGATTAAAACGGACGAACTTGAAAAAAAAAAATAAATAAATAAATAAACTAATAACCCAAATAACTGAGCTTCTAAACAAAAATATAGTGTTTAACTCAGTGTTGAATTCATGGGGTGGCCCGTGGGGAACATGCACTCTTTGAAACTATAAAAAGTGCCAAGGGCATTAAGTAGGTGAAGAGAGGGGTAGTAACAGAACAAAATGAGGCGATAAAAGCTTTATAACGATATGTTACATGAGATGGTGTAGAAGAAACAAAAAATATGCCCCCACCCAGGGAGGCAAGGTAAATCCCAAATGGGCAGAAGGGCGACCCTGGCCCAAATGTATCTTTTGTTGAGGTTTCAAAATATGATTTATAATAAAATAGAATGAGGATTAGACTTTTTTAAAATCGCAGTCATAATTTGAACTATCCTGTAAGTTAAGATTGGTGAGGAAGGGGGGGGGGGGGGTAGGACGGGTGAACATGAAAAAAAAAAAAAATAGTGGCACTCTGAGAGTATTGACAATAGTAAAACCTTCAACAAGTACGTGTGTATTTTTTGAATCGTTAGGATATATAATTTTGAATTGTCAGGAAATACTTTTAAATGAATAATAAAAAAAATAAAAAGAATACTGCCCAGTTAAACTGATGGCATTGAGCTCACAGGCTACGCATACTAATTGTACATTACAGCCTTATATTTTCAAGGGTTAATTCCGTTCGAAAAAGAAATTAAGAAGAGGAAACTGCTCTCCCCTTTCTCCTTTTTTATACTTAATCATTGAACCTCCTAAACTATCAAGGACATGCTTTATCATATAAAAAATCTATATCCAAAATTCAGAGCAAATCGGATAATTCTTAATAAAAACCCATTTAGCATTTGCATAATTTAAGAGGAAGTTATCCCCCTCTTTTATACTTAACCATTAAACTTCCAAAACTCTTCAGAGATTTGAACGAAATCTGACAATTCTGCTTGAAAAACCCATTTATATAAATTAAGGGGAGGGGCATTAGAACCCCCGTTCCCCCTGTTTATACTTATTAAATGAACACCTAATAACAGTCACGGAATCGCCTCATCAGAATGATCTTATATCTAAATTTTGAACGAAAACTTAATTCTTCATGAAAACTCCACTTATTTCTATTAAGGGGAGGGGCATGAGCCGCCCGTTCCCCCTCTTATACATATCGAATGAACTCCAAACACTAATCAGGGAAGCGCCTTGTCAGGATGTACCTATATACAAAATTTCAAGTGGATTGGATATTTTTATCATGAGTTATCGCGTTACGTACGAACATACATACAGAACGGGCGGGCACATAAGCTCTCAGGCTATGATTGCCTGTGAGCTAAAAAGGTTCTATAATATTAAAGAACATATCAATATCTATAAAAAAAAAAAAAACTGTGCGATACCATATGTCCAGCTATTGTAGTTAACTCACTATAACTACTTTTTTACATTTTAAAAAACGCGACAAATACACCAACCAAAATTAGACCATATTTTCGATACCTTAATCCTTATCCAAATAAATCATTTTGTATTAATGCCTGTTACAATATCTGTAGATTGCTTTTTGAATTATTCAAATCGGACATTCCATTCAAAAGATATTACGAATTTAAAGATGACAATCTAAAGAAATAATTGCGCTGCTGAGTTCTCGGTGGCCAATAAGCTTAGGGATTAAGTGTGTAATCAAAAGATTGCGGGTTCGAACCCCAGTTTCGCTGATATGTATCAATGTTTCTTTTTTTCGAAGAAGTTTGAAAACTTAAAATTTTAACACATTATGGGTTCGTAATGTGACCTGAAATGATGGGAGAAAATTTCTTATGCTAAATTTGTAATGTATAAGCTACTATTTGTATAGGTAACTTATTTATTTCACACCATTCCCTTACAGGTCATCCAAGAGTTCTTTCCCGCTGGTGAGTCGTAACGGTGCCTCCCCGGTGCCCCTGAAGAGCACCATCTCTCATGTGACAGCGAACACGAGCATCCACCGAGCATCCCTGAAGACGGAGCAGCGGCTGATGGGGAAGCGGGGAGGAAAGATCAGCGAGATGGAACACAAGCTGAGCACAGGCAGGACAACCACACTGGCCACACTGGCACCAAAACTGTCTTCGAAGAATCTGTCGAACTTTGGCAAAGACCTGCAGTCCTCTCATACTATTTCCGCCTCCTCTTCTGTTTCTTCCACATCCATCGTATTCCCTGCCACTGGTAAAAAAAAAACACCTACTTCTTTTCATTTCAGTTCATTAGTTTGTTAATTGTCTTCTATCAGACTCAACAGCTTTGTTGGCTATTATATATGAGGATCCCAGAGGCCAAGGGGTATAAGTGACAAAACTGAAAAAATTGAACTAACAAGGAAGGTCTCCATATAGGCATACTCAGAAAATTCTGAAAAAATTACAGAATGCTCTTCTCATGTGGATATATATGTTTGTAAAAAAATTTTTGGCAGAACCCCGATAGAACATTCGTAAAAAAAATAATGAACATTTCTTTTATTTGGCGATTTATCATCAGTTGGCGACAAAATAAAATTTCAAAAAATACTTTTTTATGTCAAATCCTTTTTAAGGTAAAAATGATTCATCTTGAATTTGTTTAAAGAAATTTTATTTATATAATGTTAATTTTATCAGATTTAGTTTGTTTTAACTATATTTTTGTCATAATGTATTTAGAATGAAAATTAACTGTGAAATTTTTATGAATTAAAACAAAATTTAAATTAATTAAAATTGTTTCAATCTCAAAATTAACTCCAATCTAAATGAGCTCTGTCGATTCAGTTTTGTTGCTATGGTAACAAAAACTTCTCCGGTATCGAAATACATTCCTGCAGCATTCTTCATCTGGCTTTTATTTTGTCATGCACTTAAATATATGAAAAAATACTTTTCAATATGAAAGTATTTTCTATATAAGAAATTATTTTTAAAGTAATAAAATTAAATAACTGTAGCAAATGCATCAGAAATATGTAATATAAAATACATCTATGTCAAACTCCCTCATTGTACAAATTTAAATTCGTTAAATACTATTTACACGTATTCTAAAATTCAATTGACAAGAAATTTTCAGGTGCATTAAAATCGTTTGCTTTTGGCGAGGGAAAATGCTACTCGCCAAATTGCGTGATGCTTTCGTCTTTTTGCGCCAAATACTCGAAAGTAATTTATTTTTTTTACTGAGTTTCTTCTGTAATTCCGCCGCTAAATTTGACTGATCCTTTATTACATACATGAGTAGTTTAATCAGTATTTTTTTTTCAAAAAAATCTGAGTATGCCCAGTATGGAGACCTTCCTTGTAAGTTCACTGACGACCTGGAAATATGCTTCATTCATTTCAGGTTAGGAAATATAAGTCATTTGGTAAGTATGTGCTGCGTTTTAGAGATCAACCCCTTTTGCCGAATAATAATAAATATTGATCCATCATAAGTTTAGAAAAAAAATTGTACTCTACTTTTTTTGCAGTAATTGAGATAATGGGTAAAAGAACACAACGAAACAAGCGACTGTTTCCTATTTCAATTCCGTCAATTACTATTAAATGTTTAAATTTAACGTTTTTGAACTCAATTTATTCCGAATTTCCAAATCAAATTTTTGGCCCTTTTGTAGCCCTTGGCCTTCTGAGGTTATCATACAAAGATCTGTGCACATTTCTACAAAAGTATTTGAATATATTTCCAATGATGCATGGTACTGTATTTTTCAGCCTATTATCTACTGATTACATGCTAAAAAAAAGTCCAAAATGTTTTACTGTGTTATTATAGGCCAGTGTGTATAATCTCATTTTTTTTCTTTTTTAAACACAAGGACGGGCACAAGGTGGCAAAATTCATATTTGTCCTGGGATTAAAAAAAAGTCCAGTTTTGGCCTGGGTATTAATTGAAGTTCTTTTCTTGATTCTTCAAAATAAATGGCAGCATTGGGTACATGTTTATGGATTTTTTCAACCCTTCACGGCACAAAATTTATTATTTTTCTGGAAAAAAAAAAAAAAAAATGAAATTTATTAAATGGTCTATTAATGGGAAAAAAGTAAAAAATAAATTTCAGAATTTTAAAAAAAATTTGAAATTTTTGGATGTGTTAACAGAGGATGGATGTGTGTTAGATGAAATGAGCATTTTAAAATATTGTATTTATCTATTTTGTAACTCAATGAGCTTAAATTATACGAATTGAATATTTCCAACTGAGCGAAAAATTGACCAGGCTGGGAATCGAACCCAGATACTTGGCTTACAAGGCCAATGCTTTACCTGTTAAGCCACCTGGGTGATAACAAGCTGGGATTTTTCGCTCAGATAACCTTATTGGTCATAACATCTGGTCTGTCATTTAGACAGCTCAACAGAATAGACTGCAGGTAATGGAAGGTTCTCAGTTGGAAACATTCAATTCGCATGATTTCTTTACCAATCAGTTAGATTGTGTTGAAAATAAGAGCTTAAATTAATTAATTTTATTTGCTACACTCTGCAATTTTTTTCATATACTAAGCTATCAAGTATTCAATATATCATATCCCTTTTAAGTGAATGAAAGTGAATCTTAGCTTGATCGAAATTTCTTTTGTTTCCTAAAAAACAAATTCTATTTTGTTTTTTCATCAGGGAAAGAGATTCTATTGGCCCAATTCATGGCACATAATCAAAATGATGACATTTTTAAATATGTGCCAGATAGGGTGTGGTAAAGGGTTGAATTTAGTTGAATTTTATTTTTGCTGACCTCATTTATTTCATTTGATATAAATGTTTATATGTATATAAATATATGCATGCGTTTGAATAGTGTGTGTGTATATAACACTAGTGCCTGGTTAAACAAAAAGTTAAAATTTTTTTTAATATAATAGCAATTGAACGAAACAATTTATGTAATTTTAGAAAAGAAAATTCAAGTAAATGAGCAATTTATTAATAAACAAACAACAATAGTCAGGTTACCATACCAGGCGAAATATTTTGTCACCTGTTAGATATGGCATCTGTGCCATTAGCATTTGTAGATGTTTAGGAACTGAGCAATGTTTATTATAAGGTTGTTTTAAATCGATTTTGTTGAACTTTATTTCTGCTGAACCTCATTTCATTTGATAGAATAAGTGTGTATTTTGTTTTCTTCTGCAGTCAATCCTTGCATCCCTGTGGGAATTGCCATAGCACAGCAAAGGCAGGACTCATCCACAACCGCATCCATAGGTGAGATCCTTCTTTTCCATTCACATTTGCTTGTATCGTTAATTTAACTGCTTTTTTTTGTTACTTGAATGACCCAATTTTAACCCTTTGTATTATAACTTCTTCGCCAGTTAAAACTCATAAAATGAAATAGTTTTTTTTATACTTTTAGATTTTTATGAGTCGAACATAAACTTATACAGGTTATAATAGTACAGGGTAGTGGAAAAAGTGCCCCATTTTATTTGATTAATGATGCGAAGTTGTTCAAGCAAATACTGGACAGTCGATTCTTAAAAGAATGAACCCTTTAAACATCATAATCATGTTTTTCCATCACATAATTTTTGGAATCAAAAACTGATTTAACACAAAATTTATATCAGAGCCAATTTTTGAAGTGAATAAGGTTATAAAATAAAAATTTTCCTACCAATAATTTGCATAGCTACTATTTTATGAGTCATTAAACACAAATGGAAAATTTTGCTGGACACTCGAAAGGTTAAAACTGTTTTGATAAATGTTCCATTTGTTCCCATCCTGTATATGCTCTTGTTGAGTGCAAAAGTATTGGTTGGGGGCATGATGCAAAAGAATGTTATAAAAATTTTTTGGAGCCGTGGACCCTTTATCAGGTTGGGTGCCTGGTTCCAGGTGATCATTTTTGCTGTGGCTCTGTTCACACTGTAATGATAAGAATGTGTTTCCAGCTATTTCTATGACATATTTGCACTGCATGTTTGCTAACATAATAGCTAAAAATACACCACAGTAGCTTGTTCAAAAGTTCACACAGTCACAAAATGAAAACCTTGGGCAACAGGAATGTGTGTTTGCTGATCAAGGCTTATAAATGAAACACAGTGGGAAGTAACACTTAATCATGTCACTACCTTATCAAGTAAGTAACACTGAAAAATGCAAAGGGTCAAAATTTAGTGTGAAACCTTCATCATAACTGGAACTTGGAATTTTTTTTTTTCTTAATTGTATGTAATAAAACCTTTTCATTTGAATAAATACAATTTAAAATAAATACTTTTTAATAGATTATTATAAAAATTCAGTAAGTTTTGTAATTTTGCAAGTACAAAATGTTACCATTTCAGCTATTCAATTTGTGCATAAAATTTCTCTACCTGTACTTAATCATGCATTGATTTCAGCAATGTAATAGGCATTTTTTTTTTAATTTTATTTATTTTTAATTTTTTTATTTATCAGAAAATTATAGCTTGATGTCTGTATTTAATGAAAAAAAAATAGGCAACTAGTAAGCTTAATTGGTTAAGAATAAAATACCATACCAGGTTAAATAATCCATCTTTGTTTAAGCATGAACCACCTACAGGTGATCCTGTTAATCCTGTTGGCTATCATGTTTTGTTATATGTCGTGTTCGAGTCAATTGAACTGTTAATTTAGTTTATAATTGTGTGAGTCATTTTACAGGTTTGGTTTTATTCTTTCTGGATATTATTGGTATCTTATGAGTATTATATACAAACTTTTATTATTGTGGGTATAAAAGCTCAGTGTTGTTGCTATGCTCTTTAATATTCTTGGAACCCAACGCTTCCGAAGGAATGAGGGTGTTTTTTGTTTGCTATCATTAAAAATGAAAGTGGTGTAAGAATTAAAACATATTGAATGTATTTAATGCAAAATATGTCTCTTTTGTGATCTTTCAAGATAAAAAGTGTGCATTTTGAACACAATTCTATTTATGCATACCTTCTCTTAATTTTTTGCTTAAATGTAACACTACAGTGTGTCACTGCAAGCCTGACTTGTCAGGTAGCTCAAATTAAAGTTGTGTTGGTTTTTTGGTTGAATTTTGCCAAAGCTGATTATTATTATTTTTTTTTTAAATTTGGATGGGATTGACACAACTTTATTGGCTGCAGGTTGCTTGCAACTTGGGTTTTTTGGATCTTGTGGGTCAGGCTCAAGTACAGCTGATTCTTTTACAAAAAGACCAGGGTATTGTTTCAGATTTTTAAAAAAGTGTATATGAATACAAATTATGCATTTAATATATGTATACATTCATTTTTAAACATACAAGCAAAATTTTTCCATTTACGTTTAAGTACGGCATTTATTTTGTCCCTTTGAGTGTTTTTGGCTCAGGTCTTATTTATGCTAGTAGGCTGGCTATAGTTTTTTTGAGAGTTGTTATTTAAAGTCTGGGTTAGATTCTATAGGTGCACAATTCTAACTTTGGGGTTTGGACATTATCTGTGTGGATGAATGATAATCTGTATTTGAACTCTGCATTAAATGATACTGTGACTAATGCATATTTTCGGAAAGGTTTTTAAGCTGAAACGATTTATGTGTTTTTAACTGATCTTCTTATGTAAACAGTTGTGAAAATTGGAATTGGGAAATCAAGACATATCTGAAAAATTTGGTAATGAGATAACCCCTTCCTGTTTGTTCTAATGTGGGTGAATTTTACTGTGTTGGCTGTTAGATCGGATTTTATTAATTAATACACATGAAAAAGTTTTGGAGATACAGAAGATTTGGGTTTTATTAAAGAATGTTTCATAAATGATGCATTTAGCCTTTTCTTGGTTCCTTTTATTTTTCTTTCGAATTTCCAATTAATAAAAGTATTTTCTATTGTTGAAGATGAATATATATTCTATCTTCAATTGAGAAATGTAAAATATTTTTATCAGCAATCAGTTTTGTGCTTGACCTATTGACAGTATAGTCATAGTTGAGGGGGAAAAAAATAAATAAAAAATAAAGAACTGAATATGCAATGCTGACCAAGAAAGGGTTAAATGTGCAGTGAAATAATGTGTTGATATTCTTCCCTTTCCATATAAATTCATCACTTTTCTATGAGTTCTTTTTTAATACATATATATTTCTATAACTATTCATTCAGTTCTCCTTATTCATTTAATTAACCTTAGAAAGCTAACCTACATAATTCTGACATATATTTCATGAAATAGTACTTTCTATTCTGTAACATGACTATAACGGCATAAAATTTTGGCGAAAAATTTATGGCAAAACATACATTTTTCTGCAGAATAGTATGGAATAGATATTTTCAAATTGGACTTTCTTTAGAATATATTACAAAATAACTACTGTTTATACTGATATATAATTTTTACTGAAAAAAGACTGCAGATTTTATTTAATTTCACCTGAAAAGTTTAATTTGACATTATTTAAAAATAAAATTTTATATAAACTCAACTAAAAAAAAAAAAAAAAAAAAAAAAAAAAAAGTCATGTTTGTAACTTACATACTGCACATGCATGAAGAAATTTTGGAGAAATGTGGTAGAAGTCCCCATTTGTACATAATTATATGTACATGCATTAATAATTCAAGTACTGTTATCAGAAAAAAAGAAAAATACTTTAGAAATTGGATAGACTTGTAAATTTTTAACTAGTTGACAAATTTAAAATATTAAATATCTGTAATTTTCTAAACATTTCAAAAGTTAAAACAATATATATATGAAAAGAATCTGTATATTTTATCTGTAGTTTGTGAAAAAGTTATTCTTAAAGTACCCCATTTTTGCTTTGATGGAAAAAAAAAATATTTTGCATTTATCTATATGGATATAAAACATATTACCGTAGAAACGTTCTTTGGTACTTGGTGTAAAATTCAACAATGATGTAAATAACAACAATCATTAAAAAAGTCAAGAGTGAGGTGGGGTCCTGAAACCTGTGTAGGTTTATACTCAGGAAATTTTAAAGCTTTTTTTATTGCTAGATGGGCATTAGAAATCATTCTTGGGTTTAAATGAGGCATAAAGCAGCATAATGTCTTGGAAACCCTGCCCTTGCTGCAACCCTGATATTATACATTCTGATGATTTTTTAAAAACGGTTAGTCATGCTAATTGAAGGATTAGTGATTAGTACTTTGGTACATTTACAATACAGTTCAACGGTTATCTGCAAGTAAAACTGAAAAAACAAACTAGCTCAGTAAATGATGAAACAATAGTTAATACTTAAAGATGTCATCTGTAATTTTAGTAGTTATTTCTTAGTGAAAAGACAACAGCAACCTGCATCCATTTGTTTCAAGGGAAGAGAATAACCATTCTATCTTTGGTGGAATTCACAAATAGGGGCAGTTTTGTAAGAAATATATTTCCTTATCTCCCTTTATATGAATAACTTTTTTGCAAACCACATTCAGGTAGACTCATTCCTTCAATTTTTATTAATTTTTTGAAATATTTAGAAATTGGATGGGTAATCTGTATTTTGTGATACGATTATATTTATTATTGATATACATTAGGAGGGTAACATTCTTATTTAATCGCAAAAATTTTGGATTATCTCTCTTCTCTCTCTCTCTTTTTTTTTTTTCTATTAAATTTTATAACATATTGAAATTTATTCTACAAAAATTTTACAACTTGTTAAATTGTTGAAAAAATTAAAGCTTTTCAAAAAATTTGAGCTCTTATTATTATATATTCTTTTTTTCTAAATATTTGAGCTCTGTTTTTTATGAAAGTTCTATATGAAGGTTTCCTACCAATAAATAACTTTATTCCTTTCTTTTTCAGTCGTCGTTTGTGGATTTCGGCGGGTGAAAACGGATTTAGGCCCAAACAGTGAACAAAGTTCACTTCCACAGGAGCACAAGGACGGCATTCTGTCCTTTTTTTCCTGATTTTTAGAAAAAAGTTTTTTTTTTCCTTCTTCTGGCAAATCTATGTATTCATTAAATTCTTATCTTTCTCATAAAAAATGGCTTGAAATGAGCTACTGTAGCAGATCAGATTTTTTTTTTATCACTGATTGTGAAATCTCATATTAATCCAAAGGAAATTTGCAACATATAGTTTCTTTTCAAAATGTCGATTTTGCTCTCATTTGACACCTAATCCTGATAAAGTAGAAGATTTTTATAATACAATTATATTTAATAAGAAAGGTTAACTGAAATCAAATTTTGGTAATCTTCAGTCCAAAAACTGAAACAATTTTTTTAAAGTAATTAATACATACATAAATATTAATTAATTACATGTGTAATTATACTTGTAGCCCAATTTGACTCTAAGTGCTTCTAATCGAAATTTTTTATTTTCTTAAAAAAATAAAATATAATTAATTCATCAATGATAAAAAATAATTATATGAATTCATCTAATTAAAAAAAAATTATATATACATATATGTCTATAAGCCTTGAATCATCTTCTATAACAATTTTTATAAATGATCATATGTCATACTAGAATTTTCTCAAAAGTATTCTGCTGATGAGCACATGAAAAGCTTTTTCAAAATTTAATCATATAGGTATTGATTGCTTTAAAATTTGCAATCACATGTTAAGTAAGCCATGACAGAAAACCTATAAGCAATGTGGTTTATAGCAATAAATAAAGAGTAACTCTTTTGAGCCTTGACAGCTCAAATCAATGAGTAATGTTTGAGAACATTAATGAAGAAACAAGATTTTTGGAATACAGAAAGTTTTGGTTAAGTTTTGGTTCAGCTGAATTTTTGGCAGCGTTTTTGCTGAGACCAAATTTTCAATCCTACTAATTATATTTTTCAACATAAATGATGAATTTTACTATAGAGAAATATCTGCATTCTCTCATTTTATTTTTTTTTAGGGGACAACATACATTATTTCAATTTTATCTCCAGAATTCAGAGCTTTTTACTGAAAAAATTGGTTACCATATTATAATAATATTTTTTGAAAATGAGTTACACTATCAAGATTTGGCCCAGACATATTTTGACAGTGTTTCAGGTAAATTTAACGTTGCTTTAAATGATCTGTCTATGCAAAAAATTAGAATCTGCTCAATTTCAAGGAATGTGATATAAAGACTCGATTGTATTTTGAAAATGTTTCAAATATATTTGTCCATGTTGACAAGGTAAATTTAATGATGATGATGCATGAGATTTATTTAACACACAACCTTTTTAGGTTTGCATTGTAAAATTCTTCTACTTTATTATTGTATTTTTAAAAAATGCTATTTTTAATGAATAAGCTTTGAAATTTTTTTTAACTGAAACCTTTAACAAAAAATTAACCTTTGAAAATGTGACCAGCACATGTGTCAATTTAAGATAACCAAAAATCAGCTTTTGAAATAGTGTTAAAAAGCATACGATTCTGTATGAACAATTTTCCTTTTGTCTATAAAATGGAATTTTGCAAACTGTGCGAAGAAATCTGGTTCGCTAAAGTAGCTCTTAAATTCAAAAGAAAGAGATGAAAAGAAAACAGAAAGAAAATAATAATTTTTTGAGATATTTAAGTATAGTAACTTTAAATAAAACAGTTAAACTCTTGAACGTTAGGCTTAAGTAAAGATTTTTCTCTTATATATGTATCTTACACTATAATTATTGTGTAAATAAAGTGATATGAATGGGAGGTTGGATTAAAAGCATTGCATGAAACTTTTTCCCCCCTTGCATGCTTTTCCTTTGCAGCTAATGTTAATGGGAGGATAATGTTAATTGTTTTAACCTGGTTAGGACCAATGCATTTTTATCAGCTAAGAAACCCTTGTAATAATTCTAGGTATGCATGATAAAACTCTTAATACCTTCTGACTAAAAAGGAAAAAAATTATTGTTGTATCTAAGGAACTCAATGTCTCTTTGGTAGGGCTGGCCTTGTAAGTGTAGTTAAAAAAAAAAAACCAGAGGGTATGTGCTATAAGAGAAGAAACCCAGTGACCTAGGGTCAGCGTTTTTGACTGCCATGCAATGGGTACGTAGTTCGACTCCAAGCTGGGCAAGGTTCATTCAGCCTTTTGTCCCTTTGGGATTGATAAAGTGAGTACCAAGCCTGTTTGGGAACTGAATGCAGAGAGTCTCACATTAGGTTGATTGCCTGACTGGGACCTACAGCTGTATCATATAGCACTTCAAGGGTCACAGTTGAGAGAACAGGCCCCTGATCCTTAATTGTTTGTAATGTAGGGAATGTATGTTATAGCTTTATGTGAGAAAAGAGGGGGTGTACAGATTTTTAAGATTCAGGAGGTATGTTGTACAGGTGGTTATAAAATAAGTATCCCTATTTGGAGCTATCTGTAGCTTGAAGGAATCACCCGAATGAAACCAAAATTGGTACACATGCTATTCAAGAAGGGGGAAGAAGGATGGAACAATAAAAAAAGATAGTTACAATAATCGGCAACAGATGACACTACGGGTCCTTTTGGTTGCAAACGCCATTGTAATCATTACTAAAATCAAAACATGGTCATTTCTGCCATTAATGTTGTATGACATGGCTCTCAGTTTACCAGATCACGCTTTAATTTTAAAACTATTCGACGTTAACAGTTCAAACAGTGCAGTTGCTTTACGTGAATTTAGGCGTGTGAAAGGGGTGCGTAAAGGAAAAGGTCCTTTGACACCGTGTGCAGTGAGAAGAATGGTAAAAATATTCGAGGAGACTGGATCGTTTACTGTAAAATGTGGAAGAAGGAGGAAACCATTACCTCTCCGCACTCAAGAAGAAATTGCTACTGCGATTGTGGAGTCATCAGGGACTCCAAAAGCCTGTCCTAGTGCACGTGGAGTTGCCCGAAATTTGGATATTCCATATGCTACTGTTCGAAAAGTTCTATGAAAGGTAATCCAATTTTATCCGTATAAAATTAGCTGTCATCAACAATTGTTACCAAGTGACACAAAAGCGGCATCTGTCGGCGATTATTGCAATTATTTTTTTATTGTTCCCGTCTTCTTCCCTCTTCTCAAATAGTATGTGTACAAATTCTGGCTTCATTCGGATTATTCCTTCAAGCTACAGACAGCTCCAAATAGGGATACTTATTTTATAACCATCCAGTATATACTCTCCACTACTCTTTTAACAAAGCCCAGGTGCCAAAAGAAAAAATAAGGGGGCGAAAGTGGCAGATGCTGATTCCTAACTTTTTTTCAAAGATAAAACAAGGGCCCTATAAATCTGCTGTCATAAGTGCCAAACCAGATACAGCTCTTTTTTGGTCATTCATTTTGTCTTTAAAATGTTTCTTGTTCGAAGGTAGGGTCTAAGCTCATTGTAGCTGTCAATAAATTCTTATTGATTTTAAAAACTTGGTGTTTCTTTTTTTTTTTCTGTTAGCAAGATTTTAGTTTTGTTATAAAAAACAGTGTAAAACTATATTTGGGATTGGATTGAATAGATTTTTTAAGTAAAATAATTTTAGGTGGTTTTTTCCTCTTTGCCCCACTTAATTGATTTTCCATGTTGAGTATGAAATAAATGTTTGTAAAGAAAAAAGTGTGGTATGTGATGAATGGCATCATTTCCTTTCCACCAATATAATTATTCTTGGTGGGATAGTATGTATACGACTTAATGAAGATTGTAATCTGTGTGTAAAACAGACTATTGATTGGCTACAGTTTTTGCTATAGGTTGACTTCTTTTCACTGTATTACAAAGTATTTAAGATGTTTTTTATTTATTTATTTTTTTTGCATGGCATTGATCCTGACAGGTTACTTTCACTTTGAATTTACACACTTGTTTCTTTAACATAGGCATCTCAAGGTCTCACTGTAACCGTGATGGCTTGATGAGAATAGATTGACGATTACTGTCACAACTGGCAATCACTTTACTTAATCTAGCAGCTTCCCCCCCCCCCCCCTCCCTTTAATTGATTTAAAAAGTGCGCTGGCTTTTTTCTCTTCCCCTAATATTGAAACCTTTTTTGTTTTTTGAAAATCAATGTTCGGAGAGGGAATAAATATTTTTTTCTAATGACCATATTTTTTCAAATTTGTAAATCTTTGGTCAAGGGTAACAATCATGGCAATGCTATCCCCAACAACCCAATCAAACTATTTTTCCCACCTTATTTTAGAAGAAAAGTGTTCTTTTTAATGGAATTGAACTGGCTAATCGAAAGAACAAGATTACAAAAATAGGTTTTCAAACTCTAATTAGGATAACCAGAAACCAATAGATACATCTTCATCAAAAATTAAATAACTGGTCACCTGTTTAGATAACATATATTACATGTATTCTGGAAGTTCCTTTTATTTGTGCAAATATCTAATTTGCCCATACAGAAGAAATTTGTTTCCTTGATGCAAAAACAAATTGTCACATCCAATAAATACTATAACTTCAATCGTTTATTCACACTACAATTGCTGCAAAAAATGTTATTTTACATTCATTAGCACAGTTTTTCCCAACAGAGGGGAAAATGTCCATAACAGGGATGAAACCTAGACACTTTGGTTTACTATGACAATGCTTTGCCTATTGAACTATCTGGACGATACTCAATTGACATAATTCACTTTTATTTGTTGGATATGTCTGCTATCAGCAGCGCTTATAGTTCTGCAGCATTTCCTTTTCGTAATTTTGGTGCTGCAAAAATGTTACTCCAATTTCTACTTTTGTTTTTCAGAAGAATTGTGTCTCACAATTACAGCACACCCAACTCATTGCATCACTCTTATTACATTTTATTAACAATAAAATTGATTTTTTTTTTGCAAAATGTTGCAAATTAATTACACTTGTAAATAAATGTTAATATCTATGTTATATGAAGTTAATGTGACTATTTTTTCTTTACAACATTCACAAACACTATTCTGGAGGCAATATCTGATTTACATAAATCAATTTTATTTGTTGGACATGCCTGCAATTAGCAGTGCTATATTTCTGCAGCATTTCCTTTTCTTCAATGTGATACTATAAAAAAAAAAAAAAAAAAAAAAAAAAAAAAAAAAAAAACACTAACTTTTTCTTTTGTTTTCAAAACTATTGTGTCTGGCAATTACAACACACCAAAGTCACTTGCATCCCTATTATTACATTTTATTGACAGAAATGTTTATTTCTATTGCAAATTTAAATATTAGTCTTGTAAAAAATAAATGTTAATATCTATGTTATATGAAGTTAATGTGACTATTTTCTCTTCTCAACGTCACAACATTCACGAACACAATTCTGGAGGCACCACCTGCAGAAATGATTCATTAACATAATCATCGCATCTCTAAATTCACATCTTTACATCACATCTCTGCATAAAGATAAGTATATTTCATCTTATTACTATCGGTTTGGCTTGGTTTTGATATGCTATTTTCCACAATTAGTTCTTATTATTGGTATGAAGAAGAAAGAAGTATTGATAAAAGGCTGCAGAAGAAACTGGAAAAACAGTTACAAATTTACGTGGCAGAGCTAAATTGGCATTAAGGAAAATAGCTAATTTTACAAATAATACTTACAAAAAGAACAGATTTCCCACAAAAAGGATTACTGTAATAAATTGCAGAAATTTAAATTTATTTATTCTGATTCTGATAAAGTAGACACACAGATACCTTTAGAAATCTTTTGAAATGGGGGAATTTGAGAAAAAAAGTTATGAAACCAAAGCCAAACTGCTAATAAAACTTTAGAAATTTTCTGTAAATATGTATGTAATATCCAATGTATATTAAATGATCAAATTTTTTGTTGATAATTCAACTATTACTAAAACTTTAAATTACCTAGATTGAATATTGAGCAATTTAATGGGAAATTTAGCAATTAATTGTCTTGGAAGGATTTATATATGTCGTTATTGCATAATCATGACAGTATAACTAAGGTACAAGCATTTCAATTATTTATTAGATTATTGGTCTATGAACCCACATCTTTTATCAAACATATTTTGAAAAATAGTTACCTTAGAAAAATTGCTGTCAAGACACACAGTGTTGATTTCAGGGGTTGGCCCATTTTGGGAAAGGGGGGGGGGGATTTTCCTTGGAGCAATGAAATTTCCCTTCCAGAAAATTTAAGATTTTGTGTTTTCAATAGTCAAAAAGTGCGATTCACCCCAACTCGATAATGTCATCCGTGAGCTACAAAAAATCCTTCCCAGAGAAAAATGTCTGAATTCAACACTGAATATACAAGTAAAAACAAATTGTTCAATCTCTATTCAAAACATAGAGCTGCCTTCTACACTAAGCAGCAAATACTCTCGAGAAAAAAAAGGGGGGGGGGTGGAGGAGGGGGTTCTTAAAGGAATCATGCAAATATAAGGTTGATTTACGTAGTACTATTTAAAAGTTGATGGCTCAATATTCATCTAAGGATGATTTTCCTTCTTTTGATCATTTTATTCAACTTCTTAATGTTCATAAATCTACTCATTAAATCACTTACTTTTTTAAATGTGGTGAGCTGAAAGAGTTAAATGTCAGAGGCAGAAAACAGTTTGATAGGAAAAATAGTTTATCTGATAGATGTTATTCTTCTCAATGTAGTTCAGTTTAATTTCACTATTGCCAACTTAAACACTACAGTCTGCCGTGAAATTTAGTATAGACGTCTTTTGCACTTTTGCCTACCTCTAGGTCAAAGAGATAGTTTTAGCAAAGCACACCCTGTGTGCCCTTAGGTTTACAAAACAGTAGTAGAATAAAAGAAGGTAGGAGAACAAAATAGTAGTACTTCTCATTAAAAAAAAAAATAGCATTCTTCTTATTCATCAGTGAAAAAAGGTGTCCTCCTTCGCTTGAAAATCCCTTTGTCCTTAAATTTTGCACACCAGTGTATTTATTTGCTTAGAGCACATCATTTTTTTATATAAATAAATTTTGTTGTCAGTGAATTGTAATAAACATCTGATGCAAATGAATTCAGTGTGTTTTTATTGCTGGACACAATTGTTCTGAAAATAGGAGTTGAAGTGCAGAAGTTAGAGTAACCTTTTTGTGGCAATTAAGCAACGTGTGGTTCAAATAAATAATTGAAGTTGTAGTATTTGTAAGTTGATATTATTCTGATCCTATCAGGCTGTTGGTTCTGATATATATATGGATAAAGACTGTGATTTTACTAATGGGTCTTTTTAAGATGGAATTTTGTCATGACTGTTACAATTCTGAAGCCATCTTTACTGGTGTATAGTATTTCTACTATACACCACCTAAGGGGCCATGAACGAGGTTATTCTTTGTCATCTTAAGAGCAATGTGAGTTTAAGAGAAATTTAAACAAAAAAAGATGACTTGCCTATTTTAAAGAAACATGAATTTTAATAATGGGTCTACATTGTTCTATCGAGTTTTTTCTCTCTTTGTGATGAATTTTCTTTCTGCCTGAGAGTTTCTTTTCCTAATTATGGAGTGCTAGATTTACCATTAGATTTACTTTTCTAGTCACAAAATGACTCGTATAAAGTGTTCATAAAATAAATGTACAGCTTCAAAAAAATTTGTACTTGTCAGTTGCAAATGATACAAACATATGATAAATAAGATTGATTGTATTATAAGAATATTTTGTGCACTATTGCATCTTTTGTGAAATGAATCTAAGTGATACTTTTACTTATGTACAATGAAGGATGTCTGGTACAATGCATTACACAGTTGCAGTTAGATGTCTGCATGGGCTATGTTGATATTTTGTTTATTACATTCAGGGAGGGCAGCTTAGTTCTTTCCCTACAGTCTTGAGCATGATGTATTGTATGTAAACATCTGTCTTAAGCATGTGTGCCATTAAAGAAATTAGCTTTTAAATAAAATAAAATAAAAATCTGCTCATGTTTTTAAAGGTAAAATTTAAAAAGCTACTTCAATCAAATGAAAAGATTCAGTCACTAATGCTAATCCTATGGAAGAAATTTATAAAGATATCTCAGTCACATGTAAATATTTTTAAATGAATTTTTTTGAATTGGATAGCTGAGATTGATCTGTATGCAGACCACTTTTTACTTTTTTGATTTTGTTTACAGGTATTTTTCATGAGGACACTTTCATTTTCAGGAAAGTGAAAGCATCCTCATTAAAAAAAATCTGTCATCAAAATCGAAAAAGTAAAAAATGGCTTTTTGTACAGATTGATACCAGTTGTACAATTTAGAAAAATACTTAAAAATACTGAAATGCAACCGAGATATCTTTATAAATTTCTTCTTCCGTAGGATTAGCATAAGGAGGCTGGCCTTTTCATGTGACTGAAGAATCCCCTTAAGTAATTACTGTCATTTTAAACAAAAGAAAATAGTAAAATAGTAGCAAATTACTGAATTTTGTTTTCTGTATGCGTCCTGCACTTTTTCTCCTTTTAAAATGTAATGGCGTATGACCTGTCTGTAAAAGTCTTAAGAGCATGTGATCTGTATGTTGGATCTTATGATCAATCACTGCATAAAAAAATTTGCTGGCAATTTTGTACTCAAGTTTACGAAACAAGTCAGCTTTGCATACTGTGCAGTTTTTAGTATTTGCTGTTATATTTTAATAGAATAAAATCTGTTTTTCTCTCTAAGTGAGATGTTAAAAATTAGGGTGTGTATGTGTGTCTTATATAATGATATGTCATACATGGAAAATGATAAAATTCTCATACTCAATTAGAATTTTTCTTCTCAAGTCTGTATGAATCCTGAGTAGTTTGAGAGTTTAAAACACGTGGAATGGCAATCTCTTTCAATATGTTGATGTACCAGTCACAGATATCTGACAGAAAAAAAATCTAGTCACTCTTTTTGAAATTGTTAAATCAGACATTGAACTACAATACTAAGTTTATAATCATTATCAAACGATCCTTGGCAGAATTGCTTTTATTGTTTGAGAGGAGCACCTATATCTTATGAGGTTTTAATCTACAGTGCTACAGTACAAATATATAAGTAGGCACCTTTTCAGTTTCTGTTAAAGGGCAGGGGTGGGTTGCCTGCATTGTTTGTATCACTTGAAATTTACAAAAAGAAAAAAAAAATTAAGTGGTATGTATACTTATTTCATGGACACCCTATACTAGGAGTTTGTAATAGGTCCTCATTTTTAAAAAATCGGTTGACATTTATTTATCAAAAAAAATTTTATTTGCTGTAAACTCCAGAAACAAAATGAAGTTTACGATTTCAAGATGTTTTATATCTAATCTGGTAGCTTTGTTTCTAAAGAAGACAATTTTATTTCAACATGAATTTCTTGATTATGATATGCATTAATATAGACTATATGTTTCCAAAATGAAAAGTCTATTTAATTATTATTTATTTATTTATTTTAATAGTCAATAGAAATACATCTTTTGCTTTAATGCAGTTGCAAAAACAACAATTTTTGGAACAAAGTATAGTATTTAAATAATATCAGTTTGATATAATAATAATAGAAAGATAATAATATATAATTTCAAATAAATCATCATTTTGGGAACACTTGATACAGTGTTGTTATTTAATGTGGTTGTCTTAAGCACTGTTGTTCATGTAATATTTTGTAAGTTAACAGAAATGATGTGTTTCTATCACTTAACGCGTTCGCATGTAGTTGATTTTTTAAAAGTTAGTATGAAATTTATATGCACAAAAATCATTATCAATTTAAATCTTCTCATAACCTGTTAGAAGCAAGTATACTTTGATTACAACTCTAGATTTTTTCTACACAAAATTTTTGGTACAAGCAATCATTTCTCCACTAATCAATAAAAAATATTTTTAAGTTGCATACAATTTTATAATATTATAATATTTTTATTGATTGGTTCAAATCAACTTAAGACATGAGTCTAAAGAAAAATTCTGCCATTTGGATTACAGACTCCAAACCATTTGGATTACAGATTTGTTTATCAATATATTCTCCTAGAACAAGTGCAATCACATTAAATGGCAACCACTTGACCTATATAGGCAGAGCCTGATTTCCCCCACTTTTTAAGAAAAGAAAACTTCGCTTTATTAAATCATGCAATTTAAAAAGGTGAAAATTTCTTTTTTAAAAATAGTGGTGGAAATTTGTCTAGGTAGCGCATCAGACTCTGTCTGTATATTGACTGTCGAACTGATTTAGTTTTCAGAATATGTGAATAAGCCCTGTTTAAGGATAGAACTGATTTTGTGTTTTATCTTCTTGCTTAGGTAAATCCCAACCCTCCGTGCCATCGAGTACCCCCAGTGCTTTATCCACCACCTCACATCTATCGACCAATCATGTCACTGCAGACATCCAGACGCAAGAAATCATAAGGTATGTGATTTAGTTCGAAGTTAGTGTAGTAGATCAGATTTCAATTCTTTGGTTTTCAGGATATTTTAACAACTTGTCTTTTCTGAGAGAAAAGGAAGAGGGGGGGGGGGGGATAGACTGCATAAAAAAAGTGTAAGAATAGAAGTCAGGAACCTTAAAAACAACCTAGAAAACAAATATTATTGATTTAAAAAATAAGTATTCTTTAAAATAAATTGTCATGTTTGGGGGAGAAAGGGGGAGTGTAAGGGTAGAAGTCAAGAACCTAGAAAACAAATATTATTGATTTAAAAAATATATATTCTTTAAAATAGATATTTATGTTTGGGGGAGGGGGGGGAATGTAAGGGTAGAAGTCAGGAACCTAGGAAACAAATATTATTGATTAAAAAAAAGTATTCTTTAAAAAAGTTGTTTTTTGGGGGGAGCAAAGGGGGTGCTGAAAAAATGTAAGGATTGTAAGGGTAGAAGTCAGGAACCTTAAAAACAACCTAGAAATCAAATATTATTGGTTTAAAAAATATATTCTTTAATTTTTATGTTTTTTTTTGGGGGGGGGGGGGGAGAGAATGTAAGGATAAAATTTAGGAACCTTAAAAACAACCTAGAAAACAAATGTTATTGATTTTTAAAAAAATTCTTAAAAGAAAATTTTTATGTTTTGTGGAAAAACACTAATAGCAGAAACAGAACCATGCTTAGGTGTCATAGTACATGTAGTTTTGCTACCATTTAATTTATTTCTAATCGCTCAGAATCACAGATTTTCAGACAAAATACTTTTATTACTTGAACACTAAAACATGTAAACATAATTAAAATTAGACAGTTTTTATTTTATTTTATTTTATTTTCACATAGAGTTTTACACAGCAGTACAATTTTCATATCAGTTCACTTAAGTCTGACTGTGCTGTAAAAATAAAATATGCACAGTGCCTATAAAAATTCTTTATTTACTTTAAAACTTGTAGTATGTTGTAACAATGCTGAAACTAAGGGGGAAGTGCAGAGGGCCCATGTGCTGGGTGACAGAATGACGGGTTGCCAAATCATAATGCCTGTGCTATGTGAAAGCATAGAAGAATCTAAAGATGATATGGCATAAAGATCATATATAAAGCAGAATCTTTTTCAATTCTTTAAGATTCCATTTACAAGATTTTAATGAATCAATATTTGGCAAAGAATGCTTTTTGTGTAGTTCTGTACTGCGTATTTTATGATTGAAATTTTAAATTTTGAAATAAATTAGCTGCTAGAAAATTAGGAAAATTCTCTTTGTAAATGTACTTTCTGAAGGATGAGGATGGAGGGGGAGGGGTGGCATTAAAATCCATGTTTGCTCCAGGTGCAAAAAAGGCTAGTTTTGGCCCTGTGTTGATGAAGATGATTTTTTGTCTTTTACTTTTAATAGTGTCTTTGGAATTGCATCTTTCTCAAAACAGCCCATACAGGGCAATTATTTATTCATAGAAAAAGTAAAAAACTTATTAAATCCTTAAATCCTTTTAATTTTTTTAATTAATGTTATCAGTTAATCAATTAAGGGTGTATTCGAAAAAACGCTTTTCCACCTTCAACAGCTCGAAATTTTCCGATACAATTTCAAAGCACATTTTTAAAAGTAGAAACATAAAACTTGCTGTGGGGATTCTGGAAGGGACGCATGAGGTGCCATGTGATGTCTTTTTATGCTCCATTTATTAGAATTTGAGTTATAAACAATTACCTTATCAATATGATCCTTTTTTTCGTTCCCAAATCTCCCGCTTGGGAAAAATCGGTTCAAAATGCCGATTTTGATTGCTTTTTTGATTGCCTATAAAAATACTTTATTTACTTTAAAACTCACAGTATGTTGTAACAATGCTGAAACTAAGTGGGGCCTTGTGCTGGATGACAGAATGACGGGTTGCCAAATCATGATTGTGTTTGTAAATTTTTTATGTTTAATGCAGCATTGTTAAAATCATAATGTCTGTGCTATGCGAAAGCATAGAAGAATCTAAAGATGATATGGTATAAAGATCATGTATAAAGCAGAATCTTTTTCAATTCTTTAAGATTTTATTTACAAGATTTTAATGAATCAATATTTGGCAAAGCATAATTTATGTAGTTCTGTACTGCATATTTTATGATTTCATATTTTAATTTTAAAATAAATTATCTACTAGAAAATTAGGAAAATTCTCTTTGTAAATGTACTTTCTGAAGGATGAGGATGGAGGAGGGGAGGGGTGGCATTAAAATCCATGTTTGCTCCAGGTGCAAAAAAAGGCTAGTTTTGGCCCTGTGTTGATGAAGATGATTTTATGTCTTTTACTTTTAATCGTGTCTTTGGAATTGCATCTTTCTCAAAACAGCCCATACAAGGCAATTATTTATTCATAGAAAAAGTAAAAAACTTATTAAGTCCTTAAATCCTTTTAATTTTTTAAATTAATGTTATCAGTTAATCAGTTAATGTGCGTAAAATCTTATACTTGGTTCTCGTTAATTCAAACTCGTCGGGACCACAAGAAATGTTCGAATTATGGAAAATATGACATGAAAACATGGTTAATATGGTACTATTGCAAAGGAATTAATGTTAGAGTTTTTTTATCTGTTATCATCATAATATGACTTAATATGAAATTAGAATGTATAAATACATAAACTAATTAAAAGATTAAAAACAACCACGATGGAAGAAGTATTGGAGGTGTTACTGATGGACAGAGGGGGCACTTAGAAAGTGGATATCAAATGCATGGGATTACTCGTTCGGAACAATTTTTACAAAAATCAAAGAAAGTTATTCAAATGATCTGAAATGCGTGAGAAAGAAAGGAAGAATGAAAAATCGGAATTCTCGTTAGTTTGAATTAAATGATGTCAACAGAAAATGAGTTCGAATGAATGAAAAAGTTTAACGTTATTCTGCCATTGAAAATTTCGGGACTTCCTGTTTAGTTCGAATTAACTGAAGTTTCGAATTATCTGATTTCTAATTAACGAGAGTCGACTGTATATCTTGCTACAGAAGTGTGATTTGTAAAAAAATTAATTTGAATCATTTCTTCTTAGCTACCCATTTAACAAGTCATAGATGCTCTAAAGAATGCTGACCATTCCCAAATTTTATCTGGGACCCCTATCTTTGAACCAAATATCAGACTCTCGAAAAGAATGGGAGAAAAAAATTGACAAATTCATACCAAAGTCAAATTACACAAATTGGGTTTGGGGCGATAAAGCTACCACACAGTCCCAGCTGCACCTCGCTTATTATTAGTCTCAAGGATGGTTGTGTCCGCCATTCTTTTTTGAAATTTGTTTTCTAAATTGATTGCCCCCACTTTCTTTAAATCTTTATAGTGTTTAAAAAAAAAAAAAAAAAAAAAACAGGTTTTGCTGTTTTTTTTTTTAAACAGTGTTTAAAATTTAAACAGTGTTTAAATATGCTTTAGTTATCGGCTTCAAAAGTAAATTTTTACTGTGATTATTTAACTACTCTTGTTAAGAAAACTTACTTTTTTCTACTACAGTATTTTGCATGGAAAACAATTTTCTTTGCTTATCCAATAAAGGATATAAATCTTTTTAAGTGAGTAGTACTATTAAACGAATAAAGGAATTATTATTTATTTATTTTAATTTCTTTTAATATTGAAATTCTTAACTGAATTGAATTCTTAATTTGAAATAAATCGGTTTACTTTGTCAAGAAAGAACAGCTGTCAAATGTTTTTGTTTTTTTTAAATCATTGGCAAATTTTTTTATTCCAAGAGCACTTTGTCATTATTTTTATCCTGTTTTATCATTCTTAAACTGTATATCATGTTTATTTATTTTTTTTTTTTTCAGAGATCAGAAGAGTCAAGACTTACCGATATCGAACAATGCTACACCTGTTGACACAAGTTTACTAGTCGCCCAAGGTATTTACAATCCCTCCCATTTTTTCATTTAACGTCATTTTGTAATTGAACTGATTTAGTGTTGCATGATCAGGTGTCGAATATTTGTGCTGACTTTTTCAGGAACTCACAAGTGATTATGCGATAGATGTTCACAACACATGCTGTGTATTCACTTTCAGTATATGTGCAAATAAAATATACATCATAATCCATTGAGAAACAGTTTTTTAAAATTAATTTTTTAACAAATGCTTATATGTTTGCAAAATTGATGTTAAATTAAAATTTTAAAATGTACAAAAACTTTCTACAAATAATTTTGCATATGATTTTATAGGTTTGATTATAGATGAAAATTAACGGTCGCTACTCGCCACACGCCGATTAAAAAAATCAGGGATTGATCACTGTCCTAGTTGCCATTCGCCAAATGGTGATTAAACAATCTGTTACAAATTGCTAAGTGAAATACTGCTTTTTTTTTTTTTTCATGCAAATATACATCTCTACTTTGATTAAATCGAATTAGCAAACTGATTAATTCTGTTAACTGCTGGATGCAAGCAGATTTTCTGGCATTTTACCATGCACTTGCTCTTCAGTTGGATTATTTTTTTAAAGAAATAATTATATTCTGCAAAATATATTCATCAGGGTTACACATGCATTTCAAGCAGTTTATTCCTTTTTTCCCCACTAAATGCTAGTATACTTTAAGGGTGTATTCGAAAAAATGCTTTTCCACCTTCAACAGCTCGAAATTTTCCGATACAATTTCAGACACATTTTTAAAAGGAGAGAACACGAGACTTGCTGAGAGTATTTTGGAAGAGATGTGTAAGGTGCCGTATGATGTCATTTTACGCTCCATTCATTAGAATTTGATTTATAAACAATTATCTTCTCAGTGTAACCCATTTTTTCGTTAACAGATCTTCTGCTTCGGAAGAATCGGTTCGAAATGCCGTTTTTGATTGCTTTTTTTGCAATATTTTCTGCATTTATCAAAGAATCAACCGTCACAGCACCTTGTGTACTTTCCAAATAAGAGATTTTGAAAGTTTGGTGCATGTGAGAGCAAAAATGGATTTAAAAATAAATCGGAAAATAAGCAGTTTGAATCGAAATACACCCTTAAGGATATTATAGTACCTGCAATACAGTTGAACCCCGTTATAACGAATTTCAAGGGATCGAAGTTTTTGTTCGCTATATCCAAACCGTTAAAAAATGTTAGAGTTTACAAAATATGCATATAATTACCTGATACCTATATGTTCAATAATCATGTATCTAAAAAAAAATAAATAAATAAATTCATTTAGATAGGATCATTGATGAATTAAATTGACTTAAATTGATAATATTAAACTGGCACAATACTAAATAAATTAACTTAAAAGGGAGGACAAATAGAAATACAGTAAAGCACCAATTACCTAAACATTCGAGACCAATAATAGTTCGGATAAATGTTAGGATAAATGAGCAGACAATTTAAAGAATGATCCTAACTGTACTAAAATATTTACACTTTATCCAGACTTAGGATGAGTAACACTAATTATTGGCACATTAAATTTTTTTAATTTTGTTTGTTTACTGTTTTTTCATTTAAATTTTCCTTTTTTTTCATCATCTTGTGAACTCCGGAGAGTATAATTTAAGGGAAAAAAGCTTTTGATTATTGCTTGCTTTAAAGATGTTTTTTTCAGTGCTGTCATGTCTCAAATTATTCTTAAATACATTAGTTAAATAAGTTAGCTTAAATGCGTTACTGAATCGCTATGGTTGGAGTAATGGAAAATAACTGAAGGGTGGGTGTGATCACACTTGCAGAATGGCTACCATAAAAGAGAAAGAATGGAGGTCTTACTACTCTTTAATAAAGAGACATAGTTAATTTGCACCCTGTTTTATTAGCCGGCATGGTTTTCCTTATAAAATTAGAGCCGAAAACCTTTTTCCACATCAGCAGAAAAGAAAAAAAGAGAAAAAAAAAATCATGGTGGACTAGAAAAAAGTTCGTTATAACCAATTCTTAAGATTCCGGAGGTTCGCTATAAAAGGGTAAAATACCATTAAATACAATAGGAAAATGACGGGACCAAAATTTTCGTTCGTTATATCCGGGAGTTCATTATAAACTGGGTTCACTATAACAGGGTTTGACTGTATTTTTACTCCTGCCACTTGCTCAGCAGTTTTTTTTTTTTTTTTTTTTTTTTTCATGGGAAACAAAAAACTTTATAACACTGCAAAATACGCTTTCACCAGCTCTGATTTCATATGTGTGTGTAGTGTATTAGTAGCACATTAACTTATTAAATAAAATCTAAACAACATTTTATTTTATTCACTTGTTTGTGTATAGAAAAATATGTACACAACGATTATAGTTTACCCAGATGGGTCGTGAAAGTTTGAAACATTATAATGGCCCCTAACTGTAAAAATTGGCCACTAATGAAAGGGAGTCTACCGGCCACTGGCTACTAACTCAATTTCCTAGTCTTACCTATATGTTTGATAATTTGATGCCTTGCTTCAAACAAAGAACATTGAATGAAAACTTGTTTTGGAAATTTTGATATTCCTTCTACAAATGCAAAGCAAACATGAATGATTCTGTCTTTTTTAACCCCTTGAGGAGCAGTGGTATGTCTATGAAATCCCTTAATTTTAACTCTCAAATATTACATTAGCACCAGAATTTTGATTAAAAAAATTTTGGTTTATTAGATGCATGAAATACAGCTTTTTCTTATTTACAAATGAAGCTGTTTTCAAACAGGGTTGCCACGCCACCTGGAGAACTGGGAAAGCACAGGGAATTTAAAATCCCCTCTCAAAACAGGGAAAATCCAGGGAATTTTGAAAAAAAATCCTAAAAAAATCTGGAAAACACAGGGAATTTTTTTCCTACTATATCCAAACTTTTTTTTTACATTCAAACTAAAAGCTGAATATTATCTTGTGATATTTTTTATGATAAAAAATAAACCAGTGTTGTGTATCAAAGTTATCCTATATTTTATGTGGCCTGTATTTTAATATAAATATTAATTTGAATGCATAAAGTAAGCAGCTTTTTAATTTTTCTTTTTTTTTCTGCAATTTTTATGATATTATGTTCAAGATAATTGATTTTTTGGTAAGATTCTTTAAAATTTTATACAGTCAAAGATCTATAATTTGCACACCCATAATTCACTGTTTCCTCATTGTTTTCTCATTCTTTTTTATTTAAAAAAAAAAAAAAAAGTTTTTGGATCACTAATTTGTAAATTTTTTAACTTGTTTATTTCATTGTTTACATTCGTAAAATAACATGAATTATAGAAAATAGTGGATTATGGGTGTGCGGATTATAGATCTTTGACTGTATTCTTTAAAGTATTAGATACAAAGTTTTTAGATATTTTAACATTCATTTACAAATATTTCAAAGTATTTTTTAGCAGAATGTTTCAAGTATCATTTTTCTGTTATTATCTTATACTATAATGCGAGCAAAAATTGTGTGTGTGTGGGTAAAATTTATCTCAAAAACGGCTCTAACGATTTTCGCAAAAATTTGGATTTTACCATTTTCGAGCACGAAAAGACCATTGGGCTAGGTCACATGTTCGAGAAAATTCGATTATTGGGTCATTTTGGGTCATAATGGGTCAGGATCAAGCTATTTATATCTAGAGAACGGCTGGATCGATTTTAAGGAAATTTTGTATCTGATCGTTTTTTGGCACGAGAAAACAATTGGGTTGGGTCACATGTTCAAAAAATTTCGATTAGTGGGTCATTTTTGGGTCATTATGGGTCAAGCCATTTTTATCTAAAAAACGGCTCTAACGATTTTGACCAAATTATATATTGTATCGTTTTGGAGTACAAGAAGACCATTGGGTTAGGTAACATGTTCGAGAAAATTCGGTTAGTGGGTCATTTTTGGGGTCATTGTGGGTCATGCTATTTTTATCTAGAGATTTTCTCACGCAATTTTGACTAAAAATTGCATTCTATGGTTTTCGGGCACGAGAAAAACATTGGGCTAGGTTACATGTTCGAGAAAAAATTTCACTGGGTCATATTGGGTCATTAAGAGTCTGGGTCAAGCTATTTATATTTAAAGAACGGCGTGATGGATTATAACGAAATTTTGTATGTAACAGTTTTTTGACATGAGAAAACTAATGGGCTAAATCACATGTTTGAGAGATTTCGACTATCAGGGTCATTTGTGGGTCATGATGGGTCATAATGCGTCATGGTCAACCTATATCTAAAGAACAGGTGGATCGATTTTAACGAAATTTTGTATGCAACATTTTTTTGGCACGATAAAATCACTGGACTAGGTTACATGTTCGAAAAATTTTGATTAATGGGTCATTTTGGGTCATTAAGAGTCTGGGTCAAGCTATTTATATTTAAAGAGCGGTTGGATCGATTTTAATGAAATTTTGAATGTAACAGTTTTTTGACACGAGAAAACTAATGGGCTATCTCACATGTTTGAGAGATTTCGATTATAAGAGTCATTTATGGGTCATGATGGGTCATAATGGGTCATATCAAGCTCTATATAAAGAACATGTGGATCAATTTTAATGAAATTTTGTTTACAACATTTTCTGGCACGAGAAAATCATTGGGCTTGGTCACGTGTTCGAGAAATTTCGATTAATGGGTCATTTTGGGTCATAAGGGGTCTGTGTCAAGTTATTTATATTTTAAGAACGGCAGGTTCGAGTTTAAATATTAACAGAATTTTGTGCGTAACAATATTTATACACAAGAAAACTAATGGGCTAAGTCACATGTTAGAGAGATTTTGATTATAAGGGTCATTTGTGGGTCATTTTGGGTCATGGTCAAGCTACACCTAAAGAACGGGCGAATAGAATTCAACGAAATTTTGTATACAACATATTTTTGGCCCGAGAAAATCATTGGGCTAGGTCACATGTTCGAGAAATTTTGATCAATGTATCACTTTTGGGTTATTCTAATTTTATCAAGACAATAATCTTGCGCAATTTTGACTGAATTTTATATTGTATCGTTTCATCAGAAAATCATTGGGTTAGGTCAGATGTTTGAGGAAATTCGATTAATGAGTCATTTTGGGTCATAATGGGTCAAGGACAAACTATTTATACCTAAAAATTGGCTCAATCGATTTTATCTAAATTTTGTATCTAACATTTTTCGGCACGCAAAAAATAATGAGCTAGGTCACATTTTCGAGAGATTTCGATATAAGGGTCAATTGTGAGTCATGCTAATTTTATCTAGAAAATTGTTCTCCCCATTTTGAGTATACTTTCTATTATATCGTTTTCGGGTAAGAGAAAACCATTGAGCTAGGACACATGCTCGTAACAATTCAATTGGTGGGTAGTTTTAGGTCTTAATGGGTTCGGGTCATTCTAATTATATATAACAATGACTCATTCAATTTTACCTAAATTTTGTAACAAAACGTCTTTTGTCACGAGAAGACTATTGGGTTGAGTTGCATATTAAACAAAATTATATTAGTGGGTCATATCGCTGCATTGCTGAATGCTGTCAAGCTAATTTTACTTAAGAAATGGCTTAAACGATTTTGATTCATTTTATACTCTACTGTTTTTGATTACCTGAAGACCATTGAGCTAAGTCATATGTTTGATCACATTTGATTAGAGGATCATTTGGGTAAAAAGGGTCAGTATCACGAGACTATGGCAAAATCCAATAAATTGGCGATATTTGACAAATACTGGCTAAATTTGGCCGAAAAATCCGCTATTAAGATTACGAAACCAAAACACGTATTTGGCGCCAAATGAAAAAATGTGTCCAAATTTGGATATATCTGGCAAAAATACAGTCTTTCAGACTGTGAAGAAATTTCTTATACATTCTTAATAGTATTCGAGATGCATAGTTAAACTAATCAGAGTCGAGCTAAAAAAGTTATTTAGATTGATGTCCTTTCGTTGTAAATATTAAAATAAAGTAAAATTTATGAACATGTGCATACAAACATACTTTTCTTATTAATTGTTTTTGTAAATAATACTATTATTAATAACATGTTTTACAGTAATAATTCAGAGTGAATGATTCAGGGAAAATACTATATCGAGTTGAACACAAAGTTATTTTTGACCGAGTTGAGCTCGGTCACCCCTGCTAGTTATTATTAATGTAAAATGTGGGATTCAATAATAAGTGTAACAACTTTCAAAGGCATTTGCTCATATCACATAATGTATTATATTTGTTCAATTAATCGGGTAATGGTAAATTATAAGATGTCTAATTACCCTACATACATGCATATATTTTTGCACACTCAACATAGAATCAACGCGTTGCAGTACAGGGAAAACACAGGGAATTTTTTTTCAAGATTAAGGTGGCAACCCTGTCAAATTTTGGTGTCATCATCTATGTAATAAAAGCTTAAGTCATTTGAGTGTCATCAACCGCTTCACTTTATATATGCTATACAACCAGTTTTGTACTTTTGTTAGCAGTATGTAATAAGTCGCCAAATATTGTATGGATTATTATTATTATTAAGAGCAAAGCATTTCCTGTCATCGATAGTTTGCCGAGATGACCATTTCGCTTTCAATATGCCAAGTGGCCAGTTTTAATCAAAATTATCTTTTTTTTTTTTTTTTTCTGGATAAAACTGCATAAATGTTATACTTTTATAGAGACGATTAAAAAATAATATTTAAGAGATGAGTTACATTGAATTATATGCCTATTTTGAGACTACTTCAATGAAAATTAAATTAACAACCCAATATCTTTTTCCATCAAAGCAAATATAAAAGATTCATTCATCAATGAGTGAAAAATACAAATTTTATGGAGGTAATATTTCACATAAAAAGATGCAAAAGTAATTCGAGTGTGTAACCCAAACAAATTTAGTACGATTTTATTGAGTGATGTGCTGTATAACTCAACTTTCAAAAAGTTTTCTTGACTGAGTAAAATATAAGCAAGTTGAACTCATGTAATATTTAATGAGTTAAATTTCATATTTCATTCTTAGTTAATTTAATATCTATGTATAATTTATGTAGATCATTGTAAGTTATTGTTAATTGCCAATTATATTTAAAGTTGTCAAAGATCAATCACATTCAGAATATTCATTTATTAAATACAAAATATGGAAAAAATTCTATATCCTGTTCTTTTTGGAGAGATTTTTTTTTTCTTTTTTGTGATAGATGTTTTGATGTAATTTTTTGCGGTCCTCAGCAAGAGTTGTTTTTTATTACTTTAATGCTAATGATGGAAATGTAATAATTTTGCAGAAATATTTTTTATTTATAATTTTGCACCTTTTTGGCACACATCTCATATATGCACCAAATTTGCACGATTAAATCGTGTCACTAATCTGGCAAAATATTTGTTTTCAAATACAGTCAAGAATCAATAATCTGCACACTCATAATCTGCAATTTTCTACAATTTACAATATTTTACGAATGTAAACAGTGAAATAAACAGTAAGAAAAATTACAAGTTTGTCATCTAAAAATAATTTTTAAAACAAATAATAAAAAAAATCATAATAAAACATCTACTTTTTTTATTAAAATATAACTGTTTTATTTTATTAATAGTAAAAAACAAACTGTATTATATGTAGTTATTTTTATTTAAAGGCACATATACAGTCGAGTCTCTATATAACGAAATCCACCGTTCCAGTAAAAAATTCGTTATATAGAGAAATTCGATGTATAGAGAATGATGTTAAAAATCGTATATAATGTGTGATATTTGAACAAATATCATATCTTTTGAATTAAGAATTTGAAATATTTAAAAGTAAATATTAACCTAACATTTTATTTCTTAATTATTTAAACAGTTTCAAAAAAGAGAACAGACATTTATTTGAAAGCTTAATGAAAATCAAATAAGGAAGACTTGCATTAATTTCAGACGAAAAAATCTGTAATTTTTTGTTGTTTTGATTTTAAAATTCTTATGCTCTCAAAAAAAAAAAAAAAAGTCCACTGACAATAAATCAAAAATAAGTAATAGAAAATTGATTCCATATGATTTTGAAGCTTTTTAAAACTGAATAAATTAAGACCAATTTATGAAAAAATTTGTTATATGGAGATAGATATTTCGCTATATAGAGACTGTTTTTTATTTAATCATGCGAAAAGGGGGCCGTTCCTACTAAAAATTCGTTATATAGAGAAATTTGATGTATGGAGTTTCATTATAGAGAGACTCGGCTGTATATCAATTTTTCAATAAAACAACTTTAAAAGGCATTTTTGGAGATCGCCTATTAAATTAATTATTAGATTTCATGTTTATCTTTCCACATTATTCTGATTAATTGAATTAAAATGTTGTCTAGGAATAATAAAATGATGTATAATCCATAATACTTTATAATCCACACAAACTTTGACCCAAACTTGTGAGGATTATAGAACTTTGACTGTACCAGTAGTTTGTCAAAACATTCATTTTCTCTGCCTGTAGCTAAATATGAATGAATAAGCACAAAGTCAATATCTGTGCCTATATCAGGGTTGCCACGCCACCTGGAGAACCTGGAAAACACAGGAATTTTAAAATCCCCTCTCAAAACAGAGAAAATCCAGGGAATTTTTAAAAAATCTGGGAAAAAACAGGGAATTTTTTTCTCCTACGATATCCAAACATAAATTATTTTTTTTCGGCATTCATTTTGAAAGCCCTTTTATAAGATGTCTAATTAGCCTACATACACACGTATATTTTTGCGCATTCAACATAAAATAAACGCGTTGGAGTACAGGGAAAACACAGGGAATTTTTTTTCAAGATTAGAGTGGCAACCCTGTATATACGCACACATTCTATTAGCGTTTTCGTATAAGTGAATTTCCATTTTTTTTTTTTTTTCAGGACCCACGATTGTTTCCCGGCAATGGGAGTCAGAGGCCCTCACCCGGACAGCTGCCCTGCCTTCATCGTGGGTGGCCCACGGGTCCATTGTGGCCCCTGCGGTGTGGCTGGGTCAAGGGGCCTACACAGCACCTGCTGCCCCCACCCCCAACCCGGTGCCAAATGTCGCTGCCATGAACTCCATCGAATCGTCACCCATCTCTCTGCCACCCGGGGGATACCAGTTGGCAAGGGACTCCATCACGGGACACCTCCTCCTCATACCCACAGCCAACATAGGTGAGTGGATAGGTGCACTTTTTTTATTATGAGTGCATGAAGGGAAAAGATAAATAAATGCTGTGTATATTCATGTATAAGTCAACCCCCCCCCCCCCCCCCCATCTCCTTCAATTCTTAAGCAGTACAGAACCATTTATCCGGAATGATTGGGATCAGATGTATACCGGATAACTGGTTTTTCTGGTTAATTGGTTAGGCATTAAAGCAGCATCCATTTGATAAGTTTCATGAAACATATGTAGTTGTGGTATTACTTCTAATTTTAAATTGATTATTAGATTACATGAACGAAGAATCTGATGCAATTAAGATCGATTGGAATTTGAAAGAAGATAATTTATGGGAACTCCTTGAACAAAAATTCTTCTGTTTTCTTGGCATAAAAATGAAAACATCTATAATATTATAATATTATTTATTAATCTATAATATGATTATATGCTTCTATTTCAAATACTAGATGCTGTTATCAAACTATACAATTGTTTCAAGCAATGTATATGTCAAAATGATTGTGTATGACACTTTTATCTAAAAAGATCTAACATCAGTCTATTAGAAATATTATTCTGGATAACTGGTTTTCCAGTTAACTGGTTTCTGGATAAACGGTTCCATACTGTATTCAATTTTTGTGTATAAGTCAAATTATATTTCTGGTAACAAGTTGATAAATTATTTGTAACCAAGGATTTAAAAAAAAAATCGATAAATTTTTACTAAATTAATTAATCTTGTTAAAGTTGGTAACTTTTTTTTCTATAATTCTAATCAGACAAGAATTAAAAATTCAACATTTTAAAACTGCATAATTATGTAAACAGCTGAAGCTTAAACTGTTTTGAAATCTATTCACATCAATTTATTGATACTTAATATGAAAAAAAATATTTCAAAAATCTATCCAAGGTCTTCTTAGACTGCTAAAATACAGCACTTCTTTGTATTGTAGGACTTTTAGAAGAGATAGCTAGCTGCATTCTCAAATTGAACTCTTTTTAAAACATTGTTATGAATGCCCCTGTATTGAAGGAATTCTATCCTGAGAGAAAATGGGTGCAAAGCAGGGACATTATCGTTGAGCTTTTTTCTTTTTTGTCAAATTGGAGAGAAATAACCATTGTCCACTTTTATTTCTCTCTCCAACCTTGATCTATATTTGGTTATATTAAAAACTTACCCAATCGCCAATTATCTGCGAAAAATTAATTTTTTTACTAACTCATGTATAAGCTGACCTCCATTTTCAACTCCCAAATTTTGCCTAAAATTTTTCAGTTGATGCACGACTATATACTGTATGTTTATTTGTGTTTTAATGTATGTAATAAGCTCTACTACTAATTAAGATAATTTTATTATTAAAGCTGTTGTCTTTAGTCAGTGAACTTGCTCATGTTAAACCTATGGGCATTCCATGCGGTTATATAATCTTCTGTAATTTTAAACTTTTTTTTAACATCTATTCTTCTTAAAGGATATTTCTATTTAGATGTGTTTGTATTTATATAAGTACATAGCACCTACACTTATCATTTGGTCTGTTCATCAGTCTATGTGTAACAGTGCAAAAACTACTGAAACAAATAATTTCAAATTTAATATATATAGAATTGTTCCAAGTCTTTTCCAAATTTTATGAAAATCAAATCCAAACTTACTAAGATATTCATAAAAGTTGTCTTCATTCAATTCATTTATATTGTATGTCATGAATTCAGTGCCATCCCATGATAGGTCAAGATTCTAGATTGCGAAGGTGATGTTGTTCTATTTAAGAAAGAGCTCTGTTATTTCAATGTGACTGAATTTAATCTATGGAGACTCATAATAAATGTTGTTTTTGTGCCTTTTTGCTTAAGAGTGTAAGAGCTGGTTTTATCAGATTCATCTCAGTACAATCATATTTTTCCTTCTAAAATCCCCCCCCCCCCACTTTCTTTTTATTTGTTTATTTTATTATTATTATTATTATTTTACTGCAAGATTCTTATCAAAAACTAGTCAATACAAAATTCGTGGATAATATTAAGAAAATTTAAAATAAATTTAAACGGATCTGATATCTTGGAATAGATGAAATTATGATTTTTTTTCCTTCTCAAAATCTTATTATTTTTTTTTTTTTTTTTTTTCACCCTTTGAGGCCATTTTTAATATCTGTCCTACATAAAATTTTGGCCTTTTTACTAGAAGCAATTACTTTAAAATGATTCAATATGCATCATAATTAAGAAGTATTGAGATTTTTATTTTTTCATGCCCTTTGGTCTAATTTTGTCAATTCATGAACTTGGTGGAGATTTTATGTCATGAATTCAATGCCACCCCATGATTCTAGATTACCTGGGTGACGAAGTTCTATTTAAGAAAGAGTTCTGTTACTCATATGTGATAAAATTTAATCTTTGGAGAATCCTGATAAAGGTTGCCTTCATGCCTTTTTGTTTTAGAGTGTAAGAGTGTTAAGTTTCTGTAAGAGCTGGTTTTTATCAAATTCATGTTAATACAATCTTTTTCTTCTACAATTCCCTGCCTCCTTCTTTGTTTTTATTTATTTATTTATTTTTATTTTGTGTTATTTATTTTTTTACTGTAAGAGTCTTATCAAAAACTTGTCAACATAAGAGCTGTAGATAATATTAAGAAAATTTATAATAAATTTAAATTGATTTGATATCTTGGAATGGAAGAAATATTTTTTTTTTCTTCTTAAAATCATATTATTGTTATTTGCACTTTTTGAAGCCATTTTTAATGATATAAAAAATTTGTCTTATTTAAATTTTTGGCCTTTTTTCTTAGAAGCAATAATAATTTTAAATTGATTCAATATGTATCATAATTGAGAAGTGTTCAGTTTTTTATTTTTTCACAAAAACCCTTTCCATTTTAACCCTCTTGGTCCAATATTATCCATTCATGAACTTGGCCAAGATTTTATATTTTTTGATTTTATGTATTGGTTTGAAAGAGATTTATGGAGAATTATGAAAGTTATAGTGTACATAAAAAAAAAAAAAAAAAAAAAAAAAAAAAAACTGATAGATATGGATATATAGGTAAATACATAAAGTTTTGAACTGGTGGGGGTTTTGGGTTCTTGGGGTCATGATTGGCATAGATCTTTAAAAAAAAAAAAAAAAAAAAAAAAAAAAAAAAAAATTGGAAATTCCAACATAGAGAGTAATGTAATAGATAGTATTGCTATTGGAATCTATCAAAAATTAGCAAAAGAATTAGTGAAAAATTACCAATTTTTGCACATCAATGCATCCCCTCCTCCAACCAGTGAATGAAATGTTTTAACAACAAAATCATTGTAGTATCATAAAAAAAAAATAATAATTTTATCAAAATACTGTGATCATAAGCAATTTTTTTTTATTTTTTACTCACACACACACAAAAAAAGCCAGCTAAAATTAGATTTAACAGGTTTTACAGGTTTCAAGGCAAAGCGCCATTTTCTTTTGCCATTGTCAAAAGAAAAAAGAAATAACAGTTTTTATGCCGCCACATGTGATATCTTAACAATTTATATATGTATGTATTTGTGTTGTTCTCTTTATGTGTTTGGTAATAATAAAAATAAATAAAACAAGTTTTCAAATATTTATAAATGTGAGTTTCTTTCATATAGTTTTTTTTTTCTTTGAGTCTTTACGATTGATTTTGTGTGTTTCAGAATTGATGGATCGAGGTCCATCGGTGTGGCCCACATTCAATTCAACAGCAGGAAACCTTCCCATTCAACAACTCGTGACTCAACAACAGCACACACAGTTTGAGCAAGTCCTTCCTCAGGTAACTGGCAAAAAGATTTATATCTTTTCTTTTTAAAATATTGTGTTAAGTTTGTAATTATAACTTAGCTTTGCTTCAATAAATATATGCATTATTTGTAAATATCATGATATTTTTGATTTTCAAAAATGTTAAAAAATATTGAATATCTAAAATAAGCTGAAAATTGCTAAAAGTGATTAAAAAAATACATTTAAAAAAACATATAAATATGTTAAATTCTGTCTAAGGTGGAATCGATCAGGATCGACAAAATTTTCCATAGTAAAGAGTAATCCAACCTAGACAAAGATAAAGTCTATCTCCAACTTGTCTATTGCATTATTTATAACATTATATGTCTTCATATCTTATTACAACTATTCATTTTCTCATTATGTTTCTAAGTTATGTTTATCTTAAATTTTAATACTTTCTTATGCTATTTTAAGCATTTAGAAAATTTATTTTAATCAATGGTTTAAAAAAATAAAATAAAAAATAAGTTGATTAAAATCATGATTTTATCGCTGATTTAAATAATCTGATTTACTTTTATAAATGTATGCATGATTCACAAATATCATGATATTTTCAATTTCCAAAAATATAAAAAAATAATCAGTATCCAAAATAAGCTAAAAATCGCCAAAAGTGATTTAAAAATATGTTTCACCCTTTAAGCGATCTAACTGTGTTTTTCCATCACACTATATTTTAATTCAAAGGTTGATTTAACACAAGATTGACGTTAATGTTGATTTTTTAATTATATGAGATAAAAAGATATGTAAAGTTATCAAATACAAATCTTCATACCAATATTTTTCACAGGTATTGTTTTATGAATCATTAAACATGAATAAAAAAAATCTGCAGGCCACTTTACATCCTGACTGCCGCAAACTGATACACCCGTTCACTAAATTGTGAGTTTCACTGCAACACAAGCAATATTTAAATTAATATAATTCTACAGATAAAAGTCAGTTTTGAAAAATAAAGTTACGATGAATGCTCTCAAAGCATATACATAATGTAATATTTGTATCAGTCTGGAAAAAAACATATTTTTATAAATTACAGAGAAGACAACTTTATAATATTGTCCTTTTGCTCAGCAGTCGGAGGAGGAGGGGGGGTGTTAAAGGGTTAAAAAGACACATAAGGTACAGTAAGCTCTGTCTATGATGTAATTGATCAAGACAAAGAAATTTTTTCATAGCAGAGAATAGTCCAACCTGGACAAAGATGAAGTCTGTCTCCAACATGTCTGTCAATTATTCGTGAAAATATGTCTTTGTGTCTTATTACAACTATTTATCTTCTTAAACTATGCTCTTTGCAAACTTACTCTACTTTTTACAAGACTAAGGAATTAATCTTAAAAACAATGTCTTAAAACTTTTTTATTTTTTAAGCTATTGCATGGCTTTCATCGCAGGCTTTGAGTGCGGCGACCGAATCTAGAAATTCTGTAAGAAGAAAAAACCCTAACACTCTGGCTAACGTCATTTCAGTTCGGCAGACTTCTCATTTATTCAATAAAAGAAAAAAATTTGTTTTCTTATCGGTCATCACGCTCAAAAAGTGCAACTTGAATTAATATCAAAGAAAAAGAAAAAACTTGAATTAATATCAAAGACAAAAAAAAAAAAATAAAATAAAATAAAAAATAAAAAATAAATAAATAATTATAATTGCATAAGTTGATAAAAAATGTTATGCAATAGCTTTACCGCGGCAGTCCTTGAGTGCCACACCTATTTTTTATTTGTAAGGCAAAATATTAATTGAAAGTTTCCAAATTATGTTTATTTTAAATTTCAATACTTTCTTCTATTGTTTTAACCATTTAGAAAATTTATGCTTTTAATCAATGATTTAAAAAAAAAATAATAAAAATTCAGTTTATTAAAATCATGATTTTATCTCTGATTATAATCATTGAGACACTAAACAGTCCTAAAGTGATTTTGAAACAGAAACAACAATTGACAGTCATTTTTGTGATAAATATCTATTATTCATAATTATTTATTTTTAAAAGTCTTTCTATTTTAAAAATATTAAATGTATACCAAATTTAAGATCCTGTTTATCTGTTATTCAGGGATGCCACTTTTCCGCCAAATGGCGGATTTCCGCTTTTTTTGATTTTTAAGAATTCGCGATTTTCGTTAAGCGATCACGAAATAAAATTACGATTTTCGTCGAACAAAAGCGAAATAAAACAGGAATTTTCGTCAAACGATTGCGAAATTACTCAGAAATTTCTGACAAACAATCGCGAAATACAACAGCTTTTTTTCGTCAAGTGATCGCGAAATATAACAGCGATTTTCGTTAAAAAATCGCGAAATATAACGATGATTTTTGTCAAAAAATCGCAAAATAAAATGGCTCTTTTCATCAAACGGTTGCGATGTAAAACAACAATTTTCATCAAACCATCGCGAAACGAAACAGTGATTTTCGTGAAACGATTGCAATGTGAAACGGCGATTTTCGTCAAACGATCATGATGTAAAATGGCGATTTGCGTCAAACGATCGCGATGTAAAACGGCGATTTGCGTCAAACGGTCGCGATGTAAAACGGCGATTTCTGTCAAACGACCGTGATGTAAAACGACGATTTTCGTCAAACAATTGCGATGTAAAACGACGATTTTCGTCAAACAATCGCGATGTAAAGCGGCGATTTTCATCTAACAATCGTGATGTAAAGCGCCGATTATCGTCTAACAATCGCGATCTAAAGCGGCGATTTTCGTCAAACGATCGCGAAATAAAACGGCGATTTTCATCAAACGATCATGAAATAAAATAACTATTTTCTCAAATAAAAAAAAATCGCAAAAAAAGCCCTTGCAAATTTTTGCTATTTACTCCTGGAATAATCCTCGAATCTATTGCTGGATTACCTTAATTGATGTAAAATAGTGTGAAATAAAGAAAAATCATTTTTATTTACTCTTATAAACTAAAAGTTTACAAAAAAAGAAAAAAAGAGCTGTAATTCTTTTTTTAGTTTATTATAAACAATATAGTTTACAAAATTCACGCATAAATGGTCTGAAAATTGCATAATTTCCTCTTTTTTGCTATTTTCTGAGTGGCATCCCTGGTTATTAATGGGTGATGACTCTTTTATATTATAGCATGGGTTATTCAAAACTGAAAATCCTATTTGTTTGATTATCATATCATAGAGTTAATTTTATTTGGATCAATATTTGATTGAATACTAATTTTTCAAGCTCTTTTAACTTTTCAAGCAAGGTTCTTTTTTATCAAGTGGGAAATTTTTAACACTAAAATTGTATAAGTCTGAGATGATATGCAATTTAAAAAGCAATAAGTGCAATTAGAGACCAGATATAAAGGGTGTGTCATCTCACAAGTTGATATTGAAGTCTGTTTTAAAAAGTATCGGATAGGAAATCCCAATCAAATATTTCATAACAAACTACATAAGTATTTCCAAACATGAAAATTTTTTCGAGTGTTTCCAAATCTAGGACAAACAAAGATTAGTAAAACTTTTCAACAATTTAATTTTTATTTTCTTCTATTTGGAACTTGGAGCAGTGATATCTATCTATACTTTCATTTCTTTATGATTTATGTTCATTTTATATGTAATCCAAAAAATTAGAAGTATTTGGAGAATTTGAGAAAGTTAATGATAATCTTAGAAATTCATAGTTGTTTAAGTTTTATTTTTGTTTTTTGATAATTATTATTTTATATTGCTAATATTAGAAATTCATTAATGTTCAAAGGTAAACCAAAAAAAAAAAAAAAAAAAAAAAAAAAAAAAACTCACACACACACAAAAAAGATTCATAATCATTTTTTAATGATAGTGTTAAGTATCATAAACATAAGTGTTGAAAAGTAACTTTTCTTTTTGGCACTGATAATTGTTATTTTTTAATAACAGTGTTATGAATTCATAGCTGTTCAAAGGTAAAAAAAAAAAAAAAAAAAAAAAAAAAAAATTATTGGACTACTACTCAGGGTTCTCGCTGTTGCTTGCCATTGTGCCAAATTGTGACTCAATTCTTCATTTGGGGAGTAAAGAAGTGATGATTTGCCAAATTGCTAGTGCTCAATGTTTGCTTTTCTCCTTTCTTTTCTTTTTATTTTTTCATGCATATGCATATATATATATTTTTAATGTATACATACTTTTAATACATTTGTAACGGATAGTTGAAATTAGATTAATAACAATAGTTGTCGCAGTTATAAAAATTATTTTAAAATATTGCGGTTATTTTAGAACATATTAGAAAAAAAAAAGTACATTAAAAGTTTTTTTTTTTTTTTTTTTGTGGAACATCGCGAATCTATTTTGCTAATATTTTTTTTTTCATTTGGGGAATGTTTTTTTATTTTTAATTAGCCAAATTACTAACGTTGGTCAAATGTCAGCAAGAACACTGCTACTAGTATTATTTTTTAATGACAGTGTTCAAAATTCATAGGTGTTCAATGATAACATTTTATTTATTTTTTGTTGTTGTTGTTCCGCTCCTTTTAAATATCTGTTTAATTTCTTTCTAGCCTGAACCTTTCAAGACTGCAGACCCCAGTGATACGAGCTGCAACATAACCACCTGTGATATCGCCAGCAATACAGCTGTGAAAACCGAGGAAACGACCAAGATGGAGGAGCTCAGTGGGCAAGTGCCAAGCGTACCTCTGGCCACCGGACAGACGTACGCTTTCACCACTTTCCCCACCCAGTGTGACCCCTCGGGATTCTCCTATGTCCTGCAGTCCTCCACTGTGATGCACCTAGCCCACACTCAGACCACAGCTTCGATCCAAACGGAATCGGGGAGGCGGTCGCAGGCAACATCGCCCCTCCACTGCGCAACCCCCTCTCCACCCCCCAACACCTGTTCCGTGCAGGTTTCGGCTGCCGAAGAGGAAGAGAGCGAAAACGAGAGTGACATGGAGTGTTGTGAAAACAATCAGCAACAGGTGATTATACACGAGTTTTTCTTTTCATCTTGCAGGCTATCATAGCCTGAGAGCTTATGTGCCCGCCCATTGTCTATGTATGTGTAGGATCAGTCTAAATCCCCATAATGTCTAAAGTCACACTTTCTCAGTAAAAATACTATTTGCATAAAGGCTTAAATAACTTCAACATCTTGAGTAAAAAACAGTTTATTTAAAAGCCAATATATGAAGGAAAACATGTCAGAAAATTATTGTAGAGATACTTTTTACTAAAAACAAATACATTTCTTATAAACAACTAGATGCAGAGGTACTTACATGTTGAACTGATTGAGAATGTAGCTTGACAAATATATACAGCAAATACAGTAGAAAAATTATCATTACAGGTGTTGCCAAAATAAATAAATAAGTTTTAATAAATGAGACACACCCACTGAACAAGATAACATCACTGTGTCAAAATGACATCACCAGGAACAACAAATCACATAAAAAAAGTCAAAAAGTTAACTTCACCACCAACCATCTAACTATATGCTGAAAAGGTAAACAAGCATGCACAGTGGCTGTAAGTATTAGACTATTAAATTTTAAACTTTAAAAATGGGTAACTATTAGATAATTAGCAAACAAAATAAACTTATAAATTAAAGGAAATTTATATGGTGGTGGCTACTATAAAAAATGAATTTAATAAAAAAAAAAAAATACAGAAGAGCTATACAGAAGAGCTGGGAAAACAAACAAAATATAACTTTAACCCTACAGTATGTATGTTAGTTTGTACATGCGTAATGCGATAACTCGTGATAAAAATATCCGATCCACTTGAAATTTTGTAGATAGGTATATCTTGATAAAGCGTTTCCCTGATTAGTTTTTGGAGTTCATTAAATATGTATAAGAGGGGGAACACAGGGGATCATGCCAAAACCCTTAATTGATATAAATGGGTTTTTCATGCAGAAATATTAGTTTGTGTTTAAAATTTACTCATAGGATCATTCTGATGAAGCACTTCCGTGATTGATATTAGGTGTTCATTGGATAAATATAAACAGGGGAAATGGGGGTTCTAATGCCCCTCCCCTTAATTAATTAATATAAATGGGTTTTTCATGCAGAATTGTCAAATTTCGCTCAAATCTCTGAATAGTTTTGGAAGTTTAATGGTTAAGTATATAAAAGAGGGGGGATAACTCCTCTTAAATTATATAAATGGGTTTTTATTAAGAATTGTCCAATTTGCTCTGAATTTTGGATATGGATTTTTTATATGATAAAGTATGTCCCTGATCAGTTTTAGAGGGTTCAATGATTAAGTATAAAAAGGGGAAAGGGGGGGGAGCTGTTCCCCCTCCTTATTTATTTATTTTTTTTTAAACCGAATTAACCCTTGAAAATATAAGTCTGTAATGTACAATTGGTATGCATAGACTGTGAGCTCAAAGCTATCAATTTAACTGGGCAATATTCATTTTATTTTCCCTTATTTTCTTTCCTGTGCAGATGATAAACTGTCAGTGGGGAGAAAAAATGACAAAGATTGAAACCTTTCCTAAAAGATTTTTTGCTTGTCTGAAATAAGAGATAGCCTCATTGTCCTTTCTTTAAATGCAGTCACATACCATTAATGCAAAGCAAAATCAATACTGGTGGTGGATGATTGCTAGAATCTGGATAACATCCATAATTAATGCATCATTTATTTCACTTAAGTGTACATTTACAGGGTTCTAAGTTGCTAGAAAACAGGGAATTGTTATAGGGAAAATGATGAGCACTCACAAAGTCATGAAAAAGTCTTATTACAATTACACAACAGGAAAAACTACAAATTTTTTTTTCTAAAACCAGGGGAAAAATTAGGTTTTTAATCTTTTAATGCACTAATATCTGTAAAAATTCTCCAACGTTCCAAGATCCTTCTGCAAATAAGTTAAGTTTTTCATTTGCAAGCATTTTTGATAAATTCACATGTTTAACTTAACCTCCTAATGCACATGATGGTACTTACATATTAATGGCACCACAACGGAAATTACGCTAATGCGCCAATAAAGGGCAATCTTGTTTTTCGCACGTGCACACAGTTATCGTTTGGATTCCTTAATGCCTTTTTGTTTGCTGATTTTTGATGCCATTTTTTAGTGCTACAAAAATGTGTATTTGGAATTAGCAAAAAACAGCACAAAATGCATTTTCTTTTTTTCAGGAACGATGATACAGCAGCTCTATATCGGCCCATTTTCCACCGAAATCTGATTGACTACTTTGTTTTTAAATAAAGTGTTCTATTTTATGATTTGTCGCAAAAATTTTAGATGTAGATTGGTGGTACATAAACCTTCCAAATATGTAGCTGCGGTGGCATTAATACGTCAGTACCCCCTCAAGCAGATTTTACTAATTCCCCATACAGCTTAAGAAAATAAATTTTAACCCTTACAGAATACAACTCCCTTTAAGAGATATCTACTCCAACAGGCTGTAGAGGTGTTCGATGCTCTTGCAATGTTGGCTTCCTAGCAACGGTCGGTTGAAGCAGAAATTTCTGTTGGAATGGACAAAAAAATTATTCATTTCAGGGGTAAAGATGTTTTAGTTTTACAAATTTGTCACCAAAAAGCCAACTGAAAACGAAATATTGAGTCATGTTAAAATAGCTAAACAAAGAGAGGATGGAGTATCACAAATATTTAAATAAGAAAAAACTGTAGCTGAAATTAAATTGTTAAAAAGACAAAAATTTGAAACTTACACAACAAACTGCTTCTGAAATTATATAGATAAACAACAAACAGAACTATTGAAACAAAATTTAATGTTTTTAATATGTGTAAATTTAGTTACATAAATTAAAGAAATTACAATAATCATTCGAGTTGTATTTTAGTTACTATCAAATGGTGTAGATTTTTACCTTCAATTTCAGAGGTCATTTTTGTTTTCAGACATAAGTTTAATCATTAAGATCTAGAATCATAATTAGATTTTCTTCTGTGAATAGTAATCTGGGAATTGTAGAAAACTGGATTATAGGAATTGTCTGGAAAGTCAGGGGAGTTTGTTATTCAAATAAAGCATGAACCCTGATTTAAACTGAAGACAACTCTAATTCAGTTAAGCGAAGATAAAAAAAACTTTATAAAATATTTTATCTTTTATCCATTACTTGAGTCATTTGAGTCGGATTTTCTCCATGTAGTAGATTTTATAAAGCACTAGGCTCTCTTTATGAGGAGAGATAAGGGGTAATTTCTTTTTAAATATTTGATTTTTATATTAATTTATTCACTTTATCTCTCGACAGGTTGCCAATCACATACAATCTGTGACAACAGCCATCCAAGTGGACATGGATTCGCAGACAAACTCGGAAGAAGAGGAAGACGAAGAAGGCAAAATCACAGTCGTTAAGTCAGACACAGAATTGAAAGTAGTAATGTCTGACTCGGCCAATCAGACTGAATCGGTTCCATCTGAAAGTCCTAAATCCGAACCAGAGGTGGAAGACATGGAAATAGTGTCGGACACTTTGGTTGTTAAGGAGGAAACGAGTCTCCAGTCACTTGCTAAAGCTGAATCAGATTCGATACCGGCGATTTCGCTGAAAGAAGACAGTGTGCCGGTCGAAACGGGTTTGGAAATAGTCACGTCTGAAACGGAGCTGGCTCCTTCTTTACCTGTTGAGAACAAACAAGTGATGGATTTTATCGATCATCATGGACTGAATCTCTTGGTGGACAGTATCGAAGAATTTGCTTCTCGCGAACAAGAAACGCAACAGGTTGAAAACCAAGAAGAGAAGATCGAAGAAACTAATGTGGTGGTGAATGAAGAACCGCCATTAGACACTCGTCTAAAACCGGAAGCAGAGGACACAGCTCCCAAAACTCCAGAACCCCAAAAATTTGCACAAACCGTAACTGTACCTCCTAAATCGTTTTCTTCCAACTTCAAAACATTAGACACGACTGTTACAGATGGATTAGGACTTTTATGTGCCCTTGCAGAGCAGAGGTTTTTCGAAGAGGCTCTGAACGACGATGCTAAGGCAGAAGAACCTAAAAATGAGTCGCAGAAAACGGAGAGTAAAAAATCCATTGACAATCTGGGCATAAAAGAATGTTCGAGTCAGTCCAATTCGAGTGGATCGTCCATTTGTTCTTCCCCATCGCAGAGAGAAGTTTCTGAGATGGAGATGCGTCAACAGATCGAAGAACTGCAGAAGAAGTACAAGCAGAAACAACGGGAGCTCGAGCTGCTGCGGAAATCCAAAGGAAAAGAGTAAGATATCCCGTTACTTTCTTTACCCTTATTTTCTTAATAAAATATTAAGTGAAGTAATTTTAAGTTAAATAAAGTTTGCTAATTGGGTGTTTCATTAGCCTATTATATTTTACCATTAAGGGTGTTCTTAACTGATCCGCTCAACAAGCAAAAAACGTTTTGACACATTTACAAATTCATTTTTTAACAGAAAGCTATAAAATTTTAATGCCTGACTATGAAAGCGATTTCGAATCGAACTTATTTTTCCATTTTATGATCATTAAATTACTTATCGAGTTCTAAGCTATTTCGATGACGCAATTAGCCGTTTTTCTCCTCCTTTTCGACCGGTTTTTCTGCTTTCGTCGGGAAATAGGCTCAAAAGTGTCCACTTTGAAGGCTTGTTATGAAAAATCTATTGTGTTTTTTAAAGAACAAAAGAATGAGTGCCATTAGACAGTTTCTGGATAACAACCCCTCCTATTTTCATGCATTTCCGAACAAAAATAAATTAATGCATGTGTCACAAAGTTGCCCTTTTTGATTTAAAAACACCTTTAAGAAAAAGATAGATGGAGACACCATAAAAATGGTTTGCAATATGATTTGGATTATTGTTCAGATTTAAATGCTCTGATATGGCCCAAACAAAACCAGCACTCGGGAACAGGGACCAAATTCTTTGCCATCACTCGTGCATTTTTTTTCTCTAAATGAGAATTGTCTGCTTATATTTAAACTTTCTAAAGTAGTATTTCATTCTATTATGAATAAAAAACTCTATTACTAAAATTTTCCCTTTTTGCGAAAACACATGGTTGTGTTTGATGTCATGTCGCAGCATTCTTGCCGATATAAAGTTACTATGATGCCGGTATTTCGAATCGTTATGTAACTAAGATATCATTTCTCTACTCTGCTTATGAGTGTTCTTTTTCTTTGGCGATATGGCGTCATACTTTTATGAATGCCACGCATCTGGAGATGAATGCCTGCATTCCAGTTTAAGTATTGCATCATCGTTCCAATGACGTTTACTAGTTTCTAATTGGTTGTTTTATATAACTGCTTGCTTCACTGTTACAGACAACTGTCTTTTCATTTCCATGTGATTATCAGATTGTATATATTTGAGCAACTTCATGTTTGGATGGCTCGTTTTAGACATGTAATATTTAAGGCATGATTCTGATTTAATCAAAAGCTCATTTTAACCTGCTGTATTCTAGACTTGATAAAAAGCTCACTAAATGAGCAATGCCAAAGTTATGGCCGGATTTTGCTGTTGTAACTAATCATGTTTTTAAATGTTTTTAATAAAATTTAGTTTAATTTATTGTTTATTCCCTGACTTTTTTTTTCTGCGTATATGTGCACCAATCCTTTAAAACTCTGCTTTAAGTGATTGTAGCTTCTAGGCTTAAATGCATTTTTGCCCTAGCAGCCCATTAGTGTTTGGGCCAGATGTCGCTGATTTTAGAATTACATATTTAGTGTCACCTGCATCCACCGCACTTTGTTTCTTTTTACTCTGATTTTTTACCCTTATTTTCTTAGTGATATAATATCGAGTGACTTTTGTGAAATTTTTAATGTTGTCACTGGTTTTTAAAAACAGAAATTTGTACTTTATTAAATCAAGAAAATGCTGCAATTAAATTAGGGAAATTTTATAATAAAATTTTACTGGTGTGAATAAACAAAGATTCTTAATTGAATAGAAGATTTTTTGTCTTTGGTGCTAACTTTAGCCGTTCTTAAATGACATTTTAAAGAAATTGAAATGCCAACTCAACAAATCTCCATGCTGGAAGGTAAGCATGATCTTCATATCAAATAAACTCAGGTGTTTTCATGATGGGAATCAAACTTGGGGTTTTTGTTTTAAGAGGTGACGCTACTCTCATGAAGAAATAAGAATATTAATTTTAATGCTATAGGGGGCATTATTTTCAAATTCCTTGTTTGATTTTAATATGTCAGGTTTTATTTATTTTATATATATATAGGATATTGAAGATGATCTACAACTGGGGAAATTTTTACTTGTCAATTTTGGTTTCAGATTAAAAATAAAAAAAAGTTACTTAAATTATCTTTTATTAAAAAAAATAAAAACTAGTCCAGTTAGAAATAGACTTCAGTATTTTATAAAAAAAATAATAGTATAAAAATATTAAAATGCAAGTGAGATACAGTAGAAGATCTATATAACGCAAACCTAAAAACACAAGGTTGTGCGTTATATAGAATTTTGCGTTATATGGATCACATATCACGCATCATCAAATTTACCTCATAAATATAGACAAATATTGAAACACATCAAAATACATTAGAATTACCTTTATACTGCATTCCTTAACCAGATTATAATTTTTTCTATTATTGCGATCATTCAACATTTTGTTAAATATACGTTTTAAAAATGGTCCAGATATACCTGGACCCAATTTATTCATTATATTGCTCATTTTCAAAAACATTTATTGTAATAATAATTTTTTTCCTTTAAAAGTTCTAAATTAAGGAGGTAAAATTGTACTAATGCATTAAATTTAGTTTTCAGACAGTAGCAGTTTTTTATAGTCTTAAAATTCAGGTGCTCCTTCATGGCAAAATTCATTGTTTACATCTGAAAGGTTGTGCGTTATATGGAGAATTGCGTTATATGGAATTGCGTTATAAAGATCTTCTACTGTATTTGGAAAAAATATTCTCATAGACTTAACATTAGCATTACTGTGTCTTTCTGTGACTAGTGTGAGTTCGTAAGAGACTACTTCAGTCATGTAAAGACATGTTGAATAAGCAGTTTTAAAAATGAAAATATTTTCATTAAACTACAATTAAAATTGAAATACAGTCAAAGATCTATAATCCGCACAAGTTGGGGCCAAAGGTTGAGTGGATTGTGGAATTTTGTGGATTATAGAGTATATAGGATTATGCATCATTTTAATATTCTTAGACAGCATTTTAATTTTGTAATCAGTATAATATAGAAATATAAATATGAAATCTAGTAATTAATTTAATAAGTAATCTCAAAAAATGTATTTTTAAAGTTTTTTTAAAATGATATACATGTGCATTTAAATAAAAATAATTACACATGTTCCGTAATACAGTTTGTTTTTACTGTTAACGAAATAAAACAGTTATATTAAAAAAAGTAGATGAGCGATATGTGAGATCTTTTATCTGCTGAAGAACACGAAGCATCATTACTACGCTCTCCGTTATTCATTTTGCACCTCGCATATGCATTAGAGTAAAAAGTAAAATCAATATTAGAAGACGTGAGCCATAAATTCATAAACATCAACTCATGAACTGTGCTTTTTTGCCAAATTACAAACGTAAATAGAATGAAAAAAGAGCTTCCCGGCTAAAGCTTAGTCTCCAGAAAGATTGGATCTTCAGAAATCAATCAGAGTTCGCCTGGAGTTAATGATTCCCGTGTGCCTTTTGCAACATTGGCAAAATCTCTGCAATCGATCACTGTGATTGGTTACTTTGATTCGACCTTCCAAACCCCTAATATCTAGTTCTCAGATGGTGCTTATAACGATTATTTCGTTATATATTGGTTATTTTCTTAAATTATTCCTTTACCCCCCGTCTCTGTTCAATGCAAAATTAGTTTTAAGTTGTCCTTCATTCCTTTTCCATTTTCTTTGCTTATTAATTCTCTAACCGAAAAATCGGCAGCTGCTTAACTTTGTCTGTGAGAAATACACTCACATATTAATCAACCGTTTAAAGCTATTTCCAGATGTCTGCTATTTCCGATCGAGGCAATTCTGCATTACCTTATATGGACATCATCTCTGTTTCACAGTTAAAATTTATGCTTACGCTTCTTTTCCTTTCTCGACAAAACCCTAAAAAGAATTTAACATCTGCGCAGTAAAATCTGATATCCCTTTGGTGTGCCTCTTTATTAGACATAATAACACGTGTAACATTTTATCGTTTGGCAACCTTTCCTGTCCCATCCCAGCTTGGAAACCATATTGAATTCTTATCTTGCCGGCTGCATTTTAACTGTATTTGGCGTATACTATCCATTGTGCATGGGCGAACTTGTGTATGTTGGCGATTTTCTATGATGCCAAAGGTGGCAGTTTGTTGCTATGTACGAGGGCACTTGACTCTCTGCGCTTGTCTTGTCAACGTGCTAATTTTTGGTTCGGAGATTTTCTCCGAGTGCTGTAAGTGTGCCCCCCTTAGTAATATATGTCTAAATAAATTGTAACTTAGCAATCATCGTGGGGTTTTTTTCGAGCATCCGAACCTGGACTGATTCTATACTGATCATGCCTCTTCTATGTATTCCAATGGAATAACAGCTACTAATATACGTGATCATACCTCTTCTAAACCTTCTAACAAATATATGCAACTACCAAAATCCCTCAAGAAACTCTTCTTTATATAAATAACTGGTGCCTGACGGTTTCGTTTTTCCCCACATAAAAAAAAAAAAAAAATATGGAGGGGGGTACAATCAACTGCGACTTTCCCGTGGATGTGATGCATTTCGGTTCTTCTTTTTCTTCTCTGCATTCCCCGGTAGAAAATGCTATTAGTCTGGCCTGCTAAGTGTCAACCGAAAAAGTACAGAGCTGTTCCCATCCTGAAATTCCTTTGCTGGACACCCCCGTTTCCTCCCCTGTGTGCTCCATCTCAACTGCTTCGGAGGGTCTCCCCTTGAAATTCCATCTTCAAAAGAAATCTGCGGCTGATTGTCACCTGAGCGCTGGGTGCCCCTTTTGTCATCTCCATCGTCTGTGTGATTGACGTGTTCATCGCAGCCAGATATCATCGAGGGCTGCATGTCCTCATCTTGTGCTTTGTGTCTTCCAGTGTGTTTTGTGTCTTTTGTGAACGTAGTCTACAGAAAGTTCATATAGCCTCATAGAAAATTTAGTGAATAACAGTATTCCTGTGGTGTGATGCATCGTAAAATCGTTCATCGTGCAAAAAAATAGTGATTGTCTTCAATTCTGAGAAAATCCATCAGAAATAATTCATCGTTTATATCAGTTAACAGTGCACAAAGTAATAAATAAATAAATAAGAGAATTACAAAAATTCTCTAAATGAGGTGTCACCACCTTTGATAAGTGCATATTCAATTACCTGATTACTATATAAAATTTCTGCTAGTCTCCAGTGATAAAAAAAAAAAAAAAAAGTGCACAACAACGAAAATGCAACCTCAAAAAAATCTACATTTTGAATGTGGGAGCAGATCGTGCCCCAGTTCCCTAAGCTTTGTCTTATTAAATTAGTAATCATTTAATTATTTAAAAAAAAAAAAAAAACTAAATCAGTAAGTCAACCCACCTACTTTGTTTATTTCATGTTCTGCTTTCACATTCAGGACTCAACGGTCAACATTTATGTTCTGTATAGAGCATTAATTTAATCCTGTTATTGTGTTTTTGCAAAGATTATTAATTTGCGAAAGCACGGTAACTGTTGTCATTTCTAATTATTTTTTTGCTGACATTTTATGCAGTTTTTATCAGTTATTTGCATTTATGTGCTATTGTTTCATATTTTACGTCCCACCCCTCTTGTTTTGTTTTTTAATTTGTATTTAGATTCTCTAATATGCTTAAATGTGTTTAACCAGTTTTGAACTTTAATGACAAAGTTAAAATAAGATTTTTCTTTTTCATCTAAATAAATATTTTAAGTTACAAAAAGGGAACTTTTCCCTTGTGTAAAAAAAAAAAAAGTTAAAAGAAGATTTAATTTCATTTTTGCTTACTTATTAACAGTTTTTGGTGTTTTCTTGGTAGTTTGCTTCGCTTTATTATATACAGATAAAGTAAGTACTTTTTAAAGTGAAGGAATATATAGATATAGGTTTCAAAGTGTAATTATTTTGCTTTTATTTAATTTCTAAATGAACTACTTTTGTATGTCTCCCTTTGCTTTACTGTTATAAAAGGTTTAAATAAGATATCTTTAAAGTGAGATATTTTTTAAGATCTATTTATTTTGCTAGTTTACGTAGTTTACTTGCTAGGAAATTTACTTGTTTTCAATGTGCTTTAGGGTATAAGTTCGGTCTGTGTAACAATTTCTCTAAAACTTGTGAGCGCCAAAAAAAAAAACTAATCATGGCGGCAAAACAAATTCCGATAAATATCATTCAATTTGATGGAGATCCAGATTTACTTAAATTTTTCTTTGATCAAATTCGCGTCTGTGCAGAAATTAATAAATATAACCCACAAACAACAATTGCAATCTTAAAGGGAAAGTTAGTTGGGCCTGCACAAAAATTTCTAGCCCAAAATCCTGACCTGCAAAAGATAACAGACCTCGATTTGCTGGAAAAGGAATTTGCGTCATTTTTCGCCCCCCCTAGTAAATGTGTTGCTTCTGTTGAATTGTCCAGTTTAGCACTTATGCCTTCTGAGACGATAAAAAACTTAGCTCATAGACTAAATGTTCTTGCGGCGACTGTTTATGCAGATATCAACGACGAAAATGCACGCAACACTATCAAACTCATGAAATTTCTAGAAGCCCTTCCTTCAAATATTAGAATAAAATTACAGGAAGAAGGCATTAATGATTATAAAACAGCAGTTGAAAGAGCGCAAACCCTTCATGAAATTTTAAGGAATGAGAAAATCTTACATTCCTTACCTTCGGTACACAGACCAGAAAATCTTATTGAATCGCAATTAAAAGAAATCTCTGAGAAAATAAATGCATTATCTTTTGTCCCTCCTGATACTAAAACCGAAACTGAGCAGAAATATTTCCAGACTAGACTAAAACATTCCGCAGGTGTTTCACGCTTCAAAAAAAATTACAAAAATCGAAACTACACTAGACGTTATTCCCCACACAAGTTTTCACAAAAAAAACCAGTTGTTTGTCAGTTATGTGGACGAAACAATCATGACGCTCTCTCTTGTTTTAAATGGAAAAGAGCAAATACTCAAAGGAAAAACAATTACACAAACTCCACGCCACAATTTCAGGAAAACTGAAACAGAGATACAATTTTTATGCTGATGGTGTTGTGTCTCAGTCTAATACTTCTACATCAGCAACTTTTCCTTTTGACCCTGTATTACCTAAAATTTCAAGTTCAAGACTAGTTAATTCAGTAGCTTCCCAAACTTTTGACTCCATTAAGATAGCAAATAACATCAGTACACAAACAGAAAGTGATAATGTTCAAATAATTTGTAGTGTAAACACTATGTCACCATCCCTCCCTCTTGTTAAAGCCACTATAGCAAACCATGATATTACTTTGTTGGCTGATTCTGGTAGTAGTATATCTTTACTTTCACAAAAATTATTTAATCAACTTAAACCTGTCTTAAAATATAAAAGACTGTCCACTGACGTCAATATTAAAACTGTCAATTCTGATGTCTCATTTTCTGCCTGCATCAGAACATCCATTAAGCTAAAACAAAAAGCGTTTTCACACCACTTTTATATTGTTGACATACCCGAGTCTTCCAGTTTTGAAGGCATTTTAGGTTTCGATTTCATAACTAGATACAATGTTGTCATCGATACTTTTAACAAGTGTCTCCATGTCAACAATAATTTCGCTGTCCCTTTAAAAACCAGTAAAGAATCTTCTGGAGAGAAACAATCAAAATCATGCAATTCTTTGAGTGATGTAGTAATGAACCAAGCGGTGTTCTTAACTCGAAAAATTATAGTAGAACCTCAACAACAAATATGGTGCTCTGTTTACACCTCCAATAACATCAACAATGACAGAAATTATCTATTTGAATATTTGGCACAAACAAAAGAATTAATAGGAAATGATGCCATTATTCAAATGAATAAATTATCCAATAAAAGAAAGAAAACTTCACAAATACATCATTTCTTCTCAATAACACTTAAAAACACTTCTGAAAAGACCATTCATCTCCCTAAACACACAAAAATAGGTCAATTATCTGAGATTGAGGAAATTCGCGACTATACTTCTGAAATGTCTGACAAGCAAAATAACTCAGAACAGCACTTTGTAAATTTCATTCAGGCGTCTAATGAAATCTTACAAAAAAGAAAGCAGGAGTTATCGGCTAATGATTTCAAACTTTCTCACTTAAAATCTGACGAAGCAAAGAACCTAACTAAATTGTTACTTAATTATTATCCTGCCTTTTCCAAATCATTAGACACACTTGGTCATACTGATAAAATTGTACCTGATTTGAAATTCATTAATGATTACCCCATAAAGACACTCCCTTTCCCTCTTCCCCAAGCTGTGCAAAAGGATGTTTTAAATCAAATCAAACAGTTGCTTGATGCCAAAATCATTGAACGTCATTGTTCCGAATGGGCCTGCCCCATGCTCCTTGTTAAAAAGAAACCAGACGGTACAGGTATACAGAAATATAGGCTCGCATTAGATCTCAGAATGGTTAATACTATAATTCAAGGTTCGTCCTATCCACTTCCAAAAATTCAAACTATTATTTCAAATCTTTCACAATATCGTTTTTTCTCTTCTCTCGACTTTCATCAGGCATATCATCAGATTGATTTGCCTGCAAAATTTCAAAATCAGCTCACATTCACTACAATGTTCGGTTCTTTTCGGTATAAGAGATTAGTATTCGGCTTAAAATCTAGCGCCTCAATTTTCCAAGCTTTAATGGACTCCTTACTTGATGAATTACAGTTAGAAGGTGTCTATACCTACCAAGATGATCTTATTGTTGGTGCCAATTCATATCAAGAAATGTGTGATAAGTTGGATAAAATTCTTGCAATACTAGTAAAATATAACTTAACGCTGTCCCCTAACAAATGCACTTTTCACAAAACCAGTTTAGATTATCTTGGATTTCACATAGAAAATCAAACTATTTCTCCTGTTCAGTCGAACATTGTAAAAATAACATCTTTTCCAACACCTACAACTAAACGTCAATTAAAAGCACTCATAGGCGTCATTACATTTTACAAATCTCTTGTTCCATCCTTTTCTGAACTGGTACAACCTCTCATAAACTTAACTACTCCAAAAGCTAAATTTAAGTGGACAAGTAAACATCAAAAAATTATGGACACCATACAGAAGATATTCTTTAATCCACCCATGGTTAGATTACCTGACTGGAACAAAAAGTTCTATTTAAATACTGATGCGTCAAATATTGCTATTTCTGGTGTCTTACTACAAGAACATGATAAACAACTATTACCTGTTGCATACTTTTCAAAATCTTTAAAAGCATCAGAAAAAAAATATCCTGCACTTAAATTAGAACTCATGGCGATTCATAAATCAGTTACTGCTTTCAAATATTATTTATACAACAGAGAATTTGTAATCCTTTCAGATAGTAAACCATTAGAAAAGTACAACAAAACTACAAATCCGGCTGATATTATCTCTCGCTGGCTCATGGATCTCTCAGAATACACATACAAATTTCAACATATTCCAGGTAAAAAGAATGTACTCGCTGACTATTTATCTCGCTGTAACTTTGAAAATAATCAACAGACTTTAGCTACAAACCCTGAACTTATTCATGACACTCAACCCTTACCTATTGTAGAATGTGATACTCCACACTCCAGCTCGAGTGATTCTAATATGCATGTTAACTGCCTTATTTCTGGTACACAAACAAATCCTGACCCTTTATTAGAAATTTCGAATGAAACATTTGCTACTGAACAACAAAATGACCCTACTTTGTCTGTTGTTTATAAAGAAATCTTAAGGAAAGGATCTTCTCAAAAATTTCCTAACTACTTCATTCATCCTGATTCGAAAGTATTAATGTTAAAGAAGGAAAATATTTTTAATAACACTTTTTCGTATCACATTATTGTTCCAAATTCACTTAAAAGCAAAGTCTTAACAATTTCACATTTATCTCATTTTGGCTTTAATAAAACTTATGAATTCTTGTCAGGTAGATATTTTTGGAAGGGTATGTATGTAGACACTTTAAACTTTGTCGCATCCTGTATCAAATGTCTTCAAACTAAACATCACCAAACTCCACCCGCACCTTTGCAGCCCACATACACTCCCAGGTACCCTGGTCACACTATTAGTACAGATCTCCTTGTACCGTTTGCTAATGGAAAATATGTTTTAACTATCACTGATCATTTTTCGAGACATATTGAACTCTTTCCACTTAATGACATATCTGCGAGTAAGGTTGTTAAATGCTTATTCTCTTACATAACCACCTTTGGGAGGCCTTCGGTTGTCTTATCAGACTTAGGACCCCAGTACACGTCTCAGGTATATAACATTTTTAATGATACAATGGGCATTAAGGTATTACACAGTTCTGCCTCGAGACCACAATCAAATGCGATTGCAGAGCGAATCAATAAGTCAATCAAATATTCAGTTAATATTCTTTTACAAGAAGGTCATTCATTCGAAAATGCAGTATTTATACACAAATCACTTTATAATGGTTCGAAACATGCAACTACATTATATTCTCCTAATTTTCTTCATTTTGGACGTGAACTTTCTCTAATTTTTGACACTTTTGATCAGTCGTGCAACCAACCCTTTCTTGATAAACATATTGAAGTACACAAATTACTTGATGATTTGAGTAAGATATATCACAAAGCTTATAACAACATTAAATCTGCTCAAGATAAAAGATATAAATATTACGGTCAGAAAGCTAAATTAAGATCCATTTTCTTAAAAGACATTGTATATCTAAAATCAAATGACAAGTTTAAAACAAAGTATACTGGTCCATATATTGTCACTTGTAAACATTCCCCTGTGTCATTCTCAATTAAAAGGTTGTATACTCCTGATAACACAGCATTTCGGGTACATATTGATAGACTTTTACTAGCACCTCCTCGTTATGGACATTTATTTGATGCGTCAAGTCATATAAACAACACTAACTTTAATATGTTTTATCAACCTCACACATACAATCTAAGAAACAGAAGCTAATGTAAAAACACTATTTATTATTTTTTTAAGTCATGTTTATGATACCACATATCCAACCAAAGAGCTCATGGTTGTGTGTATGTTGTTTTTGACTGATCTTTAACAATATCATGGCTGGTCCATCACTGTTGCTCTGAAGATCTCTTAGAAACAATATTAGGTATCATTGTTATCCTTTAACACTTAGATATGTCTTCATACTCACTAAAATTTTATTTACTTTTATTTTGTTTTCTTTTTGCAGTACACTTAAAATTTCTTTGACAATACTCATTAATTCAGTATTTTTCCACTAACCTCCCACTTGACATTTCTTGTACTGTAAGTCAAACATATTATAGTTAGATAAACAGGTACTGTACTTTAGAAAAGTAAACAAAAGATTCATGTAATTAAATAAAACACAGTTTTTATATATGACTTGTTCATCACCCCACTCGATTGTGACATATTTTTCGTCTCTCTTCACTCTAGGATTGTCTGCCCATATTAGTTATTATATGATATACATTTTTTTTGTTTTTTTTCTTTTTGAATTCTTCCCTTTGAAGTCTTGTTCCCGTTCAAAATTAAGGCCCTAAGGGTTCAAGCTTCATTGTGTTGAGAGACAAAATTTTTGGAGTTGGAGTTTCGATTCAAATTTTTGAATTGTGACTCCAATTCACAACAACTCAAATTTTTTTCTTGTAATTCGACGTGGGCTCCTTCAGAAGACCGTTAGTGCCTTCGGGGGAGCATCACAATTCCCTCCTCATCTAAGGCTAGGCCCTAAGCCGATGCCATAATACTCGTGTTGTACACAAGATTCAGGGTGACGCATATTTTTATGGGCGTGCTTGGAGCACCTCTTTTTTTTGTCATCCTATGCTTCGGCATGAAACATTTTTTTACAAAAACATTTTTATTTTTTAATATACATCATATTACTCTTTTTAATTTTTTGAAAAATATAGTACTATTATGTTATTTTTGTGTATTGCCATTTTATATTCATTTAGTATTAGTTTCATGTTTTGTATATATGTTTCAAAATTTTTACTTGTGTCATGATAACAATCAAAGCTGCAGTAAGATTTTTGTACTGTCTGAGTCGACTCAACTTATACATATAAAATACAGTACTACCTTGGATCCATGAAATACAAATATAAAAAAATATAGAGACTTTAGAACTGCTGACTGTTTTTGAATACAAAAGTCTCCATTATCATGACGTTAAATTTCTACATATATATATAAAAAAAAAAAAAAAAAAAAAAAAAAAAAAAAAAAACTTTTGCATTTATGTATGTTTTTATGTTATAATATTTTATGCTAGCCTATGCACATTGGACAGCAAAAGTTTTTTTTTGTGGTGCACCGGGTGATATATATAACGATTATTTCGTTATATATTGGTTATTTTCTTAAATTATTCCTTTACTGGATTATTCTCTGTTCAATGCAAAATTAGTTTTAAGTTGTCCTTCATTCCTTTTCCATTTTCTTTGCTTATTAATTCTCTAACCGAAAAATCGGCAGCTGCTTAACTTTGTCTGTGAGAAATACACTCACATATTAATCAACCGTTTAAAGCTATTTCCAGATGTCTGCTATTTCCGATCGAGGCAATTCTGCATTACCTTATATGGACATCATCTCTGTTTCACAGTTAAAATTTATGCTTACGCTTCTTTTCCTTTCTCGACAAAACCCTAAAAAGAATTTAACATCTGCGCAGTAAAATCTGATATCCCTTTGGTGTGCCTCTTTATTAGACATAATAACACGTGTAACATTTTATCGTTTGGCAACCTTTCCTGTCCCATCCCAGCTTGGAAACCATATTGAATTCTTATCTTGCCGGCTGCATTTTAACTGTATTTGGCGTATACTATCCATTGTGCATGGGCGAACTTGTGTATGTTGGCGATTTTCTATGATGCCAAAGGTGGCAGTTTGTTGCTATGTACGAGGGCACTTGACTCTCTGCGCTTGTCTTGTCAACGTGCTAATTTTTGGTTCGGAGATTTTCTCCGAGTGCTGTAAGTGTGCCCCCCTTAGTAATATATGTCTAAATAAATTGTAACTTAGCAATCATCGTGGGTTTTTTTTCGAGCATCCGAACCTGGACTGATTCTATACTGATCATGCCTCTTCTATGTATTCCAATGGAATAACAGCTACTAATATACGTGATCATACCTCTTCTAAACCTTCTAACAAATATATGCAACTACCAAAATCCCTCAAGAAACTCTTCTTTATAGTGCTGTGTTACTGCTTAGGACGAGCGGCAAGCACACAAAATAGTGCATTTTCATTGGTTATTTACTCTCCTGAACTTACACAAACTGAAATAGCTACGACTGAAAAGTCGGCATTTCGAATATCCAGTAAGCTTAGGTGCGTTCCGTAATACAGTTTATTTTTTTACTGTTAATGAAATAAAAGAGTAAATAAATAAATAAAAAAATACATGTTTTATTATGATTTTTATTAAATTTGGTTTAAAAAAATCATTTTTCGATCACGGATTTGTAAATTTTCTTAACTGTTTATTTCATTGTTTACATTCATGAAGTAACGCGGATTATAGAAAATTGCAGATTATGGGTTCGCGGATTATAGATCCTTGACTGTAGTAAGAACATGTGCAGATCAGCATTCTATTTTTTTTAATGGATATTTTTTATTTAAAAAAAAAAAAAAAATCTTTTACCTTTTAGGAGATGGGCACTTCCATTCCTAAAATATCCAAAATTATATATAATACCAGAATTTACAAACAAATTTACTTGGAAATGATAAAATGCTGTATCGTACATACACAATAAATTGAAATTCTTTTACAAAAATTCTATTTGGGGATTAAAATTGAGTGTTTACATAAATGTATCAGTGCCTCTGAAAGGGTTTAACTGCAGAGATAATTTACCTAAATTCGTTTTGTGATGTTACAATTCTTTACAATTGTTTTTTGGTCATTGAGCATACTGCAGCAGTCAGAAAATGTGGATCTCTGCACAGCTCTAAGCTCGATATTTGTCATAACTCGAAATTATGTTTATCAAACTAGGGGATCCTACTTTTGAAGTCTAATTTCCTTCATTTATTTTTATTTTATTTAGTTATTTATTCTAAGAAATCTAATTTTTTTTTTTTTTTGGTTGTTTATATTAACAAAAAGTATTATTTTCATTGATTCATTACATTTTTGAGCTAACAAACTTTTTTTTTCTCTTTTTATTTAAAAAAAAAAAAAAAGTCAAAAATGACATTTTGAGTTCAATTGATTGCCATCTTTGTCCAAAATCAACTTAAAAAAATAAATATTGGTGTTGAATATTGTGTATCTAAATTGAATACCTTTTCAAAATCCGGCAACTCATTTTTTTCCCCAAATTATTATGACTAGATTAAATGGTTTGTTACTTTGTTATTTATGATTAACAACATACACTTGTGCAGAACCATTGCACAAGGCATATTATTCATTTCTTTTACACACAAAAATTTAAATGTAAAATCACAATAAATAGAATTCAAAAAACCAGAAAAAAAAAATTCTTTTTGTAAGAAAAAAAATCATATAAATTTGACACCAAACCTCTCATTAAACTGATATGGTAGAAAAAGTTGGTGTTTTCATTTTTCCAATGTTTGATACTAAAAATAATATGTTATTCTTATTGTGTTCAGGCTGATCGAAGAAGAATCCTGTGTCACCTACTCTCAGCAAAAATCGTTTGAAACATCGGCTCCTGTGTCTTCGCCTCCGACAGCACCTGTTTCCACTTATCCGGTCTCACAGAATCGGACCCTTTCATCTTCTGAAGCATCCAGTGACTCAAGTAATGACAGCGAACCCAACAAGGTATGTATGTCTTTCTAAATCTTTATTTGCATGACAAAATCCAGTCAGTCAGTCTGTCTTCATACTCCACGGTTCCCAACATTTTCATGAAAAGTCAGGAAAATTCAAAGTAATCATGAAAAGTCAGAGAAATTTCAAAATACAGTAGACTCCCTCAAATCTGCAACTCTCTAAAATCTGCACATAATTTACGGATGTAAACAATGAAACATTCAATTCAGATATAGGTGCAAAATTTCACTTTTTTAGTTTTAGATCAATTCCATACATTTTTTAATTTGTAATTTTTGATAAGGTTATTGAATTCATGTTTTTTTCATGAAGAAAGAATAATTTATTTCTGAAAAAATAAAGATATTTCTGATATCATTGGTAATCATAATCTTACCAAATATATTTATGTATTAATCAAGCTTCATTAGATATTATGTCTGGCTAAATCTGAAATAAAGCTTCATTATTTTATGATCCTGATGGGAATTAGTAATGTACTTTTATGAGGCAAGTTTCATTGAATAATTTAGGCAAAACACATTTCATCTTTATTTTGAATATTTAATTGTACAGTAATGATCATTAACATGACCTTTGCTTTTAGTATTTTAATCATTTTAAAAATTATCTACATTTTTATTATTTTAGTTTATTACTTATTTTAACATTTCAGTGTATTGTAAGCATTCATTACACTCTTGATTTCATTATTAATTACATTCAAATTACTGTTTAAAAAATGTAAACAAAGCAATGACCAGAAATCTGCAAAATTCTAAAATCCGCAAAACCTCTGGTTCCAAGCTGTGTGGATTTGAGGGAGTCTACTGTATATAGGAAAAGTCAGACAATTTACAAATATTTTCTAAAAAGTATGGAAAAATGTTAGGCCAAAAATGGAAAAATGAAATGTAATTCATCAAATATTTTCAATGGAAGAAAATCACAAAATTGGTCAAACAATAAAAAAATTAAGAAATTAAGAAATTTGAGAAACAATCGCAGAAAAAAATCGCTAATTTTGGCAAAGAATTGCAAAAATAAGTAGCAAATTTCACTGTGTGCCAGTTTAGTCAGAGAATGTTTCGAGATTAATATCAGCAATTTTTTTGCGATTTGGTCTTGGAAAGGCAGGGAAATTACCAATAAGGTTTTGCTGTGAACTCTGCCCTGTTATTTTTCTGTTATTATTCAGAGTAATATCCAAGTAAAGTTAAGGGCCTACTTAGTTCCTCTTTACGAAAATCTATTTAATAATGCTGGCTCCTTCTCAAAATTCTATTCTATTAAACATACTCTTCATTAATTATTTTTAGAATGTTAGATTTCAAAATGTGTAATTCTCAGAAAAAACAAGTTTACCAGAAACAAAACTTGGGCAGCAGGACTTAAATAAGCTACTATTAACAAATGCTTGATTTATATTTCAATAACTGGAGTCTATTTATCATTACAAAATGTTACTTTCCACAAAAGTATAATGTAATTTAATTTCATAAAACTAACTTTTACTTTTTAAAATAGGTCCAAAGAAAAAAAAAAAAAAAAAAAAAAAAAAACCTTTCATTGGTCGCTATTATATTTTCAATGAATATTGCTCCTGTTGAAAACAAAATCCTCAGTTAGCAGTGTTCGATGATATTTATTTTCAAAGTAACACTGTGTGATATGTTTGATATTTTCAGTAAAAAATTATTAAATGTAAAAGAAATTTTCAATTGTTAGTCTGTTGATCAAAAATTTTTGCCGTGGCCCAAAAAAAAAAAAAAAAAAAAAAAAAAAAAAAAAAAATTTCAAGCTTTTTATTTGAAGCTGAATTTTTAGATAGTCATGTGGGGTGGTATTTACTCGGAAAAATCACTGAAAGATAAATTGTCTAATGTAGATAAGTTATTTATTAGAAATTATCTGTTCTTGATTTGGTTTTGTCCAGTTTGAATTGAACAACACGTTACAGAATGAAAAAGCAGACAAGCTTCCCTTTAAGATTGAATTTTTCAATTAAAAAAAATTATTTAATGTTCCAAATTTTATGGAATGAAACAAATTTTTCCTGATATATGATATTAAATCATGCAGTTTGTTTTTACTAAGTGTAAATTGCATCATTTTTTTCAGTGAGTCAATCTTTAAATTTGTTGCATAAGGAACAAAAAAAATAAATAAAAAAAAATAAATAAATAAAAAATAAATAAATAAAAAGACACTTTGAATATTCTTTTAGTATATATTTTCTTAAGCCTTTTTAAATTTTCCATACAAATTTCTGTTCTTATATTAAAACACTTCTTTCTAAACATAAACAATTTGGAAATTGAACATCAAATATGGCAAATGAGGTGCGTTCGTAGTATAACCAGTTTTATAAATATTCAGATCTTGTTGGAGTAAATGTTACACTTGATCAAAAAGATGTAACATCATTAAAACGCACTTGATTAAACAAATTTTCCTGATATATGATATTAAATCCTGCAGTTTGTTTTTACTAAGTGTAAATTGCATCACTTTTTTTAGTGAGTCAGTCTTTAAATTTGTTGCATAAGGAACAAAAAAAAAAAAAAAAAAAAAAAAATAATAATAATAATAAATAAAAAAAAATAAATAAATAAATAAAAATAAAAAGACACTTTGAATATTCTTTTAGTATATATTTTCTTAAATTTTCATTATATACATATAATATTTTTACTTTCTAATTTAGATTGTCTTAAGGCCCCACACTAGTCACTGAAAAAAACCCGCATGATAATGTTAAGTCTATGGGGACGTTGTTTCCAAATAGCTCCCTCAAATTTTAATATTTTTAGATGATTTTTTTTGCATGGGATAGCTGAGAACAATCCCCAACCGGGCTAGTTTTTACTTTTTCAATTTTGGTTTCAGATTTAATTTAAACAAGTTGGAAATTGCACGTGAACATAGCAAATGAGGTGCGTTCGTACATTAACGAAGTTTTAAAAATTCAGATCGTGCTGATATAGTAGAGCGTACTTCGGATATAGTATAGTTGTCGAAATCTTTGTGTTTCTGTAAATATGCAGGAAGTAATTTTTATTACACCTCAGGAGCGTATATCTTATTCATAAAATGTGAAATAGTTGAATATAATTAAAACACGTACCAAACAATGTTTCCCTGTATAGCATTATATAGTGAAATACTTTTGTGAGGCCCTATAATTTAATAATAAATATTCTCTGCATCCCAGATTGTACAGAATGCATATTTTAGTATATATTTCATAGAATCATGCCGATTCTATTATGTTCGAATGAGTGTAACATCATAAAAATGCATTTGAAACTTTTTTCCCATTGACCGTAATGTAATGGAATACTTTTGATTGTCCCTGTAAATGATCTATGCATCCGATTTTCATGACATTTGAAATGACTCGACAAAATTACGTAATAACTACATGTTTTAAATTTCAAACAATTAAAATGAATTTGAAACTTTTTCCCCATTGACCGTAATGTAACGGAATCCTTTTGATTGTCCCTGTAATGGATCTATCCATCCGATTTTCATAAAATTTGAAAAGATTCAACAAAATTAGGCTATAATTATGTATTTTAAATTTCAAACGATTCGGTTAGGTAGTTTTTGCGTTGTTATATGCGGACAGACAAGACAGACAGACAGACAAATGGATGGACAGACGGATGGACTGAGCAACAAGGTGCTACGTATTTACATAATTACGAACGCACCAAAAAATGATTTTAACTTTTGAAACTGGTTAGAACCGGTTCTGAAATGGAAACTATCATCATATAAAAAATATATAACCAAAATCGAAAAAGTAAAAACCAGTCCGGTTGTAGATCATCCTCAGCTATCCCATGCAAAAAATATCATGTAAAAATATTAAAATTTGAGCGAGATATTTGAAAACAACGTCCCCATAGACTTAACATTATCATGCAGGTTTTTTCTGTGACTTGTGTGACATCTTAAACTACTTGTAATCATCCAGTGTTGCATCAAAAGGAGGGGGATCCTTCTCTTGTGCCTTCTAGAACAAAACTTTTTAAAATTTTGTTATGAATTTGATTTTCTGATTTCATTATTTAGCTTATAAAATATATTTGCTTACATTTTACCATTATCTAAATTATTGTAAAAATGTTTTTGAATTTCTTTTTTTTTTTCATTCTATAATTTAAAAAATGTTATATGAGTGTAAATAAGACATGAAAAAAAAAATATCCTTTCCTCTATAATTTTTTGTTGAAAAGAGTTATTTTTTTATGTTTTATTTATTGGTGTTTCTTTATTTTTCTTTTTCCAGAAATCAGCAGAAGAAACTGACTCCAGTAAGTATTCTTAATGATATTAATATCACACCTAAAGTAGAGAAATTGCAATGAGGTGGTGGTGATCATAACAAATAATTATTTGAGACCCGGTGTAAACTAAACTTTTTAACACCTGACTCTGCTCAGACTCTTTAACACCTGACTTTTTTTCATAAATAATCACCGCAGTAACCAGTAATCGCTAATAATCACTGCAATAACCAATAAAAGTTTAATGTTCTAAAGCCACTAATTTCCCTATAACACTCTAACCTGTGGACTGGTTTTAAAATAATAATCTCCCTTAAAAAAAAAAAAAGGCTAATTAGTGAAAGTTTTTAATTATTATTTAGTTATTTTGTTTTATTTTATTATTATTTATTTTTTCCAAGTAGACAATACTTGATTATTTGTTTTTCCAGATATTCCGAAGCAAAATGTATCTAGTGTAAAACCAGTGCATGTTCCAACGCAATTATCACATTCCGACACAAATGTTGTTTCCAATTCTTCTACAGGTAATTTATTATTACACTTTATTACATGGTAGGCCATTTTGTGTGCTTGCTAAAAACTCTGCTTCATTCATCCAAAGTAGGTGTGTTGTAGTTTTCAGTTGTTCCTATGTCACAATCCAAAAACATATTTTTTTTTTTTTTTTTAAAGTTTTGTAGTAAATTTACAAACCTATTTAGATAAATATATGATTTTTTCTTAAACTTATCACGTTTTAAGTATGCAAAATATTGATTTTAATCGAAACTGCTTTTAAAAATATATTTAAAAAGTTCAATACATAAGTCACATGACCTAAGAGGAAGAAATATATCGATATTTAGCACATAAATTCGCAATTGTGGGGGGGAAAAAAGTAAACACCCCCAACTAACACTGCAAAAAATTATTATAAAAAAAGTTACTCTTACCGAACAATTGGAAATAAAGTCTACATTATATAAAATATAATTTGTATATACTTTATAAAAAAAGTGTATAAATTTGCTTTGGAAGCCATCTACATATTAAGATGAACCCTAAATTTGTTTTTTTTTTTTTTTTTTCTGACAGCTTAAATGAATTGAACATCCTTCAATTAGCCTAAAAATAGACTTTCATGCAATTTGTATGATAAGTTTTCAAGAAATTAATTATTTTAAAATGAGCCTATTTTATGGGCTGTATTGAAATTGAAGTTCCCTACTGGATTGTTGACCAAGAGAGATCAAGGCACCACTCAGAGGCAGTCTTTGAAGACTGCTAAATAAGCAGAAGAAGTTTCTAGAAAAATCTAGTCACTTCTGTCATAGAATCCCTTAAACCATAATTTTGCCATTTTTTAAGCATAATTTGAAAACTACTTGGAACAAAAATTTGAAATTTTGGATTTCCACATAGCAGGATTTAAAATCTAAATCTATCAAAAAATTTTCAGTTGTAATCCTTAATATTAATTTCATAAAATATATCATTAAGTTATAAAAATTGCAAATTCAATGTGTTTAGATTTAGGTATTTAAGTATTAATGCTACATAAAAAATTAGCACATTAAGAGCATAATTTCAGGAGATATGAAAAATTGAAAATGTAATTTAACATTAGAAACACTAAATTTGGAATGTTTATAATTCAAAAACTTCTCACTCAAATGACTTGAAATTTGGTGTTTAAGACGTAAGAAGGCATAAGATGAACCAAAGATTTGAAATATCTTATTAAAATTGGTATTACCATTGAAAAAAAATAAAGTTTGGGTTCATTTTAATAGGTAGATGGGCCCCTAAGCAAATTTTTTATACATCATTTAAAAGGAGGCTTTACTTCTAATCATTTGATATCAGTAACTTTCTACCATAGTTTGTTGAGGAATTAGTAGGAGTGATTATTATGTTCCCCACAATTGTATATCACATAACAATACTATGACTTGCAATACTCTAATTAATATACATAAATGTTATATTAATTTAATCAAACAAACTATGATTTTAATGAATGCTGCACTGTAGTCACACATCAATAAAATATTGTATTTTGAGTCTCAGTATTTTTTCCCTTATAAAATCCTAATTTATTATTTGAAATTTATGGATGAACCTGTAACACATTTCTTTTTATAACTCTGTGACAACTTCTAGGATTATTTGATTGTAGAACTTAAATTTTCATGAAATAGTCTTCAACAAAACCATTTATAATTTTTAAAAATTTAAGCTTTAAAAAGTTGGGGACTAAGACAATAGCCCTCTCAGCTTATGCTTCCATTACCGTATTTTCCGGGAATAACGCCGCGGCGTTAAACTAGATTTTTTTGTTTTGTAAACAAAAGTGCGGCCAATATCTAGGTGCGGCTTGTAAATAGGACTAATTAATTTAAAATTTTGGAAAACCGATCGGCAAATTTAAACTTTCGTTGCTTTCGCTGTAATTATACACATGCACTTGGAATTATATTTTTAAGGTTAAAGAATCTGATGCTTAAAATTGATTTTAATTTACTGATATACCGTAAAATCCCGTTAATCCGCCAACTCCCCACTTTATAAAAAATTTGAAAATTTCAAAAAAATCCCGAGAAAGCGCCTCTCTTCCAAAAAAATCACTGAGAAAACGCCAATTTCGCCCAACAATCGTAAAAAATAACCGCAAATTTCTTTAAAGGATCGCGAAAAAATCATTAATTTCGCCGAAGTATTGCCAAAAAACCCACATTTCGACAAAAGATTGCAGTAAAAACGCGAATTACGTCAAAAAATCTTTAAAAAAGTACAAATTATGTCAAAAGAACGGTTGAGAAAGGAATGAATCATGATGAAATGAATAAACCATGAATCTTTAGAAATGTGCATTTTTTCGATATTTTTTAATTGATTTCTTGCTTTTTGGGGTTTTTTTTTGACAAATTTCTTCTTTTTTTCTGCGTTTTTTCGACAGAATTTACATTTAAAAAAACGCGAATTTTTTCAAGTATTGCTTCAAGTATCAAAATTCATGATTCATCCAAAGATTCACGATTCATTCAATTTATCATCATTCATGCCTGCAAATTTTGTGAAACAACCGCGGAAGAATCCCGTGTAAGCGCCCCACTCTAATTATTTTACGATTTTTCGTCACGTTTTGGGGAGGGGGGGGGGGGCGGATTAACGGTATTTTACGGTAAGTTATATCTTAAATATGTCTTCAGATGTGAGTTGTAAGCGCCGCAGTTACCCTGGAAAATTTAAGCTGAATGTTATCAATTTAGCAAAAGTTAACGGGAATCGTGGCACAGCGAATGAATGAGGTTCCGGTTTCATTGAAATAATTATACAACAAAAAAAGATAAGTTATTTATTTAAGATCAAAATGTTTTACTTTATATCAGTTAATAATTTTACTTCATTGCTCTCATAATGAATGTGGGAATATACCCGGCGCGGCGTTAAACTAGTTTTTTTTATTTTTAACCAAGTGCGGCGTTATACTCGGTGCGGCGTTATTCCCGGAAAATACGGTAGTCCTTTTTAGAGTAATCCTAGAATTAGTTATTTCTGTTACAGAAAGCAGAATTTGATTTTATTTATTTTTAACACTTCATAACATAGTCAAAAAGGATCTATGAATTTGGTTCATCTGTCTGTCTGCCCTCTAACTTGCATCAGGATTTTTATGAAATTTTTATATGTTATTATGTTTTGCAATAGAAAGTTTGATATTGAAAATCAGATATGTAGCATTTTTAGTTTGTTTACAGAGGCACACAAAAGAATTCTATTAGAGGATGGTCTGCAATCCATGTTGTGGATTCATGATCCTCCTGGTTTAAAATATTCAACTTTCTTCTTTTCTTTTCTTTTTTTAATGTGTACAAAGAAAGATACTCTGAGGAAAATCACACTAAAGATACATTTAACATATTACTGTTAATCCTTTGTATCACCACATTGTTATAGCTGCAAAAATAAATATTATTTATATGAATTGCTGCCATCTTTTAACACATCAGCTCATATAAATGGTTCATAGAATTCTCAACAAATTGTGATACTGCGTTTATGTGGATGTTATTTTAAATCGCTCATAAAATTCTCAACAGACTGTGATCAATGGGTGTTAGTTATCATAACTGCGAATTTGGACAGTTTCACATTGTTATTAATGAAATGGAAATTTATAAATTTTTTAAAAATTTTAAAGGAAAAGACTGGAATTGTCTGAAAACAGGTATTTTAAACAAAGGTAAGTTCTTATATTTGACAATTTTGTATTAGAAAATAGACACTGTTTATGAAAAGTATGTCCTCTTAATCGCAGATGTAAAAAAGGTGCCTTTCAATCAATTTAATTTTTATAACCCTTTCGGGTCAGTTTTTTTTTTTTTCCATTTTGACACCAAAATTAGTTTTACTTTAATAACGTTAATTGTAGCTATTCAAATAGACTTATTGAAATCTGAAATTTAACGAAAGTACTTACTTTGTGTATTCATATTCATGTTATGTATAGTCTAAAGAAGAGATTTTGGAGATATTCGGAAAATGTTGTTTTGCGATAGGATTTAACAGACTAAGGATTTTTACATTTTGTCACTTAATAACTTATGTTTTAGATTTAAAAAGTGAAACATATGCATAAAGTAAAAGGTATCGCCAATGGGTGCAAAGAAGAATAAAGAATATTTATTATTGTTTTGTTATTACTAAATGTCAAAGCATAAACAAAGTCATAATACAAATGGCACAGTCATACATTATCATGTCGGTATGTTGAAAATAACAAAATAATTTTAAGACAGAATAATACTCTATAAAAAGACATGTACTATTAATAGTACACCAGACCTGAAAGGGTTAAATATTTATTTACTTGTTTGAAGCTATGTAATGACCAATAGAATATTTTGTTGTTGAGTCAGAAATAGTTAAAGTTATGGACAAAAATTATAAGTGTTGATTAAGATCATGGCTAATGAGACAAAAGATCTTTTGGTGAATACTATCAGATTTCACTGTTTTTTGAAAATGATTGATGACTGACTGAGATATAATAAGATAAAATAAGACTGAAGAACAACGATTTGGTGTTTAGGAAAAAAAACAAATCCCCTGAATCCAAATATGACCTTTCATTTCAACAAATCGGGTCAAGGTTTTAAGATAGGTGACATCCTTTTGTTATAGTTTAGGTTTTATTCAAAGTGCATTATGTTTATAAGCATTTGTTAAAAGACTTAAAGCAGGGTTTTTCAACTGACCGATAAACCGTAAACTCATAAAGTATTTGTAGAAACAGTGCAAAATTTTCTTGGAAACCAACTATAAAGCAATATTGCCAACATTTGAGAAAGAAAGAGACTTGTTTAATTTCCCTAAAACACACTAATATCAGTCCATGTACACTGTCGAAAATATGTTTTTACAATGCAATGGAACCAAATGAGTATTAGTGCTGTAAAAAATGACAAAATCTCATAAGAATTTATTGAAATATTCTAGATACCAGATTTTTTTTTTTTTTCTGTATGTAATTTTATCTGTAGCATGATCACTGTCAAAGGACCTATCCATGATTTTTCTAACTTTTTTATTTCTCTTCCTAGGTGTTTGCTCTGAGGCCTCTCAATCCAATGACGATGTCAAAACAGACAAAGAGGATAATTCATTGGAGAAGAAGACTTCCTTTAGTTGTCCAGAGTCAACATTTGAAAGGGTAAATTGTATTTTCTATTTTTTTAAGTGACACATGCTTTTTTTTAAAAAAACAATCGTCTTCTAAATATTTTAATTCATGTTTTTATCTGTTATTAATTAAAGGCCAAAAATTGAAGATAGAATGGTGAAATTCATACTCCCATTTCTATAATCTGGCCCAAACTGTAAGAATTTAGAAAAATAAATTTGTTAAAAATTATTTGCCATGTGCCATAATAATACAATCCATGTCATATGCAACTAACAAAGCTCTGATTCCCTTTAAACTATGAAAGAGTGATGATTCTGTTCTGAATTTTCTGAAAAATGAAGGCAGTATTTCTGAAAATAAAATAAAAATCCAAACATTTGGGCATTAATTACATTGCATATTTTGATAAATAGTCACTGTAAAAAATCAACTTCGTTAATCATTCAAAAAACACCAATTGCTAAAGAAAACATAAATTTTGTAAAAGGTTCATGAAAAAACGCACATTTTGTCAGGAATTGTGAAAAAACGCATTTGATGCAAAAAACGATTTTGCCAAAAAATCATGGGGAAAATGCAAATTTGGTCAAAGAATTGTGTAAAAACAGCAAACTTTGTTTGAAAAAACAAAAAATTAAAATTTATTTTTTACACATAAAATTGGATGATTCATAGAGATTCAATAAGCATATTTTGTTTGACAATTTCTTAGGATTTTTTTAAAATTTTATTCTACTTTTTTGCATTGCGAAAGCATTGAAAATCATTATATATAAGTATATATATATTATAAATTTTAAATTTTTTTCGCCAAAACTAACCTTTATATTCTTAATTTTCTTATAATAATATTCCATACTTACTTCAAATTATTAAATTAAAATCTTGTTTCTAGATCTAATCTGTTAATCTTTATGCAGATGATATAAATTCTTAATTCGCCTTAAAAAACATTATTCCAGTATGCGTAAATTTAAAAAGATGGCTCTAAATTAAAAATATTCTTAATTAAACTTTATTTCTTAATATTCCAAATAAAACTCATTTCTTCTATGTTTTTATCAACCCTTTTTAAGAAAGCCTTATTAAATATATCCCAAAACCATACCTTTCAAAAAATATCATTATTTTATTTTATCTATTTATTTATTTTCCCTCCGTCAACCTTTGATAGTGTGCATATCAATAAATTCATTTCTTTTCTTTTTCTCTTAAAATTAATCATCTATAAAAATCGTCTGCCTAAGAAATTCTGAGTCGATTATAAATTAAATACTATTTTTTTAAAAATAAAATTATCGTCTGTGGAAAATAGTCTCGTAGCTGGACAAGAATTCTGTTTACATAAAAGAATGATGGTTTGAGGTTAGAGAATGTGCTAGAATTTTCTTTTTAGATTTAAAAGAGGAAGCTCGAGAGGTGGTAAGAGGGGTGAGAAGAAGGATTCTTCGGTGCGCTCTTGCATGAGTACGACTTGAAGTAGTAAAGCATGGAATATTTTTTGGATGTTTAGGTAAAATATCGTCTGCAACAGGAGCTTTTCCCTCTATTATAGCTACAGTTTAATAAAATGAACTTGCAGCAGCCAAGGAGTGATTATTTTCACCTTCTACATTTATTTATTTTGCTTTTTTCTCACTGGCCATGACTTCTGTGCGGAGCAAGGGAACCTGGTGATGATGTTTCTGCCCCCCTAACTTCAAAATGTCACATATATACTTTTATTACTGTGGGCACACTAAAATTATTTACATTTTCGTTTTTGTGTATGTTGCACATTTCTGCTACAAGCCATTCTTGTATAACCCATAGTTTGCTAATAAAAAATGTTGTAACAAACAAATTGCTATTTGTTATGTTCCATTCACATCAATTTCTTTTTAACATTATTTATATATGTGAAAAATAAAAAATGTAAAGATGTATATCCTGTAAGATACATCAGGTCTGAAGTGGTTAAATAGTTTGTAATTGGCTTATATGTATAGCATCGTGTTAATTTTGGAGCACGTTTTGACAGATCTTTTATAATTTCAGAATGGCAAGGGCAGCAAGACCCCATTCTTCGATGAACAAGCCTGGTTTGTGCGAAGGAGCGAGAGAATCTTCTTGAGTGATGCGAAACCCGTTGCTGCTTCTACCCCGGCAACGGGTTCCGGCCAGGAGAAAAGCACCAAGAAAGCGACCACTTCCTCTAACAAAGGATCGGCGGACACTACCAAGGAAAAGAAAGAGGTGAAAGAATTGGTTTTGAAACATTCTGAAACTGCTCCTTTTAAAACTAGCATTCTGTGGCCATCACAAAACCCTTCAGGGTGTTCTTAACTGCTCGCTCAACAACATTTTGACACATTTACAAATTCATTTTATAACAGAAATATATAAAATTGGAATGCCTGACTATGGAAGCAATTTCGAATCGAACTTATTTTTCCATTTTAGGATCATTAAATTACCTATCCAGTTCTAAGCTATTTCGATCAATTGATCACCTGTTTTTCTCCTGCTTTCATTGGGAAATGTGCTCAAAAGTGTCAACTTTGAAGGCTTGTTATGAAAAATCGATTGTTTTTTTTTTTAAAAACAGGAAATTGAGTGCAATTAGACAGTTTCTGAATAACAACAGCTGCTATTTTCATGCATTTCCGAACAAAAGTTAATTAAAGAATGTGTTACAAAGTTGCCCTTTTTGATTTAAGAACACCCTTAAGGGTATATTTGAAAAAAATTATTTTCCACCTTCAACGGCTCGAAATTTTCTGATACAATTTCAGACTCATTTTTAAAAGTAGAAACATGAAACTTGCTGGGGTGATTTTTGAAGTGATGTATAAGATTCCGTGTGATATAATTTTTTGCTGAATTCAGTAGAATTTCATTTATAAACATTTAATTTCTCTATTTGATCATTTTTCTTCGTTCTCAGATTCAAATCTCCAGATTCAGAAATTTCTGTTTTAATTAAAATCTTTGACAGCATTTTTAAAAATATTTTCTACATTTACCAAAAAATTGACAAACACGGCAGATTATGTAGTTTTTAAATAAGAGATTTTGAGAGCAAAAATGAATCTGAAAATAAGCAGTTATGATTGGAATACACCCTTAATAGCAATTCCTTAACATTCGCGAGTTTTGTTTATTCACGTTTTATAAAACATTGTTCCTTTCACCCAAATTAAAAAGTGAGGTCTTACATTTAGATTAGATGAGATTGAGATGGTGTGTTAAAATATGACAAAGTCTTCTTAAAAGGAAACATAACAAATTTATTTAAAGTTTAAAATCAAAGCATAATATAATTTAAAGAGCTAAAACATTTCTCAAAACATTAGCATCGGCAATTTCGGAAACATAATAGACGTTCATAGAACGAACATAACGATGCATGCTAAAAAGCAAACAAGCATAACTGTCTGAAAAAATTTACAATTATATATGAAATTGAAAGGTAAGATATTTGCATAATGTACCGCAAAATGAACAGTTACCTGATTTGAACGAATCACATTACTGCAAACATCAGAAACTGAAAATACCTCATGTTCCGCCGGAATGCTAGCGCCACCTGTAGATTCTGAAAATGGAAGTTTTCCTTCCTGAAAAGCAAGCATGCGACAACTCAACTCCGCGCATTAGCTGAAAAACGTAAACATTACATCGCAGTAAAATGATGTCGTTCTTGTCAGGGTGAACGTACAAGATTAAATGGGGATTAAAAAATATTACAGAAATAGTAAATAAACTAACTCATATTTCCAACAATTCGCAAAATAAAAAATGCAGAACATTTCAACATTTGCAAATACTGAACTTGGTTATTCGTGAATTTTCTTTTATAAAAAAATATTTTTTCTTATATAAAGTAAATTTACTTTGTTTAACCATATGAACTAAATTTAGCGTATAGCCTACTGTATTACTGTATAGACTAAGTTATAAAAAATGTCAGTCCTTGTGTTGAGGGAAAATATAAATCAGTAGTATCCTTGATGCAGATTATTTTTATTTTCTAAAATTCCAAATTTTTATTGCTTTTGAAATATTTTTTGCAAAAATTGCTTGAGAGATTTTAAAACAACAACAACTTGTTGAAACGCAATAGAATGCTATTATTCTCGTGTGAGGAGTTTTAAATTTAAATTGGAAATCGAAGCTGCAACTTTCCTTTACATAGAATTTCACAAATAAAATGTCAGTTCTGTCAAACAATCTCATATCGCTCATTTTTTTCCACCATGTGCTATCAAATAAATTTTATAAAATGCATTTATAATTATTCAAATTTATTTAAAGCCTGTACTTTTAATGTATAAAGCTTAATAAATATATTTTTTTTAGCTTCAATTGCTTTTTTTCCATAAAAATATATATCCTTCTATAGTAAAAAAAAACTAGCCTTAAAAGGAATGACTCCTGGAATGATGCTGATGTGGAAGATTTCCGGAACTAACGAATCCGGTTTGTCCACTCCTTCCATAAGTCGAATAGACCAATCAGGAAAGGACTCCGTTTATGCATCGCCATATGGGTTACCATAAAGAGAGGAAAGGTTACCATCGCCAACAATCGCCAAGTTTTTCGCCAATTTGGTGATATATCGCCAAATTTGGCGACCAAAATTAGTTGTCAAAAGTGACGCCAACTTGGCGATAACTGTAATATTTTGCCAAATTTTTAATTTCTTTACAACACCAGTCGTTTGATACATCATTTGAGAGGTTTGCAACTGCTTATTCATATAATGGATGTCCTGTGTGTTATCCCCCATTCTGCTCCCCAGGGGGGACACATTTTTAATTTCTTTACAACACCAGTCGTGTTACACAAGATTTGAAAGGTCTGCAACTGCTTATACATATTATGGGTGTTTTGTGTGTCACCCCCACACTCTGCTCTCCCCAGGGGGGGGGGGGGGGTCACACTTTTAATTTCTTTACAACACCAGTTGTGTGACACATCATTTGAAAGGTCTGCAACTGCTTATTCATATTATGGATGTGTTGTGTGTCATCCCCCACTCTGCCCCCCAGGGGGGCACATTTTTAATTTCTTTACAACACCAATTGTGTGACACATCATTTGAGAGGTCTGCAACTGCTTATTCATATTATGGATATCTTGTGTCTAACCCCCCCCCCCTCTGCCCTCAGAGGGGTCTCATTTTGTAATTTCTTTACGACACCAATTGTGTGACACATCATTTGAAAGGTCTGCAACTGTTTATTCATTTTATGTATGTCTTGTGTGTCACCCCCACTTTGCCCCTCCAAGGGGGCACATTTTTAATTTCTTTACAACACCAGTCGTGTGACACATCATTTGAAAGGTCTGCAACTGCTTATTCATACCATGGGGTATTGGCGAGCGCAGCAAGCAGGGGTAGCCAATAATTTGGAATGGCGAAGCGATTACGCGGGGGGTTGGCGAGCATAGCGAGCAGGGGGGCGGGGCCCCCCTAGTATATAATTAAATAAATAAAATTAAAACCTAACTCTTCTTTTTGGGGCGATAGTCTCAACATTAGCAATTTTGACATTTGGGAATGTTTTTGGTAACCTTCACAAATGTTGAGGGACTGTATTTTATAGCACACATACCGTATTTACTCGTGTATAAGCCGCACTTTTTTTCCAAAAAATTAAGCAAAAGTGCCTTATACACGGAATAATTTTTTACTGTTGGACGCAATCGAATGATATACATATGAAACAATAAATTATTCAAAGAAGATATTAAAACTCAGAAAAGGTTACTTAATTGATGTATTACTGCATATTTATTTCATTCCTTGCAATTTTTTATACAACGGAACTAATGACATTATCTAAACACTAACTAGCAATTCCCTTTACTGTCACTCATTCCTATTTCCCGTCATTCTCAACCCGAAGTTTAAAAATGCATTTTCGTCTTGTTTTTTGGCCTGGTGTAATGTTTGTTTCGACTTTTTTTTTTACTGAAATTCATTTGGTCATTCTTCATTAGCATATCAAATTTATGGTCCACGTTATATGTGAGATTTTAAGAAATCGCCATTTTTACTTATAAAGTAGGGGTGCGCCTTATTCACGTGTGCGCCCTATACATGCGTGCGATACACGAGTAAATACAGTATTTAAAGCGTGCCATTACACACCCAACATTTAAGAATAGAGTGAACAGAATATCTCCGATCCAACGATATTGGATTGGGGGAAATTTTGCTGAGAAATATGCAATTGATTTTGATTTTCCAAAGAATGAAATTTTTCATTACAAGTATAAAGATCCCTATGGCAACTTTCACAGAATAAGGGGTTGCCCACAAATGATGGTAGGTACACTTGAAGGGGGGTTTCATGAAATTGTGACAAGGGAGTGAGAGGGGAACTAGAAGAAATGTGACATCACGCATTTTGGTTAAAAACTAGAGCCGTACCGAGTACTCGGTAAATACTCGGTATTCGGCCAAATTTTGGCCGAGTACTCGGCAATACCGAGTAGTTGTAAAAATTTCATTTTTTAATCATATGAATTTATAACTGATCTGTAAAAAGTTATTCAAATATCAATGTATAATATATGTAGTAATTCATAAAACTATTTACTCTGTATTTAACATTGTCTGCAAAATATAAAAAAAGTTAAGAACAAAATCGCTAAAAAAATTTCGCATTTATACAAATAAAAATACTTTTTTATATATAGGAAAACAGAAAAGACTTATTTTGGAAAAGAAACTGAAAATACAATAAATGCAATAAAAAATTAATAATTAAATTTATTATACAATAGACTCCTTCAAATCCGCACAGCTTCGGACCAGAGGTTGTGCGGATTTTAGAATTTTGTGACTTTCTGGTCATTGCTTTGTTTATATATTTTGAGCAGTAATTTGAATGTAATTACTAATGAAATAAAAAGTATAATGTACTATAAAAGTACCTTACTATATACTAAAACATTAAAATAAGTAATTAACTAAAAAAATAAAAATTTAGATAATTTTTAAAATGATAAAAGTACTAAAAGCAAAGGTGAAGTTCATAATCAACAATGTACAATTAAATGTTCATTATAAAGATGAATTATTTTTTCCCTAAATCATTCAATGAAACTTACCTCATAAAGGTACATTACTAATTCACATCAGGATGATAAAATAAAGAAGCTTTATTTCTGGTTTAGCCAGACTTAATAACTGAAAAAGCTTCATTAATACATAAATATATTTGGTAAGATTGTGATTTCCAATGATATCAGTAATATCTCGATTTTTTTTTCAAAAATAAATTATTCTTTCTTCATGAAAAAACATGAATTCAATAACCTTAACAAAAATTACAAATTAAAAAAAGTCGAATTGATATAAAAGTAAAAAAGTCAAATTTCTCATCTATATCTGAACTGAATATTTCATTGTTTACATCCATAAATTATGTGCGGATTTTAGAGAATAGCAGATTTTCGGAGTGCAGATTTCAGGGAGTCTACTGTATTTCAAATTATTGTGCAAAAACACCGCAAACGTTCTACATTATCAGTAGACAGGGCATTTCTTTTACTACTATAAATTTGGCCGGCCTCTATTATGTTTACAGAATAAACAGTTGTTGAAGGTGCATATAAGAGTTTTTTGCAAGGTTGCACATAATGAGAAAAGTTTTTTTTCTTTTTTTTTCCCCCTCACTGTGCAAATGGAATGTCAGTTTTACATGTCTTCTGTTAAGAAAGCCTGTATCACTTTTTGTACCAATTCTTCATGTGGTGATTTTAAACTAGTACTAGTGTCACAATCTTTTTGTGCATTCACAATTTCCTCAAAACATTGCCAGAAAATAGATGAACTTTTTGCTAGCATTTTCTCTTTTGGTTCGTCGACATTAACATTCTCATATTTATTTTTTGTTTCTTTGGTGGATTTTGAAGTTTTAGATCATCTAAACTCATCAAATTTAGAGTTTGCTTTTTAAGGCAATCTTAATTTACGCATTTATAATTTTCATTGAAAAAGGTTAGTTTTTTACTGAGATATTTAAAAAATAATAAATTTAAAATAACATAATATAATCTCTACATGTGAAAAATGAAAAGAAACTGCAAAGCCAATACATTTGTTTAATAAAAAGAAAATAAGGTACAGACAGTTACAAAATAAATATGAAATGCTTGCATTATTCAATGAATTGTTACAGTAACCAATAAACATTTTTATTTTTGATAGACAGATTTCAATGGTTCGAAAAAATTGGAGGGTTAAAGAATGTTTAAATTTTTTATTAGTTAATAACTGTAGTTGTCATGTATCAATTCTCCTTTTTTATTAGTTTTGAACTGTCAAAAATTCCCTTTAAAAGGTGCACAAATAAATTTCAAATTTAATGAGTTAATTTATTTATACTATATATGTATATTATATGTACACACAGGTATAGATATGTGTAAACAGGTATATTTATATATATGTACACCTAAGCTCACATTATGCACACATCAGTGTTTTATTTTATTATCATACAACTACTCGGTACTCGGCTACTCGGCCAAAGTACTACTCGGTACACCACTATTAAAAACAAAAGCATATTAAATTTTTAAGTTAAAGTATGTTATGTTCATGAAGCTAAGATTTAAAGCCAAATAAATATATTACATCCAATTTCGAATTCCAAAATAATACATTTTTCAACTGTTCTCCCATATTAATATTTTATTACTATTATATATATACATGTTATTTTATTTTAATTTTTTTGCAGGAGGGGAATGGTTAAACTTTAATCTTATTTCATATAAAATAAGTACATGAATCTTTTTCATTGTTATTCTCACAAGTGTCATTAAAAACACTAGTTAAAGTTAAAAAATTAAATTTGAAATATAATCTACAAAGTAGTGTTTTGTTTCGTAACTACAAGTATGTTCATGTAATATAGCGTGATATGTGACAAAAAGGAAGAAGGAAGTGTGACTCTTTATGACAAGGGGGGAGAGGGAGGGAATCAAACATCATTTATGGCCAGCCCCTGATATATTACATGGCCAGAGGGGTCTGGCCACTTGTGATTTTAGACGTTTTGTTAAATATCTGGAAAAATACATGAAGAAATTCCAGGTGTGTAAACAGAATTGTATAAGTGCATGTCATATTTTTTCCCGAAACCCCATAGGGGATCGTCAACAAATTGAAAAGAATGGACTGGATAACCTTGTCGAAACTAATCTAGCAAGCTCATTCAAACTGTAGATCATAATTAAGTGGCTTATTTTAATAAACTGTGTTCATTTTTATGAAGACAGCATCTAAAATAGACTATTTTACTAAAATTAAATAAAAAAACAAACTTTTAAAAAAATCCCTATTACTTTTATAAATGTGAATATTTTGGCCTCAATTTTTTCCCTACATAAAACTGTTTATGGAGTTTTAGATGCATGGGATTTTACATTTAATATGATTTTTTTTTCTCCTGTATATCAAACAAGTTGGAAATTGCACGTGAACGTAGCAAATGAGATGCGTTCGTACGATAACGAAATTTAAAAATATTCAGATCTTGCTGATATAATAGAGTGTACTTCGGATAGAGTATACTAGTCGAAATCTTTGTGTTTCTGTAAATATGCAGAAAGTAATTTTTATTACACCTCAGCAACGTATATCTTATTCATAAAATGTGAAATAGTTGAATATAATTAAAGCAGGCCCCAAACAATGTTTCCCCGTGTAGCATTATGTAGTGGAATACTTTTGTGTGACCCTGTAATTTAATAATAAAAATTCTTTGCATCACAGATTGTACAGAATGCATATTTTAGTATATATTTTAGTATATTTTAGTATTTTAGTATATATTTTAGTATATATTTCATAGATTCATGCAAATTCTATTATGTTCGAATGAGTGTAAACATCATTAAAATGCATTTGAAACTTTTTCCCCATTGACCGTAATGTAACGGAATCCTTTTGATCGTCCCTATCATTGATCTATGCATCTGATTTTCATAACATTTGAAATGACTCGACAAAATTACGTAATAATTATATGTTTTAAATTTCAAACGATTAAAATGCATTTGAAATTTTTTTCCCCATTGACCGTAATGTAACGGAATACTTTTGATCGTCCCTGTAATTGATCTATCCATCCGATTTTCATAAAATTTGAAATGACTTGAGAAAATTATGGTATAATTATGTATTTTAAATTTCAAACAATTCGGTTGGGTAGTTTTTGCGTTGTTACATGCGGACAGACAGATGGACGGACTGAGTGACAACAATAGGTGCTACGTATTTACATAATTACGAACGCACCTAAAAATGAAGAGAATTCAACAAACTGTCAATTTAAATATTAAAAAAATAAATAAGTAAATAACTATAAACTTGAATTATTGAACTAGCTAGTTAAAAAATTATGAAAAAGGTGAAAAACCAGTTTAAAGTTTTCATTTATGTAGGTCTTTGTACTGGATCTATTAACAAAATTTACGCTATCTCACAATATAAAAGTTGCATGGGCAAATATGAGATATTAAAATGTTCACAATTAAAAAAGCTTCCAGATAATATTTAAAAAAAAGAAAATTGATATATACATTGACTAATTTCGTGGTATTTGTGTCCCTTTAAAGAACATTCCTTTTTCTCATCAGTTTTTAGCTCACAGGCTACCATAGCCTGAGAGCTTATGTGCCCGCCTGTTCTGTATGTATGTGCATATGTTCGTACGTACGTAACACAATAACTCATGATAAAAATATCCCATCCACTTGAAATTTTGTATATAGGTATATCCTGATAAGGCGCTTCCCTGATTAGTTTTTGGAGTTCATTCAATATGTATAAGAGGGGGAACAGGGGGATCATGCCCCTCCCCTTAATTGATATAAATGGGTTTTTCATGCAGAAATAATAGTTTTTTTTCAAAATTTACACATAGGATTTTTCTGATGAAGCGCTTCCGTGATTGGTATTAGGTGTTCATTGGATAAATATAAACAGGGGAAATGGGGGGTCTAATGCCCCTCCCCTTAATTTATATAAATGGGTTTTTCAAGCAGAATTGTCAAATTTCGTTCAAATCTCCGAATAGTTTTAGAAGTTTAACGGTTGAGTATATAAAAGAGGGGGATAACTCCTCTTAAATTATATAAATGGGTTTTTATTAAGAATTATCCGATTTGCTCTGAATTTTGGATATGGATTTTTTTATAATAAAGCATGTCCTGATCAGTTTAGAGGGTTCAGTGATTAAGTATAAAAAGAGGAAAGGGAGGAGCTGTTCCCCCCTCCTTAATTTTTCTGCGAACGGAAATAACCCTTGAAAATATAAGGCTATAATGTGCAATTAGTATGCGTAGCCTGTGAGCTCAATGCCATCAGTTTAACTGGGCAATATTCTTTTTTATTTGAATCCCTAAATATTTGTTGATGTTTAATTTGTTCCATCACTCTGAAATTCAAACTCATTTTCTTTCTCTCTCTCTGTCTAGCACACTGTGAAGTTAAAAAGTCTGAAGTCACTCGACGAAACACCCGTCAAAAAAAGCAGAAGCAAAACTTTAAAACCAGTGAGTTTAAACTTTTTATTTTTTTATAAAGTCAGAAATGCTTTTAATGTTATTTATTTATGTGTAATATTTATTGTAATTATTTTTGTTTACTCGTAATTACATGAGTATATATTGCACCACATATGTTCAGACATTCGTACTATTTTCTTTTCTAAGTTTCATTCATCTGATTAAATCCCATTCATGTCACTTGGTGCAGTATGTCCCTTAAGGATGTTCTTAAATCAAAAAGGGCCACTTTGTGACATATGCATTAATTTATTTTTGTTCGGAAATGCATTAAAGTAGCGGATGTTTTTTATTCAGAAACTGTCTAATGGCACCCATTCTTTTGTTTTTTAAAAAACACAATATACTTTTCATAACAAGCCTTCAAAGTTGACACTTTTGAGCCTATTTCCTGACGAAAGCAGAAAAACCGGTCGAAAAGCAGAGGAAAAACGGGTGATCAATTAGTCGAAATAGCTTATAACTCGATAAGCAATTTAATTATCATAAAATGGAAAAATAAGTTCCATTCGAAATCGCTTCCATAGTCAGGCATTCCAATTTTATATATTTCCGTTAAAAAAATGAATTTGTCAATGTGTCAAAATGTTTTTCGTTTGTTGAGCGGATCAGTTAAGAACACCCTTAAGGGATTTTGCACCATAAAACCCTATATAACCAACCAACGGTATGTCTGTCCATCACAGTGTTCATACACAAAAACTTTATAAGTCAAAGAATTGAATTTTTATGTACTTACAGCTGGATACCTCATGTCACATGACAAACAATAAAATTTTTGAAAAAGTCTATTATTTTAATTAAATCTAATCTTTTTAATTTCATCCATCCATTTTTAGGATATAAATTTTGAAAAAAGAACCTTAATTTCAACATTTTTCCGAGTGCCTGGTACGTGGGTTTCTTCAAAAACTACTTACAAGGAAGGTCTCCATACGGGCATAATCCAAAAAATCTGAAAAAAATACAGAATGTTCTTCTCATGAGGCTATAAATGTTTATAAAAAAATTTTCGCCGAAACCTCATAGCAGTGTCCGTAAAAAATTAATGAAATTTTCGTTATTCAGCGATTTATCATCAGTTGGCGACAGAATGCAATTTCAAAAAATATTTTTTCACATCAAATACATTTAAAGGGAAAGAAGTGTCATGCTGAACTTGTTTAGATAAATTTAATTTAAATAATTTTAGTTTTGACAGTTTTAGTTTGTTTTAAGTATAATTTTACTATATCGATATTTATATGTATTTATATTCAAATTTAATCACCAAAATTTGCAATTTAAAACGAAATTCATAATTTAAATAAACTAAAATTGTTTCAAGCTCAAAGTCCAATTGAACATTGTCGACTCGATTTTGTTGCCATGGAAACAGCTGACTTTTATTTTTGAATACGCTTAAATCTATGAAATTATTATTTCTCAACATGAATTTTTCATTTATGAAAATAAATTTTTTCCAGAGGTAAATTAAATAACTACAGCAATAAACAATATACATATGGGAATACAATATATGTATATATATATGTATAGAATGTATTAAATTCTCTCATTGTTTATGGTTAAATTCATTAAATACAATTTAAATGCATTTAAAAAATCTTTTAAGAAACAACTTTCAGTTACATTAAAATCGTTTGCTTCTGGTGGGGAAAAGAGCTGTTCGCCAAATTGCGCGCCACTTGGTCTTTTCACGCCAAATATCTGAAAGTATTTTATTTTTTTACATACTTCCTATTGTAATTCTGCTGCTAAATTTGTTTGATCCTTTATTACCTACATGACTAATTTAATTAGTATTTTTTTCAAAAAATTCTGAGTATGCCAAGTATGGAGACCTTTCTTGTTAGCTTAGAAGTAAAGCATCTTGCTAGTAAACAGAAGGCTTTTAGTTTAAGGCCCCTGTCCTTGCTCGAGGAATGCTCGCAAGCTAATGCTATTCCTATGGGGAAGCATTTCTGTAATAACTCTTTCGCATTTTGACTTTTTTGAATATTTTTTTTTTTGCATTGGATAGTTGAGGTGCATGCCAACAGCGCACCTTTTTTACTTTTTTCGATTTTGGTTGCAGATATTTTTTTCAAAGTTAGTTTCACTTTCAAAACCGGTTTTGAAAGTGATGGTTTTGGTCGGCATACACCTCAGCTATCCAATGCAAAAAAAAAAAATTCAGAAATGTGAAAATGTGAAAGAATTATTAGAAAAATGTTTCCCCATAGGAATAGTATTAGCTCGTGAGCATTTCCTCAAGCGAGGACAGGGGCCTTAAGGGCTTTGTTTACTTAACCTCAGTTCTGGAAGTGTGAATTTCCACATTAAGAAGATTTTAATTAAAAGAAATTTCGTATTTTTTGCCAATTTTAACAGTTTATGTAGTTTTTTAAATCATTTACATTCATAATATTTTTTGGAACTCAAATTTTCGTTCTATTTAAAAAACTATCGCTAACTATTAAGGATTCAGCATTTTAAATTTAACATTTTTTAAATTTAAACTTTTTTCTTCATATTTAGAAATTAAGAATTTTGAAAATTTTTGATTTTTATTTAAATAATTTTATTTAAACATTTTAAATTTAATTAAAATAAACAATTTCCTTCTAGAATTACATAAAAATTAAATTCATTGATTCTACTATCTATGTAAGAATTTTAATAATTATAAATTAACAATTTGGATTCACTATTTAAAGGATAAGTTGTTTTGAAAGAAATACTAAAATAAACTTTCTGTACGATCTGTGATCATTTTTATCCCCTTTTTTTTGTTGATTCCAAAGCAAAATTTTCAGAGTGTTTAAAAATCCTAATATCATTTGAGAGAACTTTGTACTGAAGGTCTGTACAGTTGTTCAATTTGAACTGAGTAGTAGCAGTAGAAGTGTGCAAATTCAGTATTTGTGTTTTATCCATTTTTTGAGACGTTTCTGTACTGCACATTTATTTGTGTTAATATTTCATATAAATGCAATAAGCATAAAATAACTACATGAATGGTTTGTGTGCATTTTAAAATAAAATAGCTTCACATCAAAAAACAAAAAACAAAAGTAACTATAAAATTAACATGACATAATGCAAAATGTCAAAACATCAAATCGCATGACATTGCTTGTACCTGTTATATTGAACTTAAATTAACCTCGAATTTGTATGATTTGTTGAAAAAAGGTAGAGAGCGTGGAACAGATGTAGTATTCGCCCGGAATACCGCCATCTTGTTTCTTTGTTGGTCACTTTTGACCACTTTATACTTAAATTTTGAACAATTCAGAAATTAAACATAAACTACAAATTTTTAAATTGAAAAGCAGCAGTCGAATTTTATTTATAAAAAAGAAAAAAAAAAAATAACAGGAGGGAGAGAAGGAATTCATAATTAGCAAACGATAAATTCATAAATTTCAAAACAGTGAAATGAAGCAAATATTAATTTAAATATATATATCTATTCCGAAATTACAATCAAAACTGTTTCAGAGATTATACATTTAAAAAAAAAAAAAAAAAAAAAAAACAGAAATAAATGGATAAATACAAATACAGAGATTTATAATCGGGAAACAAAATGGCTGCCATCTCCGGGTGAATACTACATGATAGCCGAGAGGGTACAGTCACCAAGTATTTATTTATTTATTTATTTTTAAATTGTGATGTTCAAACTTCTTGACATAAAGTTCTTGTTATTTTTTGAGATTTTTAGCATTTATAAATAGGATGATCTTCTGAAAAAAAAAAAAAAATCAATATTTAGTTGAAAAAAAAAATATCAATATTTAGTTGAAAAAAAAAAAGTTTTCTTTCCTCTTTTAATGTTTTTGGCGTGGTTCGGTAAAAAAAAAAAGGCTATAAATTTGGTCTGCAAAGAGATTTTAAAAAGATTGTGTTGAAATACTAATGTTTAGGCATTTTTACCATAGAAAGAAAGATAGTCTCTGTCATATGGTGCAAAGTGACCTGCAATTGCAAATTTTATTAAACAGTTAAAATTCATATTTTTAAAAAATGATTGCACCATGAAGGAGAAGAAGAAGCTTTTAGCTTTACATATGTGTTTTTTATTTATAGATATCTCCGAATTTCATCCTAGGAAAGCGATGCTATCTGTGAGAAAAATAGAACTGTTAAAATGATCCTTTTTGAAAATTTTATTTAACAGAGATTTATTATTCAACTCATAGTGCTATTTAAGATAGAAAAGTATAATCTTTCAGAATATGTAGTCCATTAAAAAAATGGTTTGGTCTGTAGAAATTAAATAATAAATAAAAAAAAATAAAATTGCCACTTAATTCTTAATTTTTACATACATGCTTTTTCTTGGCTCGAGATTTTGATGATAGTTTCGCTGTTTTTTGCTTGTTGTTTCCCCACTCTGAATTTAGTGGAATTTCCTCTTTTGTTATTTTCTGAGGGGTGTCTACTGTATTAATGAATACTTTAGCTTTGTCTTCAGACTTTCATCAGAGATTCATCAGACTTTAGTCTGAATTTCAGACTTTTCTTCAATTTTTTAAAAAAATTCACCAATTAAATTTTTGGGGAAATTTTATATTTTTCCTTAGTTTTTTACTTTTGTTTTGTACTTTGATATAATAGTCCATTTTTTCATGTAGTATATAAATTTTAATAGCAATTATAATATTTATTCTGCTTGAAATTCATAAGTATTATTGTTCAAATGTTGCTTGCACAGTTTTCAGATTTTTTACTTTTTTGTCAATCTCATCCCTGATTTATGATTATTTTAGCTTTGTTTTTAACCAATGTAAATTTTATTTATTTATTTATTTTTTTTAAGACTTTACTAACAATAGTTGTTTTGTTTTCAGAAAAATATCCTCTCTAAGAAGCGACTTCTGAGCACCAGTTCCGACTCTGACAGCAGCAGCGACGAAAAATCTTCGGAAGGCGAAAGTAGCGATGCCGCCTCCTGTACCAGCGAGAATCTGCCTCTCAGCACACTCGTCGAACACTCTTCCTCCACCAAATGTATGTACATGCACACACATTTGAGAACACATTTCTTTGGAATTAATTTTTGTTTGGAAATGATTGAAATGGAAGATTTTTTTTATGTGAAAACTTACTGTAAAATACCATTAATCCCCCCCCCCCCCAAACGTGACGAAAAATCGTACAATAGTTAGACTAGGGGTAGTACAATAGGGGGCACTTACATGGGATTTTTCCGTGATCGTTCAACAAAACTTACAGGAATGAATCATGATGAAATGAATAAATCATTGAATGAATCATGAATTTTGATACTTGAAAAAATTTGGGCTTTTATTTAAAAAATGTAAATTCTGTCGAAAAAATGCAGAAAAAAGGAGAAATTTGTTAAAAAAAAAAAGCCAAAACAAGCATGAAATCAATTAAAAAATCTCGAAAAAACATACATTTCATCAAAGATTCATGATTCATTCATTTCATAATGATTAATTCCCATTCAGAATGGGGAGGGAGGGTGCTTTCTCAGGATTTTTTGAAAATTTCAAATTTTTTATAAAGTGGGGAGGGGGCCTTTGATCGGGAAGGGCAGATTAACGGTATTTTACGGTAATCATTGAATGATGTTTTCTATTTCGGAATCAGTACCAGATATAGGGCTATGCAAATGTAATGTTATCATTTTAGGGGGAGGGAGTGTTTGGCATATGACATCATAAGAGGTCTCTAGGGAGAGGGAGTGAGTTGTCTTTTGATATCAATATCATTTTTGATCCAATAAAAATTTTCTTTGATTTGTAACATGGTCTTTGTACAAAATAGCGTGTTATCTTTGTTTAGTCTGTTATTTATTTTTATAAAAATACAAAATTATTTATAAAATCACTAAAATATTATTAAATTATTTAATTCTTAAGTGTGGAATACCCCAACATTTGGCATTCTTCTTCTTCTTCATATGTGTGTAGATATTTAATAATGATTCGAGAAACCATATGTGAAGTACATTTGATATGAAGCTTGTGTTTACTTTTTTATAAAAAAAAAATGTTGTTTACATGTTTTGTGGATAAGAATTTCTATCTGCTCCTTCTCCCCTCCTCCATTTGGACTGGTGCAACAAATCTTTATCACTGTCGAATGCATTATGTAACAAAAAGTTAATATTAATTTTTAATTATAAAGAAATATTAACTATATCTTTTAAGTGTTATTTCGTATAATTTTTTTTATATCTAAAGTAATATTTTATTGACATCTCCTCATTTGAATCATAAAATTATGCAAAAAATAAATGTAACCAGTTTTGTATATCTCTTCATTACTTCAAGGAATGATATCAGAATGGGCAAGGGTGTCCAAAATTACTGTAAGTTGTTTATGTTATATTTGCACAGGCCCTATCTTCCAGAAAATACTGTCAAAAGCTGCTTTTTGAACCAAAATTTTGAAATGCACTGCCAGGAAAAGGTAGAAATCACGTGATAGCAATCTCTTATAATTTTTATAAGAAATTGATCAAAATAACATTAATCAAATAATGAAATACATCATTTGATTTTAAACTGCTTCAATAGTTACACATGCAAGTGCCATGCTTTTGTATTTAAAAATGAGTCCTCTTAAATGAGCCATAAGAATTTGCATTGTTGAGTGGGAATAAATATTTTTTTAGAATTGCTTTAAGGGTGTATTTTGATTCAAACTCTTATTTTCGGATTTATTTTTAAATTAAATTTTGCTCTCATATGCATCAAACTGGCAAATTGTCTTATTTAGAAATGGCACAAGGTATTGTGATTGCCAATTCTTTGATAAATGCAGAAAATACTGCAAAAAAAGCAATAAAAAATGGCATTTTGAAGCGATTTTTCCGAAGCGAGAGATCTGGGAACGAAAAAAAGGGTCATAGTGATAAGGTAATTGTTTATAAATCAAATTCTAATGAATTGAGCAAAAAATGGCATCACACGGCACCTTATACGTCCCTTCAAGAATCCCCTCAGCAAATTTCTTTTTTCTACATTTAAAAATGTGTCTGAAATTGTATTAGAAATTTTCGAGCTCTTGAAGGTGGAAAAGCATTTTTTCGAATACACCCTTAAGATAATTTGTTACTATGAGAGTTTTATATTTTGTGTAAGCTATCATTTGTCATTTTAATATAATAATTTAATTGTAAAATTTTAGTGTGGACCTATCATTTTACAATATACAGTATTTGTCCTATTTATTGTATTACTCAGAGTTCCCCCTAGGTTTTAAAACTGGCAGGGCGCTACTGTTCTGAAAAGGGCACTTTTTACATTCTTAAGGGCACTTTTTCATTTTTAAGGGCACTTTTTTTAACTTTTAATGGCACTTTTTTTAACTTTTAATGGCACTTTTATAGAGTTGAATCTGGAATTTAGCGGTTCAAAAAGTCGTGAAAAAACAGAAACTTCGTCAAAAAATTGAAAAAAAAGAAAAAAAAAAGATAAATTTTGTTAAAAGATCGTGAAAAACGGTCGATTTTGTTAAAAGATCACAAAAAACGGCATATTTTGCTAAAAAATTACGAAAAAATGACAAATCTTGTAAAAAGATCGCGAAAAAACGACAAATTTTGTTAAAAGATCACAAAAATGGCAAATTTCATCAAAAGATCGCTACAAACCGCCAATTTTGTCACGTTTAACAACAAAAAATACTAATTTCTAAGAAGAAGAGTGAAAATAAAAATCACATAATTCGCAACGGAAGAGGAATCTCCCACCTCCATTGTAACCTTTCAAAAAATATGCTGTGAATTTTAATTTTTTTTTTTTTTTTTTTTTTTTGCTTAGGATCATTTTTGTGAGGGTGCCAAATTTATACTATAAATGTCATTTTTAGGCCGTCACAAGAAAAAGTTGGGAGGGGGGGGGAGGGGGTCAAATTCTAATTATGCCCTCTGTGCAATTTTCTCTTCGCACGCCCTTGATTGTGAAGCAGGAAAATCTGCTTTTGGAGCAATAAAAACACAATTTTGAGGCTGCAAAATTAGTTTTTAGTACAGAAAAATTCCCTTGTGGCATTAACTTTTTTTGTGCTATTTTGATGAAATTTGCATTTTTTTGCAATCTTTTGACAAAATCTGTAAATTTCGAGATATTTTGCATTTTTTCACGAATTTTTCTGTTTATTGCGAGTTTTTTCACAGAATTTTCAGTTTTATTGTGATTTTTGGACGAAATTTGCTGTTTCTTTTGCAAATCTTTTGACTAAATCTACCGTTTTATTGCGTTTTTTAATGAAAGTTGCCATTTTTCATGAATCGTTTGACAAATTTTTCTGTTTTATTGTGATTTTTGGAAGAAATTTGTTGTTTTTTTACAATCTTTTGAGGAAATCTGCCGTATTTTTAGAATTTTGTGAGGAAATCAGACATTTTTTCACGAATCTTGCCACAAATTATTTGTTATTTCGCGATTTTTAACAAAATTTGTGATTTTTTGAGGAAGTTACACTTTTTGTGGGATGTGTAAGAGCTATTTTTTGTGTTCCGTCACTGATTTTTTACATAGTTTATGTGCTATAGCGTGTTCGCATCATCGCTGGAGGGCTGCGTTTTTTCAAATGTGGGGCAAGAAGGGTGCTATTTTTTTGAATGAGCGACAAGAGGGATGCTAGTTTTTGGATGAGGGGCAAGAGGGGTGCTATTTTTTTAACTAAAGGGCAGGAGGGGCGGAGCGCCCCCCTGAAATCCTCTGGGAGAAACTCTGTATTACTATATCACTTTTAAAAAAAGAAACGAAAGAAACATTGTTAGCTCACATAATCTGTAACCTTTTTTTTTGCTTTCCCCCTTTCTGATTGAACTGCCATCAGAATTTTGGGTAATCTGAAATGTTGCTAATAATCCCTAATTACTTCAGATTCTGTTGTATTGGGTATGCTCATATTTATATAGTCTTCTATTTCATGTTATAAAAAAGGAAGCGCCATAATAATAGAAAATTTGAAGCTTTAATTTGATCCTTTTTGTTTTGTCAGTGTTAGAAAGGCAGAAGCGACTGTCTACGGACAGCGAGTACAGTTCGGGTCAGAGTGATGATCTCCCGCTCAGTGTGCTGCTGGAACAGAAAGTTCCGGAACTTCCATCTTGCATCCTGAAGCCGGAAGACTTGCAAGAGAATGCACGCCTCTTGGTGCTGGACGAAGGACTCTTTTACGCCGGATACATCACAAAAAGCGAAGACGCTGATGTGTAAGTTGGACATTTTTCATAAAACTTTTAAAAATTGTATTTTCTCTAAATTTCATTCTTATTTTAAATCATCATTAGAATTATTATTAATCATTCCTATTATTATTGGTACAAGGTAGAACCCGTCGAATTTCGACGAAAGAAAATGTTTAAGAAGAAACTGTACCATTGATTTATAATAAATCTACTTAATTAGTAACAATAAAAAAATACACCTTATGTTCGTAAGTCTAACTCTTAAACAAATGATATTTAACCTAATGTTAACAAAATACTATTTCTATAAAACTCAGTTGTAGAAATTATTAAAATTAAGCTTAATCAATATGCAAACTATAAAATATAATGAAGATCTTGTATTATTATAAAGTTATCAATTACGGATCTTATGCACAATATTCCAAAATGTAAAACCACAAAAAGTACTCCACTTTGACTCGAATCATAGAATTTTTTGCCCATGCAATCTAAATCCAACATTATTTTTACCACTTCAAAATTTACATATGCACCTTTCTTATCCGTGTTCATGTTTTTAAAAAAAATGGTATTTTAATTTGATCATTTCAAAATCATTTTAATTCAAAACTTGAAATCTCGATGGCTATTAGCTATAAATAGGTACTAATTTATTTCTATTCTTTTAAGTGTAAATAAAAATTTCTAAAATAACCTGCATGCAATAAATACGATATACAATATTTCTGTGACGTCAGAATGTGAAAGGAAAGTGTTGTATCGAGTTTAAAGAAAGTTTTTAATAAAATAAAATCCTTTAAGTAATAAATACAAACAAACTAACACTAATTTTTTTTCAGTTTTTTTTTTTTTTTTTTTTTTTAATGGCAACAGAAAGATACATTAATTTGCTTTTTGCGGCTTTTTTCATTTTCATTTTAATAAAAATGGAGTAAGTCTGTTGCCACAATTCAAAAACAGTATAAAAAAACTACGAAAAAATTAACACAAAAACAAATAAAGATACAGCTTTCAAACAAATTGCATTAAATAGTAAATTTTTTTCCTATATGATGGTATAAAAATTTTAAATATGCGGTATTTAGAAGCTTAAAAATTTGCAAAAGAAAAAATGTCAAACTTAAATGTCAAAGTGTTGCCATTCGCAAAATGATGTATGCATTATGCAGAGATACATTTGGCCTTTATAATATAGATATGTGGTTGTTGTCTCTAGGATTGCCAGATTTGTCTGTAGAAAAAAGAGAAAAAAAAAAAAAAAAGATTTTTAGTGACACTAGAATTTTTATCATATTTCTGTTCTTTTCCATTCTATTAAACTGTGTTAAAATCCTCTTTAACAGGGATTTAGATAGACAATTTTAGATGGAGAACTCAAACTCAGAAAACAAACTGTAAAAAAATGTAACAGCAGTAACCATAGAAACATTGACCGGATGCTGATTGAGAGTTAATACTTATCTAATTCAAATTTAATTCATTTTTAGTCTATACAGTAAAATCCCTCAAATCCACAACCCTAAAATTCGTAATCTGACATTTTATCAATTCACCTAAACCAATGGAGTTTGTCCTTGAATTATTGTCCAATAGAAACATAAAACTAAAGGTGAGCTTATATCATATAAGCATCTGAAAGTCATGTAAATAAAAATCTTAAAAATGTCCTTCGAAAATGATTTTTTTTTTTTTAGATTTTAAAAATGTAGAGTGAAAAGAAATTTATTTTAGAGTAAAATATTTTGTGCTGTTTATGTAACACGTTTGAGTAATTTCTGTGATAATTTTTTCGGCAAAAATTAATTTAACAGGGAGATTTAAAAAAATAATAAAAACAGAGAGGAGGGAATATTTGTTAAGAAAAATTAATGACTGTATTTAACGTAAGTTGATCAGTTACATTTAATTTTACACTTATAACATTGTTAATACTTTCAAAGATTTAAAAAAAAAAAAAAAAAAAAAAAAAGCAATATTACATGTAGTTAGATTTAATTTTATTATATAACATCTGTTAAATTGATACTTAAATTATAAAATTTTGGCATCACTGTATAGATAGAAAGAAATAGAAAGGATTTCAATTCTGAAAAATCAATCAACACAAGGTATTTCAAATCAAAATCTCAAAGCATTAATTTATGTATATAATTTCTTTTTGGGAATTAAAGGTAAAGATATTAATATGTGTATTGTTTTATAATTATGTTTTTATTTAATTTTTACAGTGTAAAAATGGAACTATCTTACAGTTTTGATTTTTTTTTTAAGTACCGTATTTACTCGTGTATAAGGCGCACTTTTTTTTCCAAAAAATTAGGGCTAAACTCCTAAGTGTGCCTTATACACGGAATAATTTTTTACTGTTGGATGCAGTTGAACGATATACATATGAAACGAGAAATTATTCCAAGAAGACATTAAAACTCGGAAAATGTTACTTAATTGAAGTATTACTGCATATTTATTTCATTCCTTACAGTTTTTTATACAACAGAGTTAATGACATTATCTAAACACTAATTAGCAATTCTCTTTACCGTCACTCATTCCTATTTCCCGTCATTCTATTACTAAAAGTCTAAAAATGCATTTTCGTCTTGTTTTCTGGTCTGGTGTAATGTTTGTTTCGACTTTTTTTTTTTTTACTGAAATTCATTTGGTCATTCTTCATTAGCGTATCAAATTTATGGTGCGCGTTACATACGAGATTTTAAGAAATCGTCATTTTTGTCAGCCATACTCATTCCCTTAACACTCTATAAGTATATATACATATTGTAATAGAATAATATAGCATGACTTACTGGGTTTTATTTTACTCCAATCTTATCTTATCTTTATCTTATTTCCAATCCCTTTATTTTGTTTTTCCTTGTTCCATGGCATATTCTATTTTTTAAATCGGTTACTTATTTGTTTACTTTCGATTACGACCATCCATCAGTGTGTTCATGATCGTTTTCCTCTGTCTGATCGCGATTTGCGATCTTCGCAAATCGCAACTTACGAGTAGCCGTATCTCCCTTTCGCAAGACAGGATCGCATTCACTCAACTCCGGCGGACGTAAAGGGGGCGTTGCTCTCTTGCGATGTATAGGCTAGCGAGGGGTATTTAAAGCTGATGTTTTGTTTTGACTGCCGGTGGTCTGACAATGTTTAGTCTGGCAAATGCCGTACGTTGTCTTAAATGTTAGTTATGAAAGTTTTGTTTGCAGTTTGTCTTAGTGGTGAAAGATGGTGTGGTTTTAAGAAATGAATACTGTTAATCGATAGTGGAAATATTTCGCTGAACTTTTGTTGTGATGAATTATTTTGACATCCAAGGCTTTTATTTTCCTTTGGACATTTTCTGGACATTATTTTTTCGTCATCATCTGAATTGAGAAGCCTGCTTTTTTTCCCAGTTATGCTATAGTGAGTAATTTTATTTTTGCTGCCTGTACTGGTCATTTCTCTTTATTTTATGTCATGCAAATTAAGTAATTAAATATTTTATTGCGTTAAAGTATGATTTTAATTTTGCAGATAATATAATTTCGGAAATTACAGTTTTTTTGGTTGATTTTACCAGATATTGTTTATCATTGTTTATCATTTTATATATACATATATTTTTATTTTGAATATTTTTTTTTTAAAATAAACATTAGATTTATTTTTAATTAAATGTTTCTTTACTGACTTTATGACACTACCACAGATTGCCAACATTTATTTCAGGGTCACCAATTTTTTTTTTTTCTCACCTCTGCTTTAGTTTTATATAATTTTAGAATGGTTCTGGCTTCAGAACCGATCAATTTTTACTTGCAAAGTAGGGGTGCGCCTTATACACGCGTGTGCCCTATACATGAGTAAATACGGTAGTTAACTTGTTTATTGCAAAATGGCACATATCACTCAAAAACAGTTCTGAGGAGTCATTAGCCAGTCTTCCAGTTTGCAGTGAATGCTTTTGTCTGTGTGTAATCATGTCTCTTGTTTGTAAAAACAAATTTTCTGTTTGCTTTTCCAGATATGGAATTCTGATCGACGGGGACCGAGCAGCCAGACCCCATATGTTTTCCAAAGAAGAAATACTGAATGCAGCCGTAAGTCCTCTTTTTTTTTTTTTTTTTCTTGACATTCATTTGTTAAAATATTTTACAAAAAAACTGTCAATTTCCAAAGTTTCTATAAAATAGGTCTTTTTAATCTGGGTATTCTGAATGTTTTTTAATCTTTATTCTCCTCCTAAAATAAACTGCCTGTGTTTTTTTCAAAATAAAATAAATCATTTTTATATTATATCAAACATGTAACCATTAAACAAGAAAGAAAAAAAATACCTTGTTTAAAATATTTTATACTTCTTTGAACAATGCAGGCAAACAGTTGTGGTCTAATCAATTTGAATTTTGAATATACAGGTTGATTCCAAATTTTTTTTACAATAAAAGAGGGGTGATAGTACACATCAAGACAAACAATATTAAATAGGAGACCAGTGGTCCCAAATGTTTTCCAAAGGAGATAGCCACCATTAAAGTTTAGGGACCAAAATTTCAAATAAACATAAAAAACCGCACAAATCGGTCGATTGATTTGCAGTTTTCACTAAAATTATTCTTTATGTCAGTATTTTCTTGAAATTAAATTATAAAGATAATTTTTTAAAAATGCCAACAGAGGGCGCTTTAGACTTTGGAGCAACAAACAACTATTTTTTGCCGCTATTTTTTACATCTCATTAAATGTTTTCGTAAGCTTAGACTGAAACTTAAATTTTGAGCTCAAAATCTGAATAGTAGGGAGTGCTTAAGTAGCACGAATTGAGCTGTGTTCAGAGGGTTCAAATTTCAAATGATTATAAAAAACAGAAAAATTGTTGATTGATTTGCGGTTTTCACTAAAACTATTCTTTATGTAGGTATTTTCGTGAAAATAAATTATAAAGATAAATTTCGAAAAATGCTGATAAAGGGCACTTTAGACTTTGGAGTAACGAACAACTCTTTTTTGCCGTTATTTTTTGCATCTTATTAAATGCTTTCGTCAGCTTAGACTTAAACTTAAATTTTGAGCTTAACCTCTTCAGTCCTGGAGTACCCATTTGGGTACATTAAAACAAAAGCCAAAATTACACCCAAATTTTTTTTTATAAATGCATGGATTTCTGCTAGCACTATTCAGATACATCACAGTGTCCTATATTACCAATAAATGTGCTATATGTTTAAAGATGGAGGAACCATGTGACTTTGAAAATGGAACATGTCCAAGATGGATGACATAAACAATTTTTCAACGACTTCACTTCAAAGTATGTGAATAATACAAATTTTTGAGTGAAATTAAAAACAATATATTGCATTTTTTATAAATTATAACGTTTCAAGAATGATTTGGAGTTGTTTATAAATGTTGTTCATATGTGCATGGATGTGAAAAACATCTGTAAATATATTGTACCCATTTGGGTACAATGGGTCTTAAATATACATTTCCAGCTAAAGAAACTAATTTTCTGCGTAACTATTGTGTGCACTTGGTTATTAAAAAAAATTTTTAGGAACGAATAAATTATTTAATTTAGTCTTACAAAACAATTTAAAATGACTCTTTTCAATTTTTTAAAATAATATGAAGTAATATACTGAATTTACTGCTAAAATTTGTCATAATTTTTAATAACTTTAAAAATTTTTAACACGTTTTGAAAGGTTGTATAGTTGTACAAACCCGCATGTATTAGTCAAAAAAAGTCTATAATAAATGATACTTTATTAGAAGATTATTATTAAAAGGTATGTAGTATATGTATAGTGATATGTGTAGTAGTGTGTGTATATTATCTGTGGCTTCCAGTAATAATCAGGTAAGGCTCATTTTTAATATTTTGAGTAATTAATGTTTAAAGTTTTTAAATGTCTTTTTATCATTACTTTTTTAAAATAAATTATAACTTAATAATTTTCATTACATTCACTTAGGATATAAGAACTTCTCTTTTTTTTGCCAAAGTAGTTATATAAAAATATTTTTTATTAATTGAGAACCAATTAAAAAAAATTCAATTTTTAAATGAAAATTTATAGTCGCCCTATGACGGGAAGTATTCATTTTTTTTTCAGTAATATGACAGATTAAAGCACTCTTTTAAAGTTACATTTTCCCAAATTATCTCAATTTTTTCAAAAATGTGCCATACCTGGTTATTACTGGAAGCCACAGATACATCAGATGCACAGATAGATGTATAGTAGCAAGATATGTATTACAATTATTACAAGATGTGTATAATATTTTTGCGCAATACATAGCTTTAGGTTAAAAAAAATCATTTAAGTTTGTTTAAATTGATATAACTTTTAAACAATAAATAGTTTTATTTTTGTAAAACAAAATTGGTTTTATTTGTTTAAAAAATGACATTTTTACTCAATTGCGACCTGATGGGTACATAAATTTTAACTATTTAAAATTTTTTAAAATAAAAAACTAATTTTATTTTCTTTTTTCTCAGCCTAAAAGCACCATAATTTGTTAATAAAATAATTTTTCTATGCAGCAGATTTTTCTTGGGACTGAAGAGGTTAAAATCTGAATAGTTGGGAGTGGTTAAGTAGACAAACTGAACTGTGTTCAGAAGGTTGAAATTTCAAATGATTATAAAAAACACAAAAATTGGTCGATTTGTTTGCGGTTTTTGCTAAAACTAATTTTTAAATCAGCATTTTCTTGAAAATAAATTTTAAAGATAAATTTCACAAAATGTCGATAGAGGGCGTCTTAGGTTTTGGAGTAGCATAAAACTATTTTCAAGCGTTATTTTTTAAATCTCATTAAATGCGTTCAAATGCACAGACTTAAATTTTGGGCTCAAATTCTGAATCGTTGGGATGGGTTAAGAAGCACAAACTGAAGTGTTATCAGGAGTTTAAATTTAACCCTCCCCCTCCTCAAACACAATTCAATTTTTTGCTACTTAAACAATCCCAACGATTCAGAATTTGAGCCCAAAATTTAAGTTTGAAAATTTAAGTTGCATTTCTTATCCTTTTTTGGGACATTTTTTAAAAAAAATTGAAAGTTAGACTCGCAGATAATCCACAGAATGGATAATCGGGAGTTTACTGTATTTTATTACAATTTATCATTTTTATGAAATTTTCCATGATTAATTTTGGCAACTTTTCTGTTTCATATTTTAAAAATATGTTTCTTATGAAATTATAAAGCCATTATTTTCTTGTTTAAATATATATCGTAACATAAAATATAATAAAGAAATAAAATAAATAAGAAATAAACTGCTAAAATGATTAACTTTTATTCTTATTTTAAAACAGATTTATGAAATGGAATCAAAAATAGCTTAAATTAGTAGCTAACTGTGATAATTATCCCACAAATCTGGTTTTTAAATTTTTTCAAAATATTTATTGAGGTCAAAAATAATCTAGTGGTTTAAAATCATGATTGTTCCTGGAGCCTTGATATTTATCCCATTTTCCAATCTTCTGTGTAATTTATTAAGACAACAATTAACCAAAGTACTGATAAAAAAGTCTCAAAAGTAGGAAATACATAGCCCTATTTATTTTTTGAGTTACTTTTGACGACATTAAAATTATCCAATATTTTCAAAATCAGGTCTATACAGGAAGTCATGGAAAATCTGGAAAGTCAGGGAAATTCAAAGTAGCCATGGAAAATCAGGAAAATTTCAAAATATACAGGAAAAGTCAGGGAATTTACAAATCTTTTCTAAAAAGTGATGGGAAAAATCTTGGGGAGAAAAGATGAAAAATTACATCAAATAGTCTGGGAAAAAAATACAAAATTCATCAAACAATTAAAATAAAAAAATTTGAAGTATGATTGCAGAAATAAATTGCTGATTTTGACAAAAGATTTTGAAAATAAGTTGCAAATTTTGCTCTGTGCCCATTTGCATATTGAGAATTTCTGAGATTTGATCAAGGAAGAGCAGGGAACTTTTTGAGATTTGATAATGAAAAATCAGGGAATTAACCAGTCAGGTTTTGCTGGAACCCTGCTGTAGTTTGAATTTGAGGGCTTTCTAAAGAGCTATGTCCATTTAAAATTCAGTTATAGAGCTACTTCATCTTACTGAAATACATGTTTTATTCATTTTTGAATCAAAACCTTATCTACAAATTAGATACTTCTTTTGAAAATAACTTGCTAATTAATATTGACATAATGATATGAAATCAATTTATTCTTCCTCCTATAATTATTTTTCATTTTCTTTAAAATTTTTATTCTTCTGTTCAATAAACGAAATTAAAATTCTAGTGCTAAATTCACTTGAGATAAATAATTAAAATTCATATAAAAAGCGCAAATAAATTTAATAAAATTGTTCACGCATGCATACATATAATATAAAATTATTTAAAATATAGTAAAAATAGCTTAAAATACATTAGAAATCATAAAAAAAAAATTCTTGAATAAGTGCTAGGAGAAATAATTATCAACGTTTAAATCCTTACTGATGATGACTGTATAATGGTTGAAAGTGTTTTGGGGTATTTTTAATAGTTTCTAACGCATTTTAATGTATTTTGTATTATATGTATGCACCTGTAAGTAATGTTCATACATTTATTTGAATTTTAATTCTTTTTCTGCACTGTGTTTACTTAAAATGTTTCAAATTGTCTTTTTTTAAATGTTAATTTTCTTTCTTTTTTTTCCCCCCCCTCCCCTGAAAAAGGTTTTGGAAGTGAAACCGAGCCACAAGCTGCAGCTTCCCGAAGGATCAAGAATCTGTGCTTTTTGGAGTCAGCAGTACCGGTGCCTCTATCCCGGTACTGTTACTAAAGGTACACACACTCATCATTCCAGAGTTTAAATTTTCAATTGTATTGCCCTATTATTATTATTTACAGGAGGGAAGAGGCATAATTTTGCTGTAAAAGTTTTCTGTTTATTATTGTGTTTTGTATTTATTGATTGTTTTCTTTCTCCAGCATCTAGTCCATTGACGGATCCCTCCCTGCTGTACGTTGAGTTTGATGACGGAGATCGGGGTCGCATCCCCTTGAGTGACATCCGGATGCTGCCCTCAGACTTCCCCATCGTCTGTGAGTATAAATGCACTTGTTATATCTGTTATGATGTGCACTAGATGGCACTATCAGCACTAGTCAAATGTGTTTGAGCCGCGAACGGCGATTTGCGTTTGCTCGTTGTCAGCCGCGATGTAACACGGTCGGATCATGGATCCAGGAATAAAGTATTCATATCTCAATGCATCCAGCCCTGGTGATCATTTAGTATTTCCATACACCTTTAGAAATATTTCAGCACTCAATGCATATAACACTTTCAAATATGTAGTATGCCAATAAATATTGGGTGCACTTTTACTTTCGTATTGACCATAGAAATGTGACCGTATCAAAAATAATTATTGCACTAACCAGTATAACTTATCATATGCAGACCCCCCAGAAGCCAAGGGGTGTAAGTGGAAAAAAATGAAAAAAAAATATTAACTAAGAGCACAGACAATCTGGAAATAAGCTTTTTTTTTTTTTTCTTTTCAGGCAAAGAAGTGTAAGTGATTTTCTAATTATGTGCTGTGTTCTGGAGATAAACCACTTTTTCCAAATAACTATCAATTCATTATAAATTTAAGAAAATTGTACTCCACTTTTTTATTTTTTTTCTATTATTGAAATAAGAGTTAAAAAGACTACTATGAAACCAGCGGGCAGTTTCCTATTTTCAGTTCAGTCAATTATTATTGATGTTCAAAATTGACATCAGTTATCTTTGAACTCAATTGACTCCAAATCGACTTTTTGTTCCTTGGCTTCTGAGGTCCCCATATATAATGAGTAAGCATGATGTCAAAACTTATTTGTAAGTTGTTTCTTTATTTTCAAATAATTTGGATTCAGTTTCAACAAGTCAAACTTTAAAGATTTCAACAGTGTTATCAGATGTGTGAACATAAATGAATTTCTCCAAAAATTTCTGAAAATTCTCTTAACAGTTTCTGTTTAAAAAAATTGCTGAATTTTAAATTTAACAACATAAAAAATATTGAATTGCATCTGTCTCAGAACTTTTCCTCAGATAAATTAGAAATAGATACCCACAGTCGCAACCCACATATCGCAAGTTTCTTCCGCAGTGGAAAAAAACGCAGAAAAAACCATGAAAAAAACCAGCCGGAAGAAATAGGTTTCTTCCAAGCAGAAGAAATGGAAGGAACTGTTTTTCTTTAAGAATTTACCATATATTTTCAATTTTGTAAGATATAATAAATATCTTCTTCTTATAATATAATATAAATTAATTTCACTGGACCCAAAACAAATTTAATTAAGTATATATGCGAAATTAATAATTGCATCAGTTTTTTAGCCAAAATCGCACACAACACTTATCTAGAGATCTTCAACCATTGGCTAAATGAAAAGAAATTTTATCCAAAATACACAAAATCAGTCAAATGTTATCCATTTCAATTTAATCAACATATTTTTTTATTATTTAAATTTCTGAAACTAGTAGTAAATAGTAGAGATCCTTTACTAATGGTAGAATAAAACCCATTTAAATAAAAGCTTTTAATTTGCATAAATTTTATTAATGTAAATGCATAATAATTACTATATTAAATAGAGATCAATAAAAAATATGGTTTTGTTTTAGCCCAAAATCTGAGTTTCGCCAAAAATGAGGGCAAAAATTCGGCCAGATCGAAACACTTAATATTCCAAAAATCTTGTTTCTTCCTTTGGAAAGTTTCACTTTCAGTTATTGATTTGAATTGTATTGGCTTAAATGAATGTATTGCAATGAACTTCATTGTTTATAATTATCAGTCATGATTTATCAATCATCTCATAGAAAATTTTTAGTTTAAACTGCATTAGATTTCAAATATTCTTTGAGAAAGTTCTAGAATAACAAATGATCATTTACAAAAATCATTATAGAAGGAAAATCAAGATGTATATACCTAAAACTAAAATGTTTTTTAATTAAATGAAATTCATATAATTAGAAAATCTTCCTGTGTCATGGATGAATTAATTATGTATTATTGTATATGAAAATAAAGTTTTTGGATTATTAACAGTTTTACATAATTAATAAATACTATACACATAATTAATTTCAGTTATGTATATTTATGTATGAATTACTTTAAAACATACAATTTAATTACTTAAAAATTTTTTTGATGTTATTTTTTGGCCAAAAAGTAGGAAGGTCACCTAAATTCGGTTTTGGCTTTAAAAACCTGTTTTGATCTATCCTCAGTATTAAAAAAAGTCATTCAAATCTTTATTTTACTTAGTATAATGCAACATAGTGTAGCAACAAGTTTTTTAGCAGTAGGATGCTGCAATAAAGTTCTCAACTTAAATTGGATGAAAGCAAAAAATGAAGATTCTTTTTTTCAAGTCCTAAACTTTTAAAATCAGCATTGAAATATTCATGCTAGATGAAAAATATAAAAAATTACAAATTGGTTTATTTACTGTGTTTCAGAGTTTAAAATAATGCACATTTATATGAAAATAATATATTTTTATATGAAAAATAAACAATTTATAGATAGTTTCTTTTTTAGTAAATGAAGCAATTAATAAAAAAAAAACCATTCCATAATAAAAAATCCCAACCTCTACAGTAGTAAAAATCCATCAACTGAAAATGTCTGCTGAACCTGAAGTTTGTTATTAAAAAAATAACTTATCCTTGCAAAAATAATATTTTTAATAGTAATTAAATTTTCCAATTTAATTTTTGTGTAACTATACTTTCTTTTATATAGTTAATGTACTTTAACTTTGAGCATTTGTTTTGGTTTCTGGTGGTTTCTTCCATTTCTTCCAGTTTTTTCCATTTCTTCCAGTTTCTTCCACTGTCCTGGAAGAAATAGGTTTCTTCCGGAAGAAATAGGTTTCTTCCGGAAGAAACCCAACCCTGATAGATACACACATTTACAAAAATTTAAAAAAAAAAAAAAAAATTACTAAAGCATTTTGTACAAAATGTTTATCAAGAAATAGTTAAAAAAGAATATTAAACACCTAAAAATCTTATCTATTTTATACTAGTGAAAAATATGAAATAATGAAAGTTTCCAGTTTTTTGGCTTCCATAAAACTTTTTTCTGTTACAGCTTTTTTCAAAAATTTCTCTTAAGGCACAGATATTATATGTGCATCACATTGGCACAATTGCGTCAAAATGACAATTTTATGCCTCACATGGTAACCTGGTTATTGTTGTTTGTTTATTTATAAACTGTTTACTTTTATTTTAAAAATTATATAAATTGTTCTGTTTTTTAATTGCTAACTAAACTCTTTTTTTTAATTTATTGTTATTTCCTTTTTAACTTAATAGAAAATAATTAAATACATATGTAATTGATATTTAAAAACAAAGTTTTTAACAAATTGGTGCCAGAAAAAAAAAAAAAAAAAAAAAAAATGCAACAATGTGATGTGTATATGACAGTGATCAGAATTCTCTAATCTGAGAAGTGTTTGGGTATTAGGCTTTTCCTTTTTAATGAAGATTTTGTTATTTTGACCTTAGTGCAGTTATAAATGCAAATTCAGGTCATTCAAATCTTATTCCTCTTTTAGCTCACTGGCTATCCCTGAGAGCTTATGTGTCCATCCGTTCTGTATGTACGTTCGTACGTAACGCGATAACTCGTGATAAAAATATCTGATCCACTTGAAATTTTGTAGATAGGTATATCCTGACAAGGCGCTTCCCTGATTTATTTTTGGAGTTCATTCGATATGTATAAGAGGGGGAACGGGGGGCTCATGCCTCTCCCCTTAGTTGATATAAATGGGATTTTCATGCAGAATTAACAGTTTTCGTTCAAAATTTAGATTAGGATCATTCTGATGAGGCGATTCCGTGACTGTTATTATGTGTTCATTGAATAAGTATAAATAGGGGGAACGGGGGTTCTTATGCCCCCCCCCCCTTAATTGATATAAATGGGTTTTTCAAGCAGAATTGTCAAATTTCGTTCAAATCTCTGAATAGTTTTGGAAGTTTAATGGTTAAGTATAAAAGAGGGGGATAACTCCTCTTAAATTATATAAATGGGTTTTTATTAAGAATTATCTCATTTGCTCTGAATTTTGGATATAGATTTTTTATATGATAAAGCATGTCTTTGATAGTATAGGAGGTCCAATGATTAAGTATAAAAAAAGGGGAAAGGGGAGAGCTGTTTCCCATTCTTAATTTTTTTTCGAACGGAATTAACCCTTGAAAATATAAGGCTGCAATGTACAATTAGTATTTGTAGCCTGTGAGCTCAATGCCACCAGTTTAATTGGGCAGTATTCTTTTTATTTATTTAATTCCTTTTCCCTATTCCTTGTCACAATTTTTACTTTCTTCTATCTTTACAAGAAGAAAGTGTTGAATGCGGCAAATTTTTTAATTCCAGTTTTCAATGGATTTACATGTTTTAAAAGGTCAGTGATAACCAAAAAAACATGTTTTTACAAAATGTCTGCCTATGAATCTGTCTGTGACAAGAATTTTGTAGGCACTCCATCTCAAAAATTAATACACAGAATTTCACAAAACTTTAGATTCTGTTAGACCTTAATATAAACATGGAGCTGATTAGTTTTTGGTGTACATCACCCAACAGAGGGTGCTGCTATTCTGCCCTTTTTTCAGCAATAGCTTTATCTCAAGAGCTAATAGAGAGATTTTCATAAAACTTTAGACTCCTTTAGTCCTTGATATAATATGGTGCCGATTACCTTTTCATATAAATTGTCCAACAGTTGGCGCTTCTGTCTAGATTTATTTATGGTTTCTGCAATGATTCCATTTCAAAAACTAATGCAGGGATTTTCCTCAAATTTCAGAATTCAGTTAGAACTTGAGATAAATTGTTGCTGATTTTTGCGTAAATCATCTAACTGGTGATGCTACTATGCTTCTTTTTTCTGGAAATATTAACATGTATGAAGAAGATTTTGGGATTGCTACATCTGACTAGTTTATATTGTCTTAGTTTTTCCTATCGTTAGTATTCTGTCATTAATGAACTTTTTTTGGATGTCATGATCCCATTATCTAGAAAATATTTAAAACCATTTTGTTCTTTAAGGGTGTTTTCGAAAAAATGCTTTTCCACTTTCAACAGCTCGAAATTTTCCGATACAATTCCAGACACATTTTTAAAAGTAGAAATATGAAACTTGCTGAGGGATTTATGAAGAGACGTATAAAGTTCCATGTGATTTCATTTCATGCTCAATTCATTAGAATTTGATTTATAAACAATTATCTTCTCAGTATGACCCTTCTTTTTGGTTCCCAGAACTGCCACTTCAAAAAAATCGGTTCAAAATGCCATTTTTGATTGCTTTTTTTTTTTTTTTTTTTTTTTTTTTGCAATATTTCCAATTTTCAATTGGATGCATTGGAGAGCAAAAATGAATTTAAAAATAAAAAGTTTGAATCCAAATACACCCTTAAACCAAATTATTTAAAACTTTTATCAAAATGCAAAAAGAAAACTACCTAAATGTGTATAAAATAGGTTTTTTTCCCTTACCTTTTTTTTTTTTTTTTTTTTTTTTTTGTAGAACTTTTTAAGCATTTGGAAAATGGTTGTTGTTTTCAGTCCAGAATGGACCTTGAATTTTCTGCATTTTATTATTTTTCTGATTGCTGAATATTAATGTTTAATCCATAGTATACCTAATATGGCTCTATTATTGCTTAAACTGCATTTTGCTCATCATAAAAAGGATGTTTTTACTGATTTTTATTAACTCAATGGGAAACATTTTAACATTTTGCTTTGGGCAATGGATGTCTGCATTTTATTTATTTATTTTTTTTTAATGAAATTTATTTACATTTGGAATTTTTATTTGAATAGGAAGTCGAAATTTCATTGTTAATAAAGAAGAAAAAAGGAAATGGGTAGATACAAATTATCAAATATGGAAAATATCAAATTTAAAAAAAAAAGACCTTTTATAAAAAACTGTCTGTTAAAAAAAAAAAAAAAAAAAAAAAAAAAAAAAAATTCTGATGATTGAGCCTGTTGATTTCAAAATGTGGGACAATCACAAAAAAAGAGACAATTTGATGTTGAACCAAATTGTAAAAAACCATGGTTTTTAGCTCACAGGCTATCATAGCCTGAGAGCTTATGTGCCTGTCCTTTCTGTATGTACGTTCGTTCGTGCGTAACGCAATAACTCATGATAAAAAAATCGGATCCACTTGAAATTTTGTATATAGGTATATACTGATAAGGCGCTTCCCTGATTAGTTTTTGGAGTTCATTCGATATGTATAAGAGGGGGAACGGGGGCTCAAGCCCCTCCCCTTAATTGATATAAACGGGATTTTCATGCAGAATTAACAGTTTTCGTTCAATCAAAATTTAGATACAGGATCATTCTGATGAGGCGATTCCGTGACTGTTATTAGGTATTCATTGAATAAGTATAAACAGGGGGAACGGGGGTTCTAATGCCCCTCCCCTTAAATTGTATAAATGGATTTTTCAAGCAGAATTGTCAGATTTCGTTCATAACTCTGAATAGTTTTGGAAGTTTGATGGTTAAGAATAAAAGAGGGGAATAACTCCTCTTAAATTATATAAATGCTAAATGGTTTTTTATTAAGAATTATCCGATTTGCTCTGAATTTTGGATATAGATTTTTTTATATGATAAAGCATGTCCTTGATAGTTTAGGAGGTTCAATGATTAAATATAAAAAAGGGAAAAGGGGGGAGCTGTTTCCCCTTCCTAATTTTTTTCGAACGGAATTAACAAAAATACAAGGCTGTAATGCACAATTAGTATGCGTAGCCTGTGAGCTCAGTGCCACCAGTTTAACTGGGCAATATTCTTTTTATTTATATATATAGAATTTATTCATAAATCTTGAAATTTAATCATTGAAAAAATCATTAGCCAGATGGTTGTTGTAATGTGTTAAATTATTTTTTTTTTAAATTATATTTATTTTAAGATGCAATTTCTTTTTTTTTTTCAGCTCTGGAACCGAATCCGTTTATGATTCTTGGCAAACGGCGAGCTCGTACTCAGAGCCAGAATAACAATACTAATGTCAACGGAAACTCGGACGTAAAACATGAGACACCCGCAAAAAGTGATAAAACAGAGCACAAAAAGCAGAAGAGTATCGAAAAGATGTCCAAAAAGAGTGAGTGACGTTTGTATTTGTCAAAACAGAACAGGGTTGTTAAATACCCAGGTTTTTTCAGAAAAAACCCAACCCACTATGTTTTTTCAGGGTTTTGGGGGGTTTTGGGGGTTTTATCAGGGTTTTTCAGGGTTTTTCGGGTTTATTGGAGGTGGTTCAGAATGCTTGGAAAAAAAAAAAAACATACTTATTAATAAATTTAAAGTAGTTAATTGATTATTACAAATATATATAAATCAATGACAGTAATCAAAATTATGATAGATAAATTGATTATTAGTACTAATTTATAAAGCATTTTTGATTATTACTAAATAATAGAATAAGCTAATTCTACATGTCTACATAATAAAATTAGGATTCTAAGCATATATGGTATTTTTTTTATGAGTTTCTATTGTACAACATAGAAGGGATTACACATCAAAGTATTTTTTTAATGAGAAAAAAATTGTTTGTTACTTACACATGCTACAGAGATTAACTAACAATTATTTCTTTTAAAAATTGTGATGGTATAATTAGGACATTTCTTTGCTTTAGGGGTGGGGGGTGATGGTTATCAACTTTATGAGTGGTGTACTGATATTAAGAAATATATTACAATATATTTTATATATATATATATATATATATATATATAAATGCATTATATATGTAATTTAAAGTTGAAATTTTGAAAAAACCTACATGGGTTTTTTTATGGGTTTTTTCAGAAAAAACCCACCCGGGTTTTTTGGGCTGGGCAAAATCATAACAATCCTGAAAAAGAATCATATTTTAAATATCTACTAGCTCAGTATCAATCCATGTGCAATGGACTCCGTCAAATCCATACAGCCTGGGACCAGGGATCGTGCAGATTTTAGAATTTAATGGATTTTTGACCATTGCTTTGTTTACATTTTTAAAACTGTAGTTTCAAAGCAATTATGCAATTGAAAGTATAATGAATGCTTACAGTATAATAAAATATTAAAATAATTAATAAACTAAAATAATAAAAAATTAAATAACTGTTTTAAATGATTAAAATATTAAAAGCAATGATCAAATAAATAATCAGTACTGTATTAAATAAGCATAACAAACATGAGATGCATTTTCCTTGAATTATTCAATGAAACTTGCCTCATAAAGCTACACTACTCATTCACATCCAAAACATAAAATAAAAAAGTTTTATTTCAGTTTTAGCTAGATTTAATAATAAAAAAAGCTTTATTAATAGATAAACACATTGGGTAAGAAGATTGTGATTACCAATGATAGCAGCAATATCTTGAGTTTGTTCAGAAGTAAATTCCTTCATGAAAAAACATGAATTCAGTCACATTGACAAAAACTACATATTAAAATATGTATGGAATTAAAATAAACTAAAAAAGTAAAATTTTGTTTCTCTATCTTTACTGTAGTTTCATTGTTTACATCTGTAAATTATGTGCAGATTTTAGAAAGTTGCAGATTTGGGGGAGTCTACTGTATTTGCATCTTATAAAACCTTTAGATTTTTTGGTGAAAAATGAAATCTAATTGTATTCCTGATTTTTAAAATATTTACAATATCAATTAAATAAAACTGAAAGTGATGATTACATCATCATTTATGATGTAATCATAAATAACCTTAGAATTAAATAAATAACCTTAATGCATTGAATAAATGACCTTAAGCATTTACATTAAACAAATTATGTTGTTTGCTTTAAATTTATAGCAGAGAGCCTTTATAACAGAATAGTGGCATAAAAGAAATAAAATTGGATTAAGAGAGAGAATTTTGTACAAAAACTTGGGAAGCCTGGCATTATTTTGACTTGATAAGCTTGAGATTTTTGTTTGCTTCTTTAACTTGTTGAAATGAACTTATTCAGGCAGAAATCACCAATATGTTTATTGTGGCTTGCTATGTTTTGTATAAAGACTTTCAATATGAGCATGCATGCTGGGTACATGTCACCCCTCCTTTGTAAAAGCAGTTTATATAAAACATTGCATGTTATTTATGTGCGATTTCAATTATTTTATTTTCAAAAGTGACATAATTTTTCTGAAGCATTTTGTCCTGTGATGAATTTTAAAGATGCTGTAGTGAAAATGATTCATTTTTACAGCATATTTCAAGTTTAGGAATTAAATTACAGCACAATAACAACAGTCAATTTAAAAATAATGAAGTTAAAGTACAAAGGCTCTAAAAATGGAATGCTTTAGTGACCACAAATGGTGTTACTTTATATATATATATATAAAAAAAAATAAGTGTTATATGTACAATACTTATGAAAAATTTGAAATTCCACTTGCTTTTAAAAATATCTTACTCCTTCCATGAAAAAAAAAATCCTTTTATTATTATATAAATAAAAGTAAATAAATAATCAAACAAATCTGTTTTATTGTATAAATAATGCGATAAAAATATTTGAAATTTGTAAAAACAAGCATTAAATGTTTTATTATTTTGTTTCCATGTTGCGGAAGATATTGAAATATTTAAAAAAATGTATAGTAAATTAATTTAATTAACAAAATTTCTAAAAACTTTAAAAAATACTTTAATAAAGTTTAATTTAGGAACATTTCTGCAGGAAGTGATTGTATAATACAGGGATGCCACTTTTATGTCAAATGGCAGATTTCCACTTTTTTGAATTTTTAAGAATCCACAATTTTTGTCAAATGATCAAGAAATAAAACATTGATTTTCATCAAGTGATTTCTAAATAAAGCAGCAATTTTCGTGAAACAGTTGCTAAATAAAAGCAGTGATTTTCGTCAAATGATTGGTAAACAAAATGGTGATTTTCTCCCAAATGATCGCAAAGTAAAATGATGATGTTTTTCCCAAAGGATTCTAATGTAAAATTTCAATTTTCTCTAAAGGATCACAAAGTAAAATGGTGTTTTTTACCAAAGGATTGTGAAGTGAAACGGTGATTTTCGCCAAATAATCTTGAAATAAACCAGCAATTTTTATTGCATGATCTCAAAATAAAATCAAATTTCTTCAAATGATTGCATAAAAATCCCTACAAATTTTTGCAATTCACTTGTGGAATAATCATAGAATCAGTAGCTAGTTTACCTCGATTTAAAATGATGCGAAATAAAATTCCTCGCTGAGCTTATTGCATCTGTTTCTGGGTTATCTTAATTGATATAAAACATACTGTGAAGTAAAGAAAGTCATTTTTATTTACTCCGCGAAGTTTTCAAAAATAATGAATTCACATCCTATTTCAGACTGTTTGGAAAATGGAAATGTTAAAGGTTTATAAAAAGAAAAAAAAAAGGGGATTTTATTGTATTTATTTTTTACTTTTTTAAGATAATTGAAAAATAGTTTGTTATAAGTAATTTTAATAAACTAAAAGTTTTCAAAATATATACATAAATGTTGTGGAAAATGTCGTATTTTTTACTTTACATGTAATTTCCTCTTTTTTATTATCTCCTAAGTGGTATCCCTGATAATATAATTATATATTTTACATTTTTGTTACTTTTTCAGAAATATAATATATTTATATTTTTCTTAATTACCAGCTCCAGTGGAGGGCAAAGTCCACAAGGAGAAGCTAAAGAGCAAATCTCCGTCAGCAGTGAACCGATCGCGCAGCTCGTCAAAATCATCAGTCACTGGTCACGGTGAGGGAAAAGTTACGAACTCTTTGAGTAAGAAAGAGTCTTCCGAAGAGAAAAAGAAATCGGAGACCCAATCAAAACATTCGGAAAAGAAGTCCAAAGACAATGCCGACCCCCAGTCGATCGCGAAGCCAAAGAAACACAAGAAGCATAAGGAGGATCACCACAAGCACCATCATCATCATCACAAGCATCATCACCACAAGAAACACAAGGCGGAGAATTCTTCCAGCGACAACACTGTGATAAACAAAAACTCGAGCACCATGAATAAGGATTCCTCCTCGAACTCTCTATCGACGTCATCTAGTGCAAAAGCCTCGGAGCAGGAGTATGATACATTCATTCTCGAGAACTCCAAGTCAGACTTGACAGTAAAGATCAAGAAGTCGCCCTCACCCCACACCAATAATCACGAAGAACTCCTCAACGCAAAGAAGAAGCACTCCTCTGTGAGCAGCAGTAGTTCATCAGAAGATGAAGATGATGATGAACCACCGACGAAAAAACAAAAGAAATCAAAGGTAAATGGACTGTTGGAAATATTACATTAAAACTAATTTTTCTTAATCTTTTAATGCAATTCTCACAATATCTTTTCCATTTTCCACCCAATTTTCCTATTGGCTGTTCCCTGTTTTCCTATTGGCTGTTGCCTAGGATCCTCTGTTTTCCTATTGGTCAAGAAACTTGTCGCTTGAATCCCCCATCCTCCCTGTATATATATGAGCAAATTTCCACTATCTTTAGCACTGAGGAAGGTATGCTATATGCTACCGAAACCGGTATGCTTGGAATTCGAATATTCTGGTGTTCTAATGTTGAAAATAATTTTAACTTTAAAGGTAAATGGGATTAAATAGTTGAAAGCATTCTTGCTTACATGATTTATTTTTAATGTTTTTTTTTTAATTTTAGTATTATTTTATAGTATTTTAGTTAGTATTTTGAAGCCATTTTCTGACATTTGTAAAAGTAATTAGGTTTCAGTCTTTCAAATCAATACAGCAAGTTTTTTTCCCCTAAAATTTTTTATATGTTCTTTGAATTTCTTCTCATTTCACAATGTCTTTTTCATGTTTCTGAAAAGGAGTCTGGTTCCAACTTTTTAGTCCATTGCAGTAAATTTTGACAAAATTCAGGAATTTTTTCAATCATTTTACAATGTTCAAATTTTTTTCCCACAATCAAAAGTCACATTTTTCTTTCATGATTTTTTGTTAAAATCTGCACATTTTATCACAAATTTTTGATGAAAGAAACATTTTTTATCCTGATCTTTTGACAAATATTATTTTTCTTATGACAATTCTTTGATAAAATTCTTCTTTTCTTTCTGTTGTTCTTTAAATGGCACTGCTGTTTCTAAGGAAGGGAATTCCTGTATATAAATATTTACAGAAAAACAATTCACTTGGGGTTAATATCTATTAAGATGGTTTTGTGTTAAGAAGTTTGTTTTACAGCCCAGGTTTTTTTCTCTCCTTTGACAATTTTTAATGTCCAAATTTTCAGACAAATGATCAATTTTTAAAAACTTTAAAAACTGAATAATCTAAAATTTCATAGCAGAATCATTCTTGAAAAAATATGCTATGTGTACTAAAAAATCACAAAATGTTTGTGTGTCTTTTGCAAAAAATTGTAATTTAAGACCAATTTTTGTAGCATTGTAGTTTATAGGTCCAAGTAATAGAACAGCAACTAAGACTTTTTTTTTGTAGTAGTTGGCATATTTGTGTATTGCACATTATATTTAAAATGCATTTGGCAGACCCAGAATTTTGCACCATAGTTTAATTGAATATAATCAAGTAATATGAAAAAAAAAAGTAATTCCTACTTAGGTCAACAAAGAAAATTCTTACATTAGTTACTTTTTATTAAATAATTACAACTAATGTAAATATGTAATCCTTCAATATTCGTGAAAATTGAGACTATCTTTCTGTACATATAAGGAGGTTAAGTTCTAATATATATATTTTTTTTCTTCTAGTGGAAAATAGCGATTGAAGTTCAAAAAATATATTTATTAAGTTTTTATATATTAAAAACACATGCTTTAAGTAAACTTGAATAATTATGAACATACTGTACAAAATTTATTTGTTAGTGTATGGTTGAAAAATTTAGTGTTTTGCGATTGTTTGACAGAATCGATTCTATGTTTATGAATATCCATATAAGAAAATATTGTGGTATTGATTTCTATTTTAAATTTAAGACTCCACTTAAGACTTACCTCTAGTGAAGAATTACATCCTATTACTTTTTCAACAAGTTGTTGTTGATGGTTTAAAATTTCCCCAACAAGTTTTGCAGAAAATATTTCACCTGCAATAAAAATTTGAAAATTTAGAAAATGGAAAAAATTTACTTAAAAAATGAAATAAGTTACTATATTTTCCTGCAACACAAAGGCTGAAGTTCTTGCAACTTAGGCCATATAATGAATAATACAGTAAGTAGTTCATCAAATTGATAAAACAAAGTGAGTTGGTGAAAAAATATTCTTTATGAAATAAAAATTCTCGAATAACCAAATTGAGTCTTTGCGAATGTTGAAATGTTCTGCATTTTTTCATTTCCTGAATGTTAAATCCATGAATGTTATGGGATTAAGGTATTTGTAATTCTTCTGTTTCATTTGCAAGGTTTTGATATGGCAAATCTGTTTTTCTTTCTTCAATCGTCACTTGTGTTGTGTTATAATTTCTTTTCCCATATAAAACTAAAATTAATTAAATTTAATTAATGAATTAATATTTGAAAAAAACTGTATTAACATCAAGTATCATCCACTACAAAAAAAAAAAAAAAAAAAAAAAAAAAGTGCATTTGGACGTGAGTAGATGAATAAAAAATATCTTATTAACAATTAAAAATTTGAATATATGTATGTGGATATTAAAAGAAAAAAAAAAAAAAAGAAAAAAAAAGAAAGAAAAAGCTATGTTTCAGACTAAATACTGTATGCAATAAATTGTTTCAGTAGCGGTGGTGGAATTTGTCTGGATTTCATAACGTAAATCAAGACAGTATTTATGTCAGGACAAATGACAAGTGCAACTTTTGAGTTACTGTGAATAAAATGCATAAAGAAGCAGTTTCTAATCTATGGGTTGTAACAGCACACAGAGCATGTATTGTGAGCCTATTAGACCTGGAAGCAACAGCACAAATAATCATCTGATCGAGCTCATGGCTGAAAATCCAGAATTGTTTAAAACTCTATTTGTGCATTCAAATGCAATTGATCTGCCAAGTTCTTTCTTGGTGGAAATCACCTGAAAAACAGGTTTCAGTAGCTGACTTGTAGTATTATTTTGTTTTCCTGCTTTTAGTCCTCCCTGTTTAAATACTTTTGGGTCCAAAAAAACACAATGGTAAACCTGTTGGCTTTTAAAAGTTAAATATCAAAATAAATTTCAGATGCTTTAAGTTCGAAACTTTAGTCAAAATCTCATATTTTTAGTTTTTCCAGTTTCTCTTGCATTTAAACCATTGTACTTTCCAGCTCAAGAAATCAAAGAAATGTAAAAGCACAATCTGACGTCATTGCATGAATTTCGATGGCGTGTATAAAGATATTCTAAATTGGTTTGACGTCATTATGTGATCGATGTTCAGCCAATCATAAAATTGTTTTTCAGAGATTTTTCGCAGTCCCATTTTTCCCAACTAGCTGAAATTATACAAATTTAATGTATGATTTTCTTTGCTTTTTAAGATGTTGGCCGAGGATCGAAGGTTGGGGTTTTTTCTCAGAGTTGTTTTCTTATGCATTCATTTAAATACTGCTGGTATGTTTACCATGCATTATAGAGATGCTGTCAGTACAGTTAAGATTAGTTAGTTTTCATCATGTTTAATTCTTATAGCATCAATGTTAGTTTAAATGTTTGTGTTGTGTGGAGATTGAGATGTTGAAGTATTGTTAATAAAAAGATGTCTCCAAGAACTTTTGCTTATCTCTAAGACTTCCACTTCACATTACAGTTAGGGATGCGACGAATATTCGGCCACTATTCGGTATTCGGCCTATTCGGCCCTTTTGCCGAATATTCGGTTGGCCGAATATTGAAGGCTTGTTGACCGAATACTTTGGCCGAATACCTGTAGCCGAATATTTAGAGATATCTTGCCGAATATTACTAAAATCTCGCCGAATAGTGAAAGATATCTTGTCAAATAAATTTCGGATTTAAAGAATTTCATTCTTGAAATTTTTTTTCCTCTAATCCAAATTGGCTACTTCATTTATGAAGTCATTCTCACTCTTACTTACAAAATATAGAGTTATTCAGATACTAAAAAATATACAGCCTTTCTGTATTTCCTATAAAAGTTAGTGATATTCTAGAAAATGCTGCCCAAGTTGGAGATTTAATTGTACGGGAAATGTCATCTTTAGAGAATGATATATTACAATTCAAAATATAAAAATACTGCCTTATTCTAAAATGCTTGAATATTTTTTAATGTCTGTAAATTCCATGCACATATAAAAAAGGCTCTTATGAAATTCATAACTTATTTTCTATAAAGTAAGAAATGAAAAAATTTATTCACTAGGTGTGTTAATGAAGATTCATTTTCAAAATTAAATTAAATATATCACCATTCCAACTACAACGGTACATCTGAAAGCAGAACTGGTATCAAATTCGATACACATTAGATGACACAACTTGCTTTATGAAGATGGTTTTATAAATACAGTAGACTCCCTCAAATCCGCACAGCTTGGGACCAGAGTTTTTGCGGATTTTAGAATTTTGCGGATTTCTGGTCACTGCTTTGTTTACATTTTAAAAAAAGTAATTTGAATGTAATTAATAATGAAATCAAAAGTATAAATGACTGTTTGCAATATGCTAAAATATTAAAATAAGTAATAAACTAAAATAATAAAAAATTAGATAGTTTTTTAAATGATAAAAATACTAAAAGCAAAGGTCAAATTAATAATCTATTCATTATAGAGATGAAATGTTTTTCCTAAATTATTCAATGAACTTGCCTCATAAAGGTATATTCATAATTCACATCAAAATCATACAATAATGAAACTTTATTTCAGGTTTAGCCAGACTTAACTAAAAACGCTTGATTAATACATTAATATATTTGGTAAGATTGTGATTACCAATGATATCAGAAATATCTTTATTTTTTCAGAAATAAATTATTCTTTCTTCATGAATAAACATGAATTCAATAACCTTAACAAAAATTATAAATTAAAAAATATATGGAATTGATATAAAACTAAAAAAGTCAAATTTTGCACCTACATCTGAATTGAATGTTTCATTGTTTACATCCATAAAATATGTGCGGATTTTAGAGAGTTGCGGATATTAGAAGTGCGGATTTGAGGGAGTCTACTGTATTTTAATATAAATTCTAAATACTCAACAAAACAATTTTTTCATTCTATAGTTTTCACTTTTAAATAATTATTTGCATAGTTACTGACTTAAATATGTAATATTATTATGTATATATTTTTAATTTAATCTTCCTTCCTTCATGTTGTTATCAATTTTTGTTTATCCTTTTAATGCTTGTTGAATAAGTGGAATATTGAAGTTGAATATTGTATGTGCCGATTCAAATGTCAAAGATTTTGTTAACATATGCATTCTACTTTAAGCATAACCTTTTGCTTTAACGTAATTTTTAATTTAAAGCTTGGCATCTGATTTTGGAACAGTCTCATTCTTACAAATTTGCTTATCACTAGGGACACAAACTCTAAATGATCAAATTTACTTCATTAAAGGTTATTTCAGAAAATATGTCCTTGTGAGTTCTGAGAGAGAGAGAGATTAAGAATATTATTGATTTTGGATACAAGAAGTATAAATTGATAGTAAAAGTGAAGTACATTCTTCATATTTTAATGGAAATATTTTCCCATCTTGACTTACTGAAAATCAATTTGATGTACATTAGAATAAAGGATATAATGCAATTTCATAATTTTTTGTGTTAAAATAAGTTTTTCAAATTTAAAAATACATTTAAAAGCACATTTAAGAGTAATAATTATTAAGTTGCTCCTATTTTTTAAATTATATATAATAAAAATTTATTTTCTTTATTGGAAAAAATTTTTACTATTCGGCCGGCCGAATATTCGGTATTCGGCTATTTGGCCAAATCACTATTCGTCCCATCCCTAATTACAGTTAAGTTTAGATATATAAGAGAGGGGGGGTCATCAAAACCTATGAGTTAATTGCTAATATTGAGTTTTCAGGTTTTTTCCCACCAAGATAGGACTTGGCAAATCAATTGCACATTAATATGCAAGTCATGTTTTAACCAACTTTGGAATTTCAGCCATGAGCTTGATGAGATGATTATCTGTGCTGTGGCCTCTCAGTCTATATTAAAACATTTATGTAAAGAACTATTTGTTAACAAAACAGAAAAAGGAACTCTTGCCATAAACCGCTTAAAAAAAACCTTTCTCTTTCTAAATTTCTCTCTTACAATGATTTTTTTTTTGTTGTTGTTGTTACAGTAGTGTCTCATTTTGTTTCTTTTTTCATTCTCTGCAGCTAGTCTCCTCTCCTTCCAAAAGAAAAGACAGGGTGCCCTCGGTTGAGAAAAGCAAAATAGCAGGTAAGAATGGTAATGCTGCTTTTTTTGTTTTATTTTAGTTTCATTTTACTTTTTGTTTTCTTTGTTTATTATTATTGTTATCATTTGAAACACACACACTCACAAAAAAAAAAAAAAAAAAAAAAAAAAAAAAAAACTTTGTATTCGATCACTCTTGAATGCATATTGCATTCTCTCAAAATTAAATAGTTGCATTTTATTTCAAAAAACGAAATTTCTTTCTCAGTTATTTGGTCTGTTTTATTAAATTCTAGCAAAACCCATGGCGTCGTTGAATTATGTCAAATAATATTTGCATTTGCTTCAATCAGTTTATTAACATGTATTATCTAAATTTCCACGGAAATAGTAATTCAAAACATTCTTATAATTTTTTGCATTTACTTGTTTAATTTTTTTAATGCTGTTTATTCTTAGTAAACATTCGTATTAAAAAAAAAAAAAAAAAAAAAAAAAAAAAAATGTGTCAAATTATGAGTTTTTACTTCCCTTCAGTATCACAAAAATAGTAGTTTAAGAAATAACTTTTTTCTTCATTTCATCTTCATGTTTTGAGTTTTGATTTAAAAAAAACACGAATTTGCATTTTAACAGTAGCAGCCATGTCAATTTTTCATAGAAATTACATTTAGAAAGTTTTTAGAATGTGTTTCACTTTTTCCTCATTTTTAATTTTGTACAAACCATTTTTAGAAAGCATTTACATTTTATAAGTCGCTAAATTTTACAGTAAAAAAAAAAAAATCTTAAAACTATATTTCTTACAAATATGGTTTTCAAACTGTTTTGTCCCCTTTCTTAAGAACAATGACAGATTTCTTTCTTTTTTTAATAAAAAGATTACAATTTATTAGCACAATTTGCTTCAGTACTTATGACGGTAGAAAAAAAAAAGGTTACCCAATTGGAAACTTACAACTTCAGCTTAGAGGTCTGCACGGGCTGGAATTTCCAGGCTCGAATCCAGCCCAGCCTGAAAGAAAGTTTTTATTTTGGCCTGGCCCAATGTAAACATTAAAAGTTCAGCCCAAGCCTAACTCGGCCCGTTCATATTTCCACAGTTCATGGTCCAGCTCGATCTAGTCTGACTTAATTTCTACAAAAAATTCAGATTTTACTTAACATACAATTAAGATTCTTTTAAAGAATACTACATATATATTTATGACATAAATTTACAGTATAATTTAAAATTACGATGTGTTTGCAAGACAGAAAATGCACATTAGCAACATTATTGAAATTCTTAGATATTTTTAACATTCAAATAAAGGTTCATTAAAAAAATTAATGTAGTTTACGATAAAAGAAAAAGGATTAAAAGCATCATAACTTTGAAGTTTTTAAATAAAAAATAGATTTGTGAAAATAATTCTGTCATTTATAAAGGCTTTTCTCATATCCAAAGGAGCTATTTTCTGACATATTTCTAAATTCATTTCTTTTAGAAATACATAAGATTGACAAGTGTTCTTGTTCAGAAACTATGTAATTATATGGCATTATCCATTTTTTGATAAAGGCAATGTATCTTTGAGAAAATAGTGTTAAGGATAACATTTTAAATCAAATTTCCAGAAACGACACCATGGGAAAGGAGAAAAATTATGTAAAAAAAAAACAAATTGCAAGTTTGATCTTAATGTGGCACAAGTCTGCTGAAAATAAATAAATAAATAAAAATAAACACATACTGTGTTTGGTGTTGGTTTTTATGGTGGACATGTTACATTTCTGTATTGATGTTGTTAAACAAGCATCAGTTTGTGTCACACATTTATATTTATTCCTGCAAAAGACATACTCATTGTAAGTAACTAATATTTTATCAGCTTTACTTAAATTTTTAGATCGAGTCAGTAAGCACACTAAATTTTTTTTATCATCTCAGCCTGGCCCATTGACAGACATAGACTTAATTCTGCTAGCCTGGCCCATTTGAAAATTCAACTTCATTTCATAGTCTTCGAGACTATCTTTCGACATAGTCTTCGAGCTGTGCAGATCTTTACTGCACGTTTTCCCTGCCACACGTAATGTAGGGTTAATTTGTTAACCACAAAAATTTAAATATGTGGACTATCAATAAACAGAATGCAAAAAGTTTGAAGATAAATACAGTAGACTCCCTCAAATCCACACTCCTAAAAAAATTCCTAAAAATCTCCTAAAAATCCGCAACTCTCTAAAATCTGCACATATTTTACGGATGTAAACAATGAAACATTCAGTTCAGATGTAGGTACAAATTTTGACTTTTTTAATTTTATATCAATGCCATATGTTTTGCAATTTGTAATTTTCGTTAAGGTTATTGAATTCATGTTTTTTCATGAAGAAAGAATAATTTATTTCTGAAAAAATTAAGATATTGCTGATATCATTGGTAATCACAATCTTACTATACATATTTATGTACTAATCAAGCTTTTTTAGTTATTAAATCTGGCTAAACCTGAAATAAAGCTTCATTATTTTATGATCTTGATGTGAATTAATACTGTACCTTTATGAGGAAAGTTTCATTGAATAATTTAAGAAAAATACATTTCATCTTTATAATGAATGTTTAATTGTACATTATTGATTACTAATTTGACCTTTGTTTTTGTATTTTTATCATTTTAAAAACTATCTAAATTTTTATTATCTTAGTTTATTACTTATTTTAATATTTTAGCATATTGTAAGCATTCATTAAACTTTTGATTTCATTATTAATTACATTCAAATTACTTTTTAAAAAATGTAAACAAAGAAATGACCAGAAATCCGCAAAATTCTAAAATCCGCAAAACCTCTGGTCCCAAGCTGTGCGGATTTGAGGGAGTCTACTGTATATCTTTTCTTTGTTAAAAAAAAAAAAAAAAAATAAATAAAAATAAAAATAAATTTTAGGCTAAACTTCTCCTTGATGAGGTTGAGTATCAAGGAATCTCAACACTTGAATCATAATTACCTTTATTTTTGTGATATAAATAAAAAATGAGATTCAAGTTTGAACATTTAAATATTTTCACATATTTTAAAAGGGTCATGATAAACAGTTGAAAATAATGACATGGTTGCAACAGTCATTTTACATACTTTCTAGTAAAATCTATCTTAACCTTTTGAGGGGCAAGCAGTCTTATTTGCATAATGCTAAATTCTTATCCAAAATTTGAAAAAAAAATATTTCTAAATAAGGATTCTTTTTCTCAAAGTTTTAAAAGTAAGACTTAATTAAAATTTTCTGGTGGAAATCTTAATTAAACTTAGGTGGGATATAATATACAATAGACTCTGTCAAATCTGCAACTCTCTAAAATCCTCACATAATTTACAGATGTAAACAGTGAAACTTTCTGCTCAGATGTCAAGACAAAATTTGACTTTTATTTTTATTCCATCTATTTCTTAATATTCCATCTATTTTCGTTAATATTACTGAATTCATGCCTTTTTTATGAAGGAAGTTTATTTGTTGAAGATATTGCTGATATCACTGTGATAATCATAATCTTCTTGCCAAATATATTTATTTATTAATAAAACTTTTTTGATCATTAAGTCTGGCTAAACCTGAAATAAAATCTCCTTATTTCATGATTGTGATAGTAATGTACCTTTACAAGGCAAATTTCGTGGAATAATTCACTGAAAATGTATCCAATCTTTATAATGAATTTTTAATTATATATTGTTGGTATTTTACTTAACCTTTGTTTTTAATTTTTTTTAAAATATCTTAATATTTTATTATATTGTTGAAATCATTATAATTTTGATTACATAATTAATTACATTCAAATAACCGTTTGAATGTAAACAAAGCAATGACCAGAAATATGCAAAATTCTAAAATCCGCACAACCTCTGGCCTGAAGCTGATCAGGTTTGAGCGAGTCTACTATATGTCATTTAAGTTTAATTAAGGGAGGATGTCTAAATTTAATTAATGTCCCCAAGCAGTTAAATAATGGGTAGCATATTATTTTGTACGGTAAATAGATCTTTCTTTTTTTGTCAATATTTATAAAATAGAAACTTTTGCATTTTAATTGTTCTATTACAATAATCAAATAAAAATTCAACTTCATCCATTTTATTTTTTATTGACTTTCCAGGTGTTTGCGTGAAAACTCGAATAATATAATATTGATTACTCTGATGATGTTGTTCATGTCAAATGTTGACCTAAATTAGACTGTCATGTATTTAATACAAATAACACAACCCATTACATCAAACTTTATTAAAGTGCATAGAATAAATTGAATTTCTATAATTCTGATCACACAAACATGAAAATGTCTCTAGATGAAATCCATACCCAAAACACACAAATCCTGTGCAATACTCTTTTGCTCAACTCATTTCACTTCATCTTTGGCACAATAACCTTAGACTTTAGCTGAAATTGGCAACATTATTATAACTAAAGAAAGCAGTCATTTTGTTACAATGCTCTTTTTAAATAAAACCTTTATGTTAGAAAAAACTTAAAAAAAAAAAAATAAATAAAAGTAAAATCACATTCTAGAATTTTTATGTATTTGCATTTTTGTTTCTGTATGTTTAATTTGTTTATTGCTTTCATTTCTAAAATTTTGTTTTGCTTTGTTATTTTCATTATATTATTTATTATAAAATGTTTTATGTATTTTTTTCTTGTTATTATAACAATAATAATAATAATAATTTTAAAAAATGCTTTATTAGTGTGTGTTCATCGTTGGCTAATAAATGAATCCTAAATTTGAATTTGAATCCTACAACTTAAAAGTTTATTCAAATGACTTATTTTTTGTTGCTTGGCAACAGAAATCTTTAAGAATGGTTGGCTGCATCCTTCTTTTAGATGAATTTCTACATAGAGTCTTCATCTGCTACATTTGCCTGTCTGTCTGTCTCTCTACATAGAACACGGCAAAAACAATTCACCTGAATGGTTTTAATGTTGATGTATAGAATCGTTGCAAAATTGTATTGAGTTCTTTCAAATTTTATGAAAATCGAATCAAAATTTGATATTTTTCTGTTAATATGTTGATTGATGTTTAGTCTATATTAAGCCAGCTGTGGATGCTCTTGTAAATTGCACCGAGCTTTTCATTTTAAACTTGCAGCTTGATAAAAATTTGATACCTCAGGAGTCCGTAAGTGTGGACTCCTGACAATCCTGTGGACAATCAAACAATTTGTTACTGTTCACGTAAAAATATTACCAACTCAATCTTCAAGCCACATTTTTCAAAACAAAATCTTATATTTGTATTTATAAAAGAAAATATTCTCTGAGGAAGAACCTGTTTGGAAAAACTAAGATTTTTAAAAATTAAATTTTAACATCTATAATTGATTATTTAATCGCCTTTTAAGTAAGCATTATTCATTTTATGTTGTGGGAACATTTGAAAAACTTATATGGTATAGGTGGTAAGTGACACCTTTCTCATTTTTAGAAAATGAATTGTAACATTCTAAATATCTATTTGCATCTATTGGCAAAAGCCTCCTTCATCCATTACAATCTTTATGGGAGTTTTCAAATTGCTGTTTAGCAGGGCTATTAATCATATGATTAACAAAATTTTTTTTCACTACATACCACTGTTGTCATTTTAAGCTCTCCATTTATAAAATTTTAGGCATTTAGAAAATGCAAGCCAAAAATCTTTCTCATCCAGTCCACATATGTTGGATATTATTGAACTGAAATAAAGTTTTTTCTTGTGACTAAATATATTATAGTATAAAAATAACATTAAAAAAAATATTTTCTTTTCTGCATTTTTTAATTCAAAGAAATTTTTGACAAATAAAAATGCACAAAAAGACATTTCTTCAAATTAAATAATTAAAGGAACATTACAAATCATCTGTTTAAATTTACTTTTAGATGTTGCTAAGCCTCATTTTGAATATCGTTTAAGAAACTTTTGGGACATCAATTCTCAAAATATAAAAGATACTCCATTTTTATTCATGCATGCATAAGTAGGCTAATCTTAATTGCAATTTAATTTTTTCTGTCGATATATTTCTTACTTTGCATAAAAATGACTCAATTTATAGTTTGTCATTTGGCAGCAACCACTGCAACAATTCTCCACGATCGAAAATTCAGTGATAATCTCATTTTAAAGAGAGATTGTTTTATTCGATGTATGAATAGTAATGCCAATTGTTGATTTTATGATGATGTGTGGATTCACCGAATCAGTTCTCTGGTTGTCTTTTAGTCACAGCAGAAAACATTTTGTTAGCATCGTACATAATTTTTAATGTTGTTCAAAGAACTTGAAGCAAATTTAAGCAAATATCTATTAAAAATATTCATTCTGGCTAGAAACTTCTGGTCTTCTTTTAAAAAACGGTGAGCAAGCAAAATGATCTAGGATCGCAATCTCAATGTGAATTATATCGTAATTCATGAGCATCGGCAAATGTTATCAAGCAGGGGGCTTGAAAGCATTAGATTCTACATATTTATAATTAGGCTTCCTACACAACTTGAAAACAAAAGAATTTTCAGGGAAAATGACAAGTGCTCAAAATATCATGGAAAAAACAGGGAAATTGCAATTTTTTTTTTCTAAAATTTGAAAATGCCAGGAATTTTTTTTATTTTTTTTATGCCCTATCATGTATCAAGATTGTTTTTAGGTTCAAGGTATACAACGTATCATATACACTTTCAAGTAGAATTTTTGCTAAATTAATATTTTTAACATAAAAATGGTTTAACTATATAAATTTGTCAAGATATTACAAAGATAAAATATCAGGGATATTAAGAAAAAGAAAAAAAAAAAAATGTAACTGAAATTAAATGGATACAAGACAAAATAATTTAAACTTCTGCAACAAACTGCTTGTGAAACAAACAACACAAACAAACGATATAATAGTGAGACTTCCTAAATGAAATTGAATGTTAATATGTGTTAAATATATAAAGAAAAAGTTAGTTTGGATCCCTCTAAGTTTTTTTTTTTTTTTTTTTTTTTTTTTTTAACTAATTGTTTTTAATTTCTTATATAGATTTTTAGTTTACATTTTGTAGATTGTATTTTTAAAAATATCATGAACAGTTGTCAGGGACTTTTAGGAAGTAGGGTCTACAAAACCTTGAAAAGTGAGAGAATTTTTTTTTTTTTTTTTTTTATCCAAATAGAGCATGAACCCTGATATTTTTAATAATAAAGTTTTCTGTGACTCACAGTAAATTAATGTTTATTATTAATTAAGAGGATTTTGAAATTTTAAATCTCTTTCCTATTCGCATACTGCATTTGTCAAGCTATTATAAAGTTGAGATATTAGGAATATTAAAAGTTATGAAGCAAGCAGAAAAGAAAAAAAAATACCTTAAATTAAATTGTTTCAAGGCAAAATAATTGAAACTTACTCAACAAACTGCTTGTGAAACAACAGAAATAAATGACATGATAACTTAAATGAATTATTAATAAATTTATTAAATTTAGTTATTAATAATTTTATTTCCTGAAATTGAATGTTTAATGTGCATAAATTCAATTATATGAATAAAAAGTTAGTTTGAATCCCTCTATTGTATTTTTTTTTTTTTAATTCCTTTCATAGATTTTTAGATTACATTTTATAGGTTGTAATTTGTATTTCTAATAATATCTTAAATAGCTGTCAGGGGCTTTAAGAAAATATGGTCCACAAAACCTTGAAAATTGAGAGAATTTTGTTATTCAAATAGAGTATGAACCCTGATATTTTCTGTGATTATTTTCCATCAGTAAATTAATGGCCATCATTAATGATGGACATTAATTTACTAACATCATTGATATCAATAATGATGATTAAGATGATTTTGAAATTTTAAATTCCTTTCCTATTTGCATACTGCATTGTTGCCTATCATTATCAGAAATGAATGAATGGAAGTCATTTTCCCAACTAACATTCCATTTTCCATTTAGCCTTTTTACCAGATCGCCAGCTGTGGAGGTGGTCGGGTAAAAGCTTTAGAAGGCCCGGTGCTAAGGGGAAAGCCAAAAAAGAGTTCTATCGCTCGATACAGCGAGGAAAAGAAACTATCAAGGTAAACTCATTCAACAGTTGTTTACGTTTTAAGATACAGTTGAGCGCTGGTTATTTGGACTCTGATTTAATCAGATTGTCCAATCAACTAGATTCATCAAGGACCATGCTGTTTGCTTGACTTCTCCAAACTTGTTCAAGTGAAATTTCTTTATGAATAGTAAAACAAATTTGACTGGATATCACAAAAGTTAATCATTAAGTCAATCATCTTCAATAATTAAAAGACCTGTACATTAATACTAATCCTACAGAAGAAATTTATAAAAATATCTCTGTTGCATTTCAATATTTTTTTTTTTTTTTTTTTTTTTTTTTTGCGCGTTAGGTAGCTGAGATCCATCTACATGCAGGCCATTTTTCACTTATTTGATTTTGTTTACAGATATTTTTTATGGGTACACTTTCATTTTCAGAACCGGTTTGGAAAGCAAAAGCACCCTCATAAAAAAATATCTGCAACCAAATAAAAAAAAAATAAAAAACAGCCAGTAAATCAAATCAATCTTTTCTTTTCTGTAAAAAAAAAATAATAAAAAAATAATAAATGCAATTGCAATATCTTTATCAATTTCTTCCATAGGATTAGCGTTAGCAAACAGGGCTCTTCACTTGACTGAAATACCTCTTTAAATAAACTATTTCTTAATCCTGAAATAAGAAAATCACTAATTAATGCAAAGAAAGCAGTAATGAATAATGTAATGAAATAAAATCAGTTGTTTCTAGAGCCTAAGAAGTTTCACTTTTATTAATAGTAGCATAATTAATTATCTATTTTTTATTAAATTAATTGTCCTTAGTCCAGATAATTGGTGCTCTACTGTATCTTCATCAAAAATTTACTACAGTTTGTTTTAAATATACCTTTGTTGATTTAACATTTTTGTTTTGGAAGAAAAAATCATTTTTGTTGTTACTTGTTAACTTTAGATGTTAATTTAACTATCTCAAACCTGTTGTTCAGTTCACTCTTAAAAAACACTGTTCAAAATCTCAAATTTATATTTCAACCTGAAAAAACCCAACACTTCTTTTATTTTGTGCTGAAAAGACCCAAGCGATGTAAAAGCACTTCTATTTTATCTCAATAAGTCCCAATCAGCATATCATCAGTGGTCCACAGTGCTCGAAATGTGCTGGGTTTTACTGACATGAAAATTAAACAGTGCAATCGCACTGCTTGGGACTCGAATGTTTAATGTACATAAGTCAATGCTCTTCATGCAGTTAAAAAAAGCTTCATACTCGTAAGATTTCTGTAGTCGCTTTCATTAAGACAAAAAAATTAATTTCAAAACTTGTTTATATAACAGAAAGTTAACATTACAGTAAGTTTAAAATGGGTAACATGACGTACTTTTGTTTTTATACTCTTCAAGTCAACAGCAGTTGGAGCACCACTATTTTTTGCTACCAGCATGCTGATACTTCAAAATATGTTACTTTGTAGTGTTTCTGAGCTGTGTTTGCAGATCATGAGTTATTTTGCTATTCATGGCAGTCGATTGAAAGTTTGATGTCATAGTATTTGAGTTTTCAACCAATGGCATTTTACATGATAAGTATTTCTGTTTCAATGGCAGCATTAGTTATACAGAAATTCTGTTTCTTGTTTGTATAAATAATTTTTCTCGCCACCCCCCCCCCCCAAAAAAAAAATGAGAAGAAAAATAATAGATTTAATTTATTTATTATTATTTTGATGGGGGTTGATTTATATGAAGGTTTTGAATTTTTCTTATTTTTAACAATATAAGTTAAAAGGGGTCAACTTATATGTGAGTGTATACAGTATCCAGTGTTATGAAAAAAACAGTTAAACCAAACAATTTTGTGTAAAACTAATACAATAATGGTTGTTCCATCCAGGTGGGTGATTGTGCTGTTTTCCTATCAACGGGCCGCCCCCACTTGCCCTACATTGGCCGCATCGAGACCATGTGGGAGTCGTGGGGGGGAAAGATGGATGTCAAGGTCAAGTGGTTCTACCACCCGGAAGAAACCAAGAGCGGGAAGAAATTGAGCCAGTTGAAGGTAAATATTACACTACTAAGATTCAAACGCTTTTTGTTGTCCACACCTTAGACCCTACCCATAATGAAATCTTCTGCTTTTCTTGTCTTTCATTTTATGAGAAAATTACACGTGATAAAACATGGGAATAGGGATGCACCAAATAGTACTGAATGCCAAATATTTGGCCGACAGGGGAACCGAATACCAAATATTTGGCTAGCTGAATAGTAATTGTTGGGCCGAATATTCGGCCAACCAAATAGTAACTATTCGGCCGAATACCGAATATTCGACTTTCGAAAAACTTTTTATATTTCAAAGTTTAAAGGTATTAAAATGCTACTTTTTAAAACTATTTTACATAATATTTAATAAAATAAACTTACATTTTGAGTGAGATGAAATACAATGCATGTATGTCTCAATAAGTTTATTATGATTATGGTTTCATGAACAAAAATTGCCCATAGCTATTACAATTCTCAAAAGTTTTTCTTTCTTGCTTAAGGACTTTTATTTGGGAAAAGCAAGAAACAGATTATTTACTAAACAAAATTTAGGAATTTGCATTTGCACATCATTTATTCCTAAAGAGAATTCTAATAAATCGCCATTTTAATCTTTCTAATGGTTAATTTTCTTAAGTCATACTTTACAAACAACAAATAAATAATGTAAAATCATTCTATTTTATTTAAATATGATTTTCTTTCTAATTATTTTAAATATTTTTATAAATTGACAGTTAAAAGTAGAAATTGTGAAATGTGTTTTAAAAGATTTTATGAAGTATTGGATTCGGCTGAATACTTTGATATTTGGCCTAACTGAATATTCGGTAATATGGCCGAATACCAAATAGATACCGAATATTCGGTGCATCCCTACATGGGAACCATGAAGATAGAATAATAGAAGGAGAACCGAGAAGATAGGCTTTTCCAAACAGAACTTAGCCCCAAAGTATTTCCCGGTGCATGGCGTGGCGCTAGTGATACTGCACTGACTTTCGATCACATGACTTGTTTGACTGGTCTCTCGACTAGTCTGCTAGCGGGACGTAGGGGGCGCTAGACTTCATCTGCTCCCAAACTGCCGGAAATGCCAGCCAAACTCGGAAAGACTTTAGGGACGAAAGTGGAAGTGCCGTCTTTGTTCTCCTTCTACTATATCTATCTTCATGATGGGAACTAAGATAATTGGCTAATAAACAACTTTTACATAAACTATGAGTAAATCAAGGTATGTATTCAATTTTGGAAAAAAAAAATAAGAATGAATAAGAATGTAGAAGTTTTAGAAGAGAAAAATATTACATGTTTTAGGAATATTTTAAAAATTATGTATACATAAATAATCAATCAACATATAACAGCAGGGGTGATTCAGAATAAAAAAATATTTCTGAAAGCTAATTACAGCTGAGAGGCAAGGGACCATCCTGGCAGTAATTGCACATTTGTCTGTGATCCTTTGATGAAATTATTTTGTGGTTCTTTGGCTTTGTGCTTGGAAGTACTAAAATATTTTAAACTTACCATCTCTATTTTATTCGTCTTTTAAGTAAAACTTAACGTTTTAAAGTTCAATTATTTTACTATATTGCAAGCACTCATAATAATTTTGATTGCATTTTTTATTACATTCTGTTTAGAAAATTTAAACAAAGCAATATCCAGAAATCTGCACAATTTCTGCTCCTAAACTGTGCCTATTTAAGAGAGTCTACTGCATAACTTAAACGATAAATGTTATGCAAATGGATCGATTTAATTGTGATTGTACATTAGCCATGCTTGTCTTACATAAATTTGACAAGAAAGTGGGGGAGTGACTTTTCCTTTTGTATTTAGATTAAATAAGTTTAACGAATTTAATAACATGTTATGTATAGAGAATAATCGACACAGATTGTTAATAAAACTTTTACAGAGCAAAAGATTTTTGATCAAGATAATTGCATTAAATTTCATTACCAATAGATCACATTTGTGACCAGTTGACAAATTTTCTTTTGTTTTCCTACATTCCTATTTTAACACACTTTCTAGCTGAGGCCTTTTTTTTTTCTTTTGTTTTAACAAAATTAATTGATAATTTTGAACCTTTAGTAACAGACTTGACACTGTTGAAAATGACAGATATAAAAAAAATATATATATATTGAAATGCAAATGAGAAATTCATCCAGAGCTATTGGTTTAACTTAGTTTGTGTAGGATTAGATGATTTGAGATGATGTATTTCTTATTTTCCATTCCAGGGCGCCTTATTCCAGTCTCCTCACTTTGATGAGAACGATGTCCAGACCATATCCCACAAATGCGAGGTGTTATCGTGGAGCGAGTACCAGCAACAGACGGCTTCCGATAACATCGAAGACAACAATGACACCTACTTCCTCGCGGGGACCTACGATCCCATCATGGGGACCCTCATTCTGGAACCTGGCGTTCCAAACATCAGCAACCTCTCTGAGCCATAAAACCTTTTTCTCGTCAAATGATTGTCGTGAGCTTTTTTTTTGTGTGTGCAAACTTTGTTATAGCTGCCTGTTTTTTGTCGAGTGGGCATTTTTTCTGTTACACGTCACACGCTGATTTTTTGGGGGCAGGGGGCTTCCTCGAACTGTCTTTTTCGAAATGCATGAGAGTCTGTGACTTTTTATTCTTGAGGGGTAAAGAGAAGCCGCCAATGCACCTAGCACAAAAGTTAAATGTTTCTTCATTTGTGGTGAAACTAACTGTACATACAACGGAGGTTCACGAGGGAGCCCACATTCTTCGAAGGGTGCCATTTTATAACTTTTTTCTTGGGAGAGCAAGAGGGGGAAATTTCTTTTGATCTGAGAAAGACGCTGTTTTGTTCTCACATGTGTTTTTAAAATTAGCCAAAGTACTCGTGAAGGGTCAATGCGAACGATATGTCATGACAAGACTTTAGCAAATGTCATTGATAATTATTTATTTCCATGCTTAATGTTATACAATCTGTTACGAAGATGTGATTCTTCGACACTCAACTAACCAAAATTGTTAATTTCTACCCCCTTAGCCCATCAAAACTGACGAACGATACTGGTGGGCTAAAGCAATGCCCACCCCTAGAGCTGTGTGTCATCAGCTGGAACTGTTTTCTGCTTCAATCAAACCTGGCATCGTTATTTCCAGCTTTTGTTAAATATTGTGTTAAGACTCTCGCCTGTGATGACTGTTTTACATGCTGAAATATCAGATTCCCCCTCTCCCCCAATGGCACCCTTGTTGCCCCGTCACTTTTTGTTGTTGTCGAAGCATCAAGTCAAGCCTTACGTATTAACTGTGTGCAAGGATTTTAAGGCTCAAGTCAATGAACTGAGTGCAATCTGTGAATGTGTTTAAAAAAAAGAAAAAAGAAAGTATTTTTCTTCAATCTATAGGATAGAACAAGAAAAAGTTTTATATCGTGTTTTGTAAAGCATTTTGAATGGTGACAAATATACTGGTGGGCCACACGACTGCTGGTATTTTTAATCCTCTTTAAAATGTTTTCCACCCTTGTCGAAGAAACTGAAAGAGTTAAAATGAGAATATTATTTTTGAATATTATCAAACTCTTCTAGACTTATGAATTCCCCCCTGCACGTTTTGATCTTAAAAGAAGAAAAAAGATGAAAAAAAAAGGGCAGTGCCTTATCCTTTCTATTTTTATGTAGTATTTGTTGAGACAAATCGATCGATCTATCTATATTATTATTACTATCTGGCAGTTGAATTTGAGTTTGAACGAGAAATTGTCTTTATCCAAAATCATTACCATGTACTTTCGCATTAACTGCATGCCATAGGTGCTCTTTGCTAACATTTCCTTGTTTCGGACGTAAAAAGAAAAAGGTTAGGATAATCTTATTTCACTCGTATCATGTCTTTTTCTCAAGATGGACTTTTTAGAAGTAGGTTAAAATTTAAAAAAAAAAATGTTATTGATATTACTTCCTTGTTTCGGGCATTAAAGTGGTAAAAAAAAAGTTAGGGTATATTATTTTACCTTTTCCTCCTGATGAACTCTTTCAAAAAAAAAAAAAAAAAATGTGTTGGCAGTCCCTGCCAGTTCAAAAAATGACATATGAACCTATGAGAAAATTTAATGAAGCAATGGATCATTATTTAATATATGTGTTAAAAAGCTGTTTATATTGACATGAAATGCTCTCTAAGAGTGTTTATAAAAATTGTCTTCCAATACAGAAAAAAAAAAAAAAAAAAAAATCCTATTTGTTGAGGACTTTTACTTTAAATATCTTCTTAACCACTTAACCGGCAATGGGTATGGGGAAACAGTGCTTTAAACCCCGACTTATCTCGGGGCAGCCGTTGAAGTGGTTAAAAATGCTTAAAATTTAAGGAGACAATTTTTAAAAATGCCTACAATGCTTTTTTTTTAACCATTTGACTTTTTCTCTTATTAGAGGTCTCAGGATCAATGAAATTATAACTTAAGTTGCATTTTATAGTGACTCGAAGAAGATTGTCTCAGTCCCCCTACCTTATCCTTCTTCTAAAAGATTCTTTTAATCAATCAAAGTCACAAAACTTCAACCAATAAGCAATTTCATATTAAAATAAAAGTTTAAAAATCAAACTGTAATTTTAAATCTGAATCAATCGTAATAAGGAAACTTGCCATAAATCATAAAGTGTTTGCGTCAGGTATCTTAAGGTAAAAAAAGTGCAAAAACTCAGTAAGTGACTCTAAAACATTGTTTTTTTATAAAGTCTTAGCTGATGAGACATCTGATGTATTAATATTCTATTTAATAAATTATAATATATTAAATTAGTTTTATTTACATTACATGGTTTTTGAGTATGAATGCATTGACGAATGGCATGCTGTTAATCCAAAAGTATCCGTAAGTGTTGCAAAATTTGACATACACTATCATGCTGCCTCGAAACCGTTTGAAGAATTGAAATGATAAAAGAATATTTTTTTAGCCGAAGAAATCCGAATATCGCGCAAGACAACTAAACCTGTGCCAGCAATTTGTCACCACCTGATGGCAGCACAGTAAGATGCTGCCATCGTTACATGTGCTTTTATTTTAAAGATAGCTTTATTCTCCAGTTTTGTCTTTAAAAAAAAAAAAAAGAAAAAGTTATCCATTGTAAATCCCACAAACTTCAAAATATCATTTCCTTTTTTCGAAATGCTGTACTTTTACCTTCAATAGTCATCTTTTTATAGCAATAAGTGTACAATTGTTTAAAAAAAATAAAAAAGAGAAAGATGTTAAAAAAAAAATATGGTTTCTGTAGTCCCGTCGTAAAATAGCAGAACAAGCAACAAGTGGCTGTTTCAGTTGTTCCTCATGCTTTTTTGTGAAAGTAGAATATCTCATAACTAGTGCTTGCCTTATAAAAAAAAAAAGAAAGAAAAATAGCCTTTCGCAGTATTTGTCTAATCTGAATGTTATTGTTTGTGTCGATGCATTTACATTCACACTTCATCCGGGTAGAAACCCTCCTGTTGCCATCCTAAACCTGAAATTCTTGGAATTTTGTGCTGTAAAGTTGCAAACTTCCGATGAAGCAATTCTGTTGATTTTTTTTTTATTTGTTTTTCTGTTACTTTGTTGTTAGAAATTGTATCTGTGACAAATTTAAAAACACATTTATGACGCATTTTTGAAAAAAAGATTGTTGTCTCACAAAGCTGAAGTCGGATACCAAACTAACTATTAATCGAGTTCATACATACGTTGGATCGTGATTTATGTACATTGTGTCTAATTTTCAGACATTTCCGCATCTTGTTATAGGATATAAAACTATTGATCTTGTGCAAGTCATTTTTCCTTTTTTTAAGTATCGCTGTGAAATGAATTCTTTTAAATCGTTAGACTCGTGACATAGAGTGTTGTTCCACTTACTGTATCAAAATGCGAACTGAGCTTATTTCTTGCAAAACTAGACGAAACAATCCTGCATTCCAATGCACTCGCATCGTGCTTATTTATGTTGTTAATTATTAAGTGGGAAAAACATTTTTTTATTTCCCACGTCATTTGAAATGTGTTAGTCGAAAGATTTTTCCCTTAGTCATTTTTTTCCCCTTTCCGCTTCAAGTTCTTTGAATAAGCTGGTATGTAGGTGCCATTTCCTGCTTTATTTTTTTCCGTTTGTTTTGTTTGTTAGTCACATCAGCCAAATATTACCTGTGTATGGCTTAGAATGGTTTCTTTTTTTGAAGCTAAAGTGCCATATTTGTACTTTTGAGAAAAGGCAACCACAGAGTCAACCTAAAAGTCGTCGCAAATTTTTTTTTATATTGTGTTTTTTTGCTGCCAATGCCTGCTGGTGTAAAAAAAAAGGAAGAATTTTCATTTAATTACTGGTTAGTGAAGTTATACTACTTCTACTAAACATATAATAAAAATGTCTCTTATTTTTTCCTTTAAGAAATAAAGTTTGCTTATACATTTAACCAGTGTTCTCGCTGACATTTGACCAACGTTAGTAATTTGTCTAATTAAAAATAAAAAAACATTCACCAAATGAAAAAAAGTATTAGCAAAATAGATTTGCCCTGTAACACACAAAAAATTATCTTTAATCCTTTAATGTATCCTCTTTTTTCAGTGCGTTCCAAAATAACCTAAGTTTTTTACGCTGCGACGATGATTGTTATTAATCTAGTTTCAACTATCCGCTACAAATATATTAAATATATATGTATATGCATATGTATGAAAAACTAAAAAGAAAAGACAAACATTCAGCACTAGCAACTTAGTGAATCGAATCGCTTGTTTACTCGCCAAATGAAGAATTTAGTTGCAATTTGGCACAATGGCGAGCGACAACATACTTCTACTAAACATATAATAGAAATGTCTCTTATTTTTTTCCTTTACGAAATAAAATTTGCTAATACATTTAAAATATTTGCCACGTCAGCAGCTTGGTCCTGGTTGTATCCTCTTAGACTTTTAGATTTTTGTGCCCCGGGTAAGGTGAACATAAAAAAAAAGACCCAACATGCGATGACTGCTAGGTTTAAAAAGAAAAAAATTGCACAATACCGTTTCCTTTCATGCTGTTTAAAAGCATTTATCCGTGCCATAAGTATTTGTTTATACGCTTGTGTGTCACTCTCACACTCTTATCTATGCAATGTTTCACCTAAAAAAAGTACAGCATTTCAAAAATCTTATTTTGTGTGCACTTTCTTGTAGTCTGTAGTTCAAACAAACTCTGTCAACGTACACGATGTCTTCACAAATAGACTGTTTTCTGTTATGTGTGCAGTCTTACATGTTTTAAAAAGTGGAACGGTTCTGTTTTAAACCTTTTTGAATGTTCAACTGATAAAAAAAAGAAAAACACTTAAGACAAACATCTTTTTTTTAAAAGTAATTCAATTTCTTGATCTTTTAACGACTGCAAAAATAGGCTTAAAATATTTGTTCTGTTAGCAGTGTATTTTAGACAACCTTGATGTTTCAAAATGGAGAAATCCTGTGAAACTTTTATTTTTTATCGAGGTGTTGAAGTTATATTATCTTGAACCAGGGGGTCTTCAACTATACACTAAGGGGTCCATTTTTTAAATTCTGCAAGCAACTTTTGTGTTCGTCGAATTGCATAAGCCAGTGAAAAACATCGGTATGACGGATGCTTTTTAAAATAATCGCAGTACGATATTAATATGTGCAGAAGCTTACCTTATGTCATCATGACATATTCAAATAAAGCTCTACTGTCAGTCTCAATGTAACATGAATCACGTGCCAATATTTGGCTTGTGTTTGTGTTAAAATGGAGGAGAATTATTCCCAGTCTTAAACTATTCCTAATCTAAGACGCTTCTTTTACAAGTTTGCAGAAAAGTTTTGTATTTTATGACTCAAAATACAAAAATACTGCTAAAAGAGTCCCGAAAGTCTGTGAGGTTGAAGACCCCCTTTTTTAAATGAAAATCATTATTTTAATTTTCTTTTAAAACATGTTCGTTTAAATAATATCAGAAAAAAAAACAAAATCAATAAATAAAGTGTCAGTGAAATACACTTGAATTTCATTTCGTGAAAAATTTGACTCCAAATAGTTACATTTCTCTGCATGCCTCTATTAAATTTGTCGGCAAGAATTTAAAATAAAATAAAAAGGCCACTGCAGTTTTATGCATCGTATTTTTCTTATGTACAGTGTATATATATATAAAGATGTGCGTATGTGTGCGCGAGAATGTGTGTGTGTGTGTGTGTGTGACTTATGTATACTATTTGGGTGTCGCCATGTAGAAAATCCTATTTTTGTATTACAGACATTTAAAGCCATTTTTCGAAGGGGACAGCAAAAGCGCTTTTGGACGGTGCTGGTTATATTGTAAATATGGACAATTCAACAATTGCTAAAAATAATAATAATAAAAAAAGAAGCTTGGTATGGACCTATTTTTGTCTCATCTCTCGGACGTTTCATATGAAGTCTGTTGTGTAAAAATAATGGTGCCTGTTTGTGATAAAGAATTCTTTCATTAGTTGCCACATGCTATTTGTTATCCATTAGTTGTGATTTTTTTTTCCACTTTGTTTTTTGACGCATAAAATGTTATTCAAGTACAGAGTGCTTCAAAAAGAATGCAACCTTAAAATGTTGCAGAAAGTTCATTTTCCTACTCAGAATTTTGAAGAATTTGATTTTCAAGATTGTTTAGAAATTAATTTGAATTTAGAAAAACCGGAGATATTTCCCCTTGAATTATTTCTAAATGGTAATTTTTTTTTTTTTCAGTTCTTTGCTCTTCCTATAATTTCACTTTTTCACAATCTGTAAAATTCTGGTGCAAACACAATCAATACATAAAGCAAATTGTGTAGAGTTTGTAATTTTGTAGATCTGCCTACAGGTTAAAAAGTTCAGGTTATGAATTTTTCCTTTGTGGAACCATGTTATTTACAGGGATACTGAAAAATCTTAGTCCCTGAGTGACATCAGAAACATAATGATGCCGGAAGTCAGCAATTATTAGAAATGAAAAAGCATCAAAATCTTCAAAATTCACTTCTGAAATTCGGCTTTTCAGATGAAGTGATTTGTACATTTTTTGAAGCACTCTGTAGTATACGACTGTTCTAAAATGTCTTTGCTTTTAAATTTGCTGCTTTTATGTTGTGTCTCAAGCTTCAATTTTTTTAAAAAAAGCTGCTTATTATGAAATTGTGACAAGCAGCCTTATTCTGACGAAAAGAGGGGAGGGAGGGGGGAAATGACTGTTTGTTTTTAATCCCTTCACAAACAAACGAGAGTAGAATTTGCAGGAAGGAATATCGTAGCTTATCCATTTTTATTCATCCCCTCCAAATGTGATTTTTTAAAAATGTATCTCTTGTGCATAATGTATTATACATTTTTTTTTTTAAGCTGTTGGTTTTTTTTTTTTATAATGTTAGAGGTTTTTTGAAAAGTGAAATGGTGTTTTATATATACGAATGTTAAAATGCATATGTTGGTTAGCATTTATATATATTTTTTTTTGTGCAAAGTGGCTATGTTTACAGGTTTTTTGGACCTGTTTGCGGCACTGTTTTTCTGCGGAAGAAAAAAAAAATATTTTAAGGAACTCATAGACGAAAGGTTATTATTAAGGAGAAAACAAGGTGACCATTCAAAAAAAAAAAGGTGGCTTTTAAGCTTATTTTTTAAAAGCACGCTTACATTACGTCTTATCTCTGTTATTTTAACCCTTTCTGGCATAATCAAATTCTGTCAGTAAAATGAAAACTTATCAACTGACACTGGAATTTACATACAACCTTTTTTAAAAATTTAAGAACTCCTTAATTTAAGCTTTTATTGTAAAAGCGAAGTTTTATCAAATTATTATGGGTGCCATTTGCAAGTTTGGAATTAAAATTAGGTGTGTCTGGGGGGGGGGGGAGGGACTCGGCACACTGCGACAGAAAGAGTTAACAAAAAAAGTACAGGTTAGTATAATAATAATAATTTAAAGAAAGTGCAGTACACAATGTTATTAGCTGTATAATGATTATATAACGATCAGTTTAAAAAGTTGGATCTGTATGGGACACTGAACAGAGAAGGCCTTTTTTTATCACATGGGCTAATCTTGACTTGGCCCATGAGCCCCGGGCTTCAAGGGTCCCTCAATTAATTTACAAAATATTTTTTTTTCCCCCCATTCCAATTTTGAATTCTTTCAAATACAAAAAACAAATTTAATTTTTAAATGATTTTATCTAAATTTCTGAAAAATAAAAAGCAACTGGATTAACTCACATTTATAGGGTAGAGTATTTAACATTCTACCACTAGTTAAAGTTTTTAAATTTATCTTGAAGTAATATAATAAGTCATTAAAGGTTATGTAAAATACTAAGAAAAAACTAACTACTAAGAAAGAAGAGAGTGTTTTTATTACTCAAGATACTTAATTTTCAATTGACGGAGCTAAGAATTTTTCTGTGTTTAAAATTCAAGATGCTTTCACACTTTTGTTTATGCTTTACACATGACACACCATCAGTTTTACTTGAATAATGTTGCAACAGTTCGAATCCCTCCCCCCTCTAATTTATATTTGCCCAGGACTCCAATTAGTCATGATAGGATCCTGGCAGTACCTTGTCTGTTGCCATTCTAGCTTTGGCTATAATCCTCAGAAAATGGATGTCTCAATATACAGTTTTATTTACTTCTGTTAGGTGTATCTGTTTTTTAAAATATAAGATTTAAAAAAGATGGAAATATCATGACAAGGTCAAGGTAGTTAAAAAAAATGCTCTTAAAGTTTTCTGGTAGCGTGCACATTAGTGAAAAATGCACTTAATCTTTGTTTAAATTTCAGCAAATTATTTTAGGCAAATATACTTCAATCTACGCAAGTCATTATGTAAATATAAAATAATTGATTTTTTGAATTCGTCACCCTGTTGTTCTCCATTGTAGGTGTTACTAGGCTGTAAAATTTGTTTTTAAATTTCAAAAGATCGATATCACACGTTAAATAAAAGCCCCGATTGTGTTAGGAAATGTTTGAACTGTACTCTCCTGTTAAAAATGGCTTTTTTCAATTTTGCCAGTACTTAAAAGAAAAAAAAAAGTTTTCAAATTCTAGCAATTGAAGTTTGTTTTTAATTGATGTCTGAATTCTTTTAAAAATGTGTTATCAATAATGTAATTTTTTTTTTCTTATAAAAATTTCTGAGTAGATTGATTGTTTGTACATACAATCTCCATTTTTTTTTTTTTTTTTACAAAATTTAAATTGTTTTAGATTCAAATTATATTGGAATTAAAAAATAAAAATTGTTGTTGATCAAGTGAAAATGTGTGTGTTTCATTTTTGTTTCCTTCTGTTTGCTTGAATCGAAGTCAATAAGGTTATTATTGAGCTAATTTATCTTTTGTTGATTTTTTTGTCTCATAAATATAACCTTATCAACTTTTTCATAATTTTGGACATCCCCCCATCACCACCACAAAAAAAAATAAAAATTTCATTAGGGATGTACCACATATCGGCCAATATTCGAAATCTGGCTGATTTTTCAATACTCGAAATATCGGATATCTGGATCACAATCACCGGATATTTGGCTTCTCTATCGGATATCCGGCAGAATGCAGCAAAGCAAATATAGATGAATAATAATAAGCGTTTTATCCCAAACAATGCCGAAAAACCTTTGTTTATAATGCAAAAGATGAAATAAGTTCCCTATCAATGAATAAAAGCTTAAAAAGCTTTTAAGTTTAAGCTCAAAAGCTTAAAAAATTTCCAGCTTTCCTTACTATTTATATTTAAACTCTGTAATAAATTCAGGAATTTACGTTTATATCTTTTAGAAAATTGTATCTTTACTTTCAGATTGTAAAACAAAATTTGAAGTCAAAATAGCAAATAAAACCTTTTTGTAAAAATGTATAAATATAGAAAACCAACATTTAGAAATTCTCAAATAATGCATGAAAAGGTCACAAACAGCCGTTTCGAATCTATTATCGAGATTCTTCATCAGTAGAAGACTCAGCATGTAGAAAATGCTCGGCTGAGCAAAGCAACAGACAAGTGGACGCTTATATACCAATTATAGGAGTGAATGATAGTAGATTCGAAACGGCTGTTTGCTACCTTTACATGCATTATTTATGCATTTCTAAATATTGGTTTTATGTCTTTAGTCTTTATAAAATTTGAAATTGTTTAATAAACTATGATTTTATTAATTTTCTTTCTTTCGCTTAATTTAAATAAATGGGTTAATTGGTTTTTAAGTTAAACAACTAAACAAACCTCTTTTACTTTCTTCTATCCTTGATAGAAGAAAGTAATGTAATCAATTTTTTTCAATGAATTTGTATGTTTTAGGGAGCCAATAACTCAAAAAACATGTTTATTCAAAACCTGTCTGTCCCAGTGTCGCCATCCTATCATCAAAAAGTGTATGAAGTTATACATAGATTGAACTAAATATTTATGCATGTTTTTGGAGTGATGTACAAGGTGCCGTGTGATGTCTAGTGATGGGAATGCTCGAAAAAAAAAACAGAAAAATTGGGAAAAAAAAACAGTTTTTTTCGGTTTTTTTCTGAAGGCTTATTTTTCAATTTTTCCGAACTGGAAAAATTGAAATTTCATTTATGAAATAATATAGTCAAAATTTTGTATTAGCTACATTCTCATATTTTTTATTTTATTTATTTTTATGTTGAGTGTCTCACATGAAAATTTTAATGTGGGTAATCTGATCTCTGAGCAGAAATCTGTTTGAGAAGACTTGAAAGGATCCTTTACATTTTTTTCTTGTTTGAAACACAAGACCCTTTGCAAAATTTCTCTTGAAAGTAGACATTTCAGAAAAAGTTTAATCAACAAATTGAATCTTTCGCAAGTGCAGTGATTGAAGAAAAAAAAATCTCATGCCATACAGCAGCTGAATCTTAAATTGCATATATGTATGTAAATAACCTTATTAAAAATGTCTAAATAGGAACCTAAATATAGTAATAATTTCTTATTAAAAAATTCTGAATATATTTTGTACAAGTATACACAAAAAGTTCACAATTTCACAAGAACTTTATTACATGAAAAAAATCTAGATATGTAATTAAATGCAACTTCTCTTTTTAAAAATTAATTCATGTGTAAAATTATTGCAATAATATGCCGATTGATGGAAATGATAAAATGAAAAATTCAACATAAAATTTTGTATGCATTTATTACTTTAATCTCTCTTTTCAAGAAGTAAGTATTGAATTCGTGAAAAATTTGACTTCGAGTTTTTGGTGTATTTAAATGTTTTAGAAGGTCCTGAACATGTTTCAATGGTTTTTGGAAAATATCTGTCACTCTGTGAGTCTGTATGTGACAAATTTTATGGGCACTCTATCTCAAGAACTGATGCACATAATTTCACAAAACTTTAGATTCAGTTACACCTTGATATAAACTGAAGATGTTTAGTTATTAGTGTATGTCGCCAAACCGATGGCGCTGCTATGCTGCATTATTCATAATTTCCACAATAGTTCTATCTCAAACTAATGTATGTATTTTTATAAAATTTCAGATTAAGTTAATCTTTGACATAACTTCGTGCTCATTACTTTTTGGTGTAAATTGCTCAACAGATGACGCTGCTATGCTGCATTATTCATGATTATCGCAATAGCTTTACCTCAAGGATGATTTTTTTTTAATCAAACTATATAGTTTTTGATATATATTAATGTTGTTTAGTTTTTAGTGTAAATCCCCTATAGGTGGCACTAACTGCATTTTTCAAGATTTCGTTATAGCTGATTAATTGAATGTTTTTTCAAGGTGTTGAATCTAAAATTGACCTCCATAATGTACAGTAATGTTGCAAAAACATGGGCAGTTTGCATTAGAAAAGTACAACTGCAATGGAAAAAAAAACCCATATTTTATTACAAAGTAACTATGTTCCAAATTATACTTTCCCTCTTGATTAAACTTTGAATTTTTGTAGTTTTCTAAAGCACAGTAGAAGTTTATCTCTGTATGTAACTGCTTTTGTTAATTCCTCAAATAGTGAGCATTTTCTATTTGTAGTTTTCTGTTTTCATAACTTTTGAGTTCCACTCTTAGAAATATAAAATTACCATGTGGAAACATTATTGAATATGGTTTCTTACTCAAGAATAGAATACCAGATTTCAGGGTAAAAAGGAAAAATTATATTTAATTAAACTAAAAAAAAAAAAAAAAAGAAAAAAAAATCTGGTTTCAGTGAGTAAAAATCTAACAGTCAATAAATCCTACGCTATTTTTTAGTTGCAGACCTGAGTAAGCCAAAGTAAAACTTAGTTTTGTTTGAATTTAGATTATAAAACTAAATTAAAACTTTTTTGAGTTGAGATTGAAAAGCTATACAAAACTAAACATATTTTATAAAGGAAATAAAATTATAATTCTAAGAAAAAAAAGTAATAATGTAAAAATATACATTTTTTAAACAAACAATGGAATTTTTGAATACTGATATTCATAATAATGACAAAACTGCCATAATTTCTTTAAACTAGTATCATTTACTTAAAAACTATTCTTATGTAAATGGAATGCATAATTTGTTTGATTCCAAACTGCAGACATATTGGCTCAGGTTTTTACATTAGGTCAATTGGTAGTTAAACATGTAACTGAAAAATCAATTCAACAGAGATATGATATAACTAACAATAGCATTTAATAAAAATTCTTAGGCTGTGGAAAAAAAAAACTAAACTTTTAAAAGTAGGCTTTGCTACTTTCTTTTTATTTTGTAATATAAAGTGAAAATAATTTCATTTAATACATATAAATGGGAAAAAATGTTTATTATTTAATATTCTCTAAGAAAATATAATTTATTTGGGAGAAACAGTCATGAAAAATCAATTTTTCCGTTTTTTCCCGGAAAAAAAAAAAAAAAAAAACGGTAAAAAACCAGTTTTTTTCCGACACTTATATTTTTCCGGAAAATTTACATCTCTAATCAGGAGAAAAACCTACTGTCCCATTCCTCCCACTGTTGCACTCCACCCCACATTATTTGTTGTATTATATTCCTTTTATCCTATATTTTACTATGTGTTTTAAATTTGTTTTCATTTTTTGTCCAAAATTCGTTTTCATTTTTAGTCCAAAATCTGAGTTTCGCTGAAAATTTGTTTTCGTTTTTTAGACCAAAATCCGAGCTTCGCTGAAAATTTGTTTTCATTTTTAGTCCAAAATATGAGTTTCACCGAAAATTCGTTTTTATTTTTGGCACAAAATCTGAGTTTCGTCGCAAATTCGCTTTCGTTTTTAGCCCGAAATCTGAGTTTCACCAAAATTCGCTTCTGTTTTTAGCGCAAAATTTGAGTTTCGCCGAAAATTCGTTTTTAGCGAAAATGCTACCTAAAATTCTTTCGGTCCGAAACCACCTGTATTCCAAAAATCGCCTTTCTTTCTTCGGAGATTTTCAACACGACTCCTTGATTCCAGCTGTATCAGCTCCTATGAGATTACTCATTGCTTAACTACACTGTTTTCAATGATAAGTCATGACCAGCTGAAGACATGAGAGCAAATAAGAAATGTCTATAGGAAAAAAACTTTGAAGACGCTTCTCATGAACTCATTATAAGCTGCACACTTAACTGTAATGGGAATTTTTAGTTAGAAACTGCAGATGTGATTCAAATACTCTTTAAGAAAGTTCTAATATAACAGATGATCTTTTTTTTAAAAAAATCCCAGCAAATGATAAATCGAGATGTGTATATGTAAAATATTTTTTAATTTGATGAAATTCGTACAGTTAAACTAGTGCCATGAATGAATTCATTACATTTCATTTTACATGAAAATTAATATTTCTGGTTAGAGGCACAGAGAACCAGTTGAGAAATTACTTAATTTTTTTTTTTTTTTAGACATTAACGTTTCCGTTTTCGTCTGAAAATAGAAAGATGACTGAAATTCGATGTCGGTTTATGTTTCATTATAACAGTGTAGTTTCCTTAATCTGAAACAAAATGCAGTAAACTCTGTCTAAAACAGAAACGATCGGGACCGAGGAAATTTTTCGTAGTAGCAATATTCAGTCTTTTACAAATTTTATCCTATGTCTATGAATTCATAGACTTTTTAAAAATCTTTCCGAATTGGACAGATTTCCATCATACACAGAGTCCGTCTTACAATGAGTTTACTGTACTAGGTTTTCTTTTAAAAAATCGATCTGAACCCGGAAAGGCTCGCCCGTGACCGAGAGATTCTGCTTTCGAAACTGGTAAACGGAAGGTGCTGGATTCGAACCCGATCGCGCTCATCAGCCTAATCGTAAGGAGTTTTCCTTGGTTTTCTTCAAACCTTGAATTTCCTTGGGTAATTACGGGTTATGGTTCTCTTTGAAAGACCCCCTTCACAGAGGGCATCACCCCCCCCTGGACCTATATCTTTCTTGTTGATAATTGGCCATCATAAACACACACGCAATCAATCAACGTTATCCGGAAAATGACCCGATCCGAACCGAACTAGGATCCGATTCGTATAAAATCCGGGTTAGTTCCCCTTAGAAAGACCCCCCATAAAGGGCACTTAACCGACCCCCTTGGACCTATATCCTTTGTATTAATAATTGGTAATCATAAGCACAACCATGACCAACTAACCAAACCTGGAAAATGACCCGACCCAGAACGAACTAGGATCCGGTTCGCGTAAAATCCGGGTTAGTTCCCCTTAGAAAGACCTCCATTAAAGGGCACTTACTCGACACCCTTGGAACTATATCCCTTTTGATAATTAGCCATCAAAAACAGAACCACAACCAACAAACCGAAACCAGAAAAGGACCCGACGCGAACCGAACTAGGATCCCTTTGAAAGACCTCCGATAAAGGGCACTCGAACCGAACTAGGATCAGGTTCGCCCGATCAAAACCCGGAAAGCTCCACCAGTGGCCAAGAGGTCCTGCCCTTGAATCTGGTTGGCGGAATTTGCTGGGTTCGAACTCAAATCGCCTGTCTGACTGAACCCAGAGAATGACCCGACCCGAACTAGCAACCGGTTCACCCGCCCCGATAACACGACTTCTGTCACGGCCCGGGTCTATATTAGTGCTCGCGATAGGATACGTATAGCAGGTATACGATTAAACGATATACGTATATCCGTATAATACGTTTTTCTGCTATACGGATACTTTCGAATATACGTTTAAACGTATCCGGATACGTATAAGGCGTATCAACTAAACGTATATTTAAGAATACGTATATTTAATGTATACGTATATTCGCCGTACCGTATCTAATTTAAATAGCGGACTTCACCAGTCTTATGTCGCTGAATGGAGAATAATTTGGAAATTGGTAGCGTTACGACAGAAATCCGCATAGTATGCAGGCCCGTAGCTAAGGGGTCGCTATGGGCGGCTCAGCCCCCCTAGAATATTTTGAGCCCCCCCTGGAAAAGATCCCAAGGTCACTCAATTAATTTCTGTTCCAAAAATTCAAATGAAATTCTGTTCAAAAATCTAATTTAGCTTTGAGACCCTTTCACAGTTTTGCAGAGTTACTAAATTGTATCTAAAATAAGTGTTTCAACACTCTCTCATCTTATATGTACATATGAAGTTAACATGATGTTTCATTTTGCACCAGTTATACAATCAAAATTTTCATCATCCTATACTTTTCTTAGCATAAAATGAAGTTAATACAACAGTTTAATTAGAAACATAATATCTACAATGTGAATAGTTATTAATTTATCTTTCTGCGTCAGAAAGAGAAAAAAAAAATTATGAGCCCCCCCCCCCCCCCCCCCCCCCCCTATGGTTCACTTCTAGCTACGGCCCTGATAGTATGTCTTATACATACGAGATCAAGCAATGAAAAGCGTATATTTTTTAAAACAGTTTGCAAAAAGTTCACAAAAGATCAGACTCCTGATTGGCTAATCTCGCTTCACTAACAGTGAAATATCTACTATCTGGATTCCAACCAAGATCTTGGTATTTCCCTTTATAAATATTTTAATCAACGTACATGTTCAGTGCAATTTACCGAAGTGACCCATGTTACCTATCGATTGTAGGGCAGTACGAAACCGAAATGTGGCACCAATGAAAACTATCCTGTAGCTGACGTCACAATTCGCCTTGATTTTCATTTCATACTACCCTACAATCGGTTGGTAACATTGGTCACTTCGGTAAGTTACTCTAAACATACTCAATGTTTAATTATGTTTCTTCTAATTTTCATTAAATAAGTCATAAAATATTCTGGGAGGACAAAATAATTAAATTATTTTAAAAAAGAAACTAATAAAAATTACCAAATATGTAAATTATTTTAAAATTCCTCCGCGGTAAGACAATTTACATATGGTGAAAAATAAAACCATTGTGTCACGTGACGAAGTATCTCGTAGTGTAGAAGAACGAGCATTTATAAGACGCAGTTCTGCGTAGATTACAATTAGAAATGAATAGAAAAAGCTGGGTGTGGCGGTACGTTGAGAAAAAGAATGACAGAGCCTACTGCCTGCTATGTGATGATGATATTGCTGAAAACTCATTCTGTGCAACTGGTGGAACAAAATTCATGCCACATATAGACAAAGTCACAGACAGATATTTTGTAAAAACATATTTTTCGGACTATCTTACCCTTAAAAAGTGTAAACCAGTCAAAAGATTTCTCGAATCCATTACTTTCTTCTTGTTAAGATACAAGAAAATATAAAAAAACTAAGTACTGAGCCACAGCTCTTCCAAAGATTAGTTTGATTCTATCCACAACTAATGTAAGACAATTTATAATAAATAACTTAGTTTTTTGGGAAAGAAACCAAAATTTAAACTGAGAAACGTATTCAGATTTTTTAGGTACCTGCATAACAAGTAGTAGTTAAGTAAACGCATCGTAGTTTTTTAAACAGAGAATCGCGATGGGGATACTCTACCGGATATTTCTCAATGTCTGTAATCCGCAGAAAAGCATTGAAACATCAAATTTCATATCTTGAATGAAAAACGTTTATACGTTTAACCGCTTGGATAAGATCCGTATTGGTTGGTTGGTTGGTGGGCAAGTACTGAGACGTATGCTACTACCCGTTAGGGAGGCTTTTGTCAAAGATCCGTATATACGATGTACCGTATATGTTGTTTTGCGCAATACGTATAACCGCCGATGCCGTATTATACGTATAGTTGATCCGTATTTCGTATAATACGTATTATACGTGTACGCGTATAAACGTATCAGTACAAAAAACCCTGAACAGGTTAAAAGCTTGTGACGCAGCACTTTATCTTATATATCTAAGAATTTTAAATTTGGGACTTAAAACTAATGATATCAAAATTTATGTGACGCTATGCTATTAATTAATATATACATATATTAAAATTTAATTCATTAAGGTTTTATCAATTACATCTTTCATAAATTCAAAATATGAATCTTAAAAGATATGATATCAAAATTTAAGTGACGCCTTGACGAGGCTTTAAACAATGTTTTAAAATTCCATTTATTTATTTATTGTCTAGATACATTTTCATATCTAAACAATACTTTTCATTTTCCAATACACTGTTAAATACATCACTTTCACTGAATATATATAATGCACTGAAATGTATTTATTTAAATAAATAGATTTATCTTTTGGGCTACGCTATCCAAAATCAAAAATAACGTTTGAATAAATATTTTTTGCGTCATTGTATCCAAAGTAAGTTAAATAGATGCAAATAGATACAATGACGCAAAAAATATGTATTCAAATGTTATTTTTGATTTTGGATAGCGTAGCCCAAAAGATAAATCTATTTATTTAAATAAATACATTTCAGTGCATTATATATATTCAGTGAAAGTGATGTATTTAACAGTGTATTGGAAAATGAAAAGTATTGTTTAGATATGAAAATGTATCTAGACAATAAATAAATAAATGGAATTTTAAAACATTGTTTAAAGCCTCGTCAAGACGTCACTTAAATTTTGATATCATATCTTTTAAGATTCATATTTTGAATTTATGAAAGATGTAATTGATAAAACCTTAATGAATTAAATTTTAATATATGTATATATTAATTAATAGCATAGCGTCACATAAATTTTGATATCATTAGTTTTAAGTCCCAAATTTAAAATTCTTAGATATATAAGATAAAGTGCTGCGTCACAAGCTTTTAACCTGTTCAGGGTTTTTTGTACTGATATCAGTGCTTTTTTTAGGTTAATAATAAAAAGATAAAAACAAAAAATTAAAGACTAATGCAAAGAATTCATATTCATGATTTCTGATCACCTTTAATTATCCCTCCCCCACCCACTTAAAAAAAGATATTTCATATTTTATTATTAATATATGCTGTGCTACTTGATTTCGTTAAAAACAACTCTGTAGTAAAGTACGTTAGTATAAGATAAGAAAGTAATGTACATTCAGCACTGTATTTCTAAGAAAGGATTTCATAATCTATGCTGTATGTATCATTTCTCATTCTAGTAACTATGTTTATTCTTTACACATGATGATACATATACTGCAGATAGATTAAAATGATCAGGAATACAATATTCAGAATGTGCTGGAAAGTATTTCATAATCTATGCTGCGTGCATGATTCTTGTTAATTATGTTTCAACCTTTGTATAGGTTGGTAATATTGCAGATTGATTAAGACTATATCCGTTACAATATTCAGAATATGCTGGAAAGTGTTTCATAATCTATGTTGCACACAGGTTTTTCTTTCTTGTTAATTATGATTTGTTCTTTATATAGAGTGGTAAAATTACTGCAAATGGATTAAAATGATAGGCTTACAATAATGAAAATGTGTTGGAAAGTGTTTCATAATCTATACTGTATGTGTAACTTTTCATTCTTGTTAGTTTATAACATATATAAACTAACAGTGGGGATGGGAAGATTACTGTACAAAGATTAAACTGATAGGTTTAAAGCATTCAGAATAAAATGGAAAGTATATAAACATGTTTAATGGAAAATTTTTTACTCTCGTTAATTATGCTTTGTTTTTTTGCACAGAATGGTAAAATTATTGCACATGAATGACAATAAGTTTACAATATTCAGAATGAGTCAGAAAATGCATCATAATTGATGCAGTATGCATGACTCTTCGTTCCTGTTAGTTATGTTTTGTGGGGTCATCAAGGCTTCTTGTTAGTTATGTAAGGGGGGGGGGGGAGTTTGTATCGGGTTTAAGATTTTATTAAAATTTCCATGCTCTAGTCTGTACCTATTTACATAATTTTTTTTTTCTTAAAATCTTGATTTGGTTAGATAATTTTTTTTTTTTTTTTTTTTCGGGTTTGAATCTCGATTTAGTTTGAATTGAATTGGAATTTTCAGGTTCTTGCCGAGTTGCATTTCAAGTACTAGTTTTCAATTCTGGTCAGTGGATGGAGACGGAAATTATTTTGTCTTTCTTGAACAGATTTTTATTTCCTAATTTTTTTTACTTTTTTTTTTGGGGGGGGGGGAGGGATTGGATTGAGTTTCAGATTGACTTCAAATGGAATTTTCAGGTTCTTGTTGAGTTGCATTTCAAGTATATTATTTTGTCGCAGATAAATTGGGTTACAATTGGATTTTTTTTTTTTTTTTTTTGGGGGGGGGGGGGGTAGTGTTTGAACTGGGTTTAGGATAGATTTCAATTGAAATTCTTGTCAGTGTATGTGGACAGAAATTATTTGGTCTTTCTTGGACAGACTTGTGTTTCCATTGTTTTTTCCTTTTCGGATTTGGATTAGGTTTCATGTTAACTTTCAGACTCTTGTCAGTATGTATCGGCAGAAATAATTTTCTCTTTTTCGGATTAGGTTAAGGTTCGATGGAAATTTTTTTCAGGTTTCAATCAGGTTCAATTCAAATGGAATTTTAAAGTTCTGGTCAGGTTGCGCTTTAATGGAAAATATTTTGTCCTGTATAGATACTGGGCTCCGGTTAAATGGAATTTCCTTTTTCAGGTTCGGATTAGGTTTAAGATAGACTAATTGGAATTTCCAGATTTCTGATCACGCATATCTATGGAAATTAAGTTTTCTTTCCCAAATCGAGATATGGTCGGATAATTTTTTTTTTTTTTTTGGGGGGGGGGGGGGTTGAATCTGGTTTCGGTTTGACTTCAAATGTGATTTTCAGGTTCTTGTTCAGTCGCATTTCAATGTATTTTATTTTGCAGCAGATAGATTGAGTTACTCTTGGAGGGATTTTTTTCTTTCTGGTTTTGGATTGTATAGGATAGATTTCAATAGGAATTTTTCGATTCTGGTCAATGTATGTCAATGGAAATTATTTTGTCTTTCTTGGACAAATTTATCTTTCCATTAAATTTTTGTTGGTTTAGAATGGGTTTCAGGATAACTTGTAGGTTCTTGTTGGCAGACTTGTATAAAACCAAAAACTTTCTGCAAATTAATTTAATGTTGGGTGTAATTCGCATTTTTTGTGCAATTCATGGTCATCATTCGTGTTTTTTATGCGATTTATGAATGTAATTTGCATTTTTGAGCAATTTATGGACATAATTCGCAATTTTTATGCGATTAATGAATGTAATTTACATTTTACATGAGTTATGGATGTAATTTGCTATATTTATGCAATTCATAGACATAATTTACGTTTTTTCAGCTTTCTGTCGACGAAATTTGTGTTTTTTGATCGATTTATTGACGTTATTTGTGTTTTTATAGGATTTATGAATGTAATTCGCTTTTTTTACCAATTGTTGGACCTAATTTGCATTTTTTGTAATTTATGAATGTTATTAGTATTTTTTTGCACGATTCATGGAAGTGATTTGCTTTTTTTGAGTGATTTATGAATGTAATTTGCGTTTTAGCTTTCTGCTGCCAAAATTAGTGTTTTTTGAGCGATTTATGAACATAATTCTCGTTTTACTACACGATTCATAGACATAATGTGTGTTTTTCATACAATTTCTGAACGTAATTCTCACTTTTTTAAACAATTCATGGACGTAATTCACGTTTTGAGCAATTTGTGGACCCAATTCATGTTTTTATACACTCTAAAAAATAAATGTGTAAATCAGCTAATTTTACCCGTATATATGTGTAAATTTATAAAATTACACACCTGTCGTAAAATTTACACAGATTTTTCTGAAATTTACCTGTTTTTATGTGTATTTAGCATATTAAAATAAGTGTGTAATTTGTTATCACTTGAAATACCCAGATAAGTGTGTAAATGTAGAAAAATGGTTAGATTTACACAAATTGATGAGTTATTCTATTTTAAACATATTTATGTGTACACAAACATGTGTGTAAATTTCTAAAATTACATGCTTGTCATAAAAATTACACACTTTGAACAAAAATTTAGCTGTTTATATGTGTATATAACTTATGAAGTCAAATATGCAATTAGTTACCGCTTCCTAAACTCAGACAGATGTGTAAATGTATAAAATATTTGGAGTTACACGAATTGGCGTGTTACACATAATTAAAAATGTAAAAATTATCTTAGTTACATTTATTGTCATTACTAAAGATCGACCGAAAATTCGTTATCGTGTTCGGCAAAAAATCCGAGTTTCACCGAAAATTCGTTATCGTGTTCGGCAAAAAATCCGAGTTTCACCGAAAATTCGTTTTCGGCAAAAATGCTGCTGAAAATTCGGCCAGACCGAAACTATTTGAATTCTAGAAATTTTGTTTCTTCTTATGCAAAATTTCAGTATGACTTCTTGTTTGAGCTGTTTCCGCTCAAATAAGATACTTTTTAGATGCGTTTGTACTTATATAAATACTTAGTACCCGCAGTCGCCGTTCAGTCCGTCTTTCCATCTGTCTATCTGTCCGTCTATCCGTCCGCATATAATAGAATAAAAACTATCCAACAGAATGCTTTTAAATTTAAGTATATAATTATTGCAAAATTTTGTCGTGTCATTTCAAACTTTCTGAAAATTGGATGTATAGTTTAATTACAGGGATGGTCAAAAGTTTTCCGTTACATTACGAACAATGAAAAAAAAAATGTTTAAGAAGGCCACGGAAGGCATTAGATACATGGCTGTCTATGGAAGATAATCTCTGGTGATTTCACTAGATTTAAGCGTGTTTAAATTTTAGCTGAATAGTGGCATTATACGTATGTAAAGATTGTAAACAAAGTGCTCGGCTGTACAAAAGAATTAAAATATGCTACAGTCTGTTGGGTATAAAATTCTGAAATTGAAATTTCAATCTAGTAGGCGTTTTACTCTACAACATAGTTGAAAATGTTTAAGAATTTTTTTTGTCTGACCGTACTCTAACCTGCGTAATATAGTTGGATTGCTCTGTAATTGATATATGATTTATCGTATTTTGTATTCATGCATTTTTGCATAAGACAAATTTTACATAATTTAACAGCTATTTCATAAATCTGTTTATAGTACGAACGCACCTCATTTGTCACGTTTGAGGTACAATTTCAAACTTGTTATTTATTGCTATGAACTTCACTGTTTATAATTCTCGGTCATGTATGATTCAAGATCTGGGATAAAAGTATAAAACAAACATGCACGCACATATGGCGCTTTTCAGCTGCTCGATAGATTTTTCAAACAAGAGCATTATTTCAAAACAATCTCAGGGAGGCGAAGCCATGGCAAGTTTTTTTTTTGGGAGGAAGTAGCAAATGTTTATTTAAGTGTACATCTCATCTATATTTGATTTTTTGCTAAAATAGTAATAATTATAAATTATAAAATGATTATTTTTTATTACAACTTATTTAGAGTTAGTTTCGTAAAAAAAACCTTTTAAGTCGTACTTTTAAATAGTAGTATTTTATTTAATTTCAAGGAGAAATATTAAATAGCTGAAAAGTTATGTATATTCAAAAATGAAATATTCTTTATTGAATTTGTTCTCCATTGTTATAGACCGGGAGGTGGCAGCAAAGACAACCCCCTCATCGAGTTCACGGATGAAATTTCAAAATTACTTAAAAAAACTTCGCATATTAAAACGGAACCGATCTGCTAACTCATCTCCTGGGGGGAACCGTCTGAAAACCCGATTTTATCGGTTGACTGGTAGGTTTATCTTTTTTTTTTTACCCAAAAGATAAAAACATGGGGAACTGGGAGAAGGGACCTCAATAGTAAACCTACGAGTCAAATTCTGAAATTTGGTTTTTAGACGTTTTCCAACACTTGGCAGACCGATTGCATTTTAACATGCGAATCGAGTTTTGAGTAATTCTGGAATTTCACCAGTGACGTAGATGAGATGATAATCTGTACTTCCGCCTCCCGGTCTTTTAATTAATTTGTTAATTAATTATTGTAAATGCTTATAATTACTGGCTGTCATAAAATATAAAAGTTGTATTATTATTTTGTTCATATCATGTTTTCGTTTGAAGCTTATACACAATCATAAGTATTTATGCATGTTTATTTTTTTGAAAGAAATGTGTCCCTATACACCTTTAATTAATGAATAATTGTGTACATTCATGTATGCATTAATAACTTTAAAAAAAAAAAAAATTAATCTTTTTTTTTTTTTTTTTTTTTTTTTCCGTTTTCGACCGAAAATAGAAAGCTTACCGAAATTTGGTTTGTGTCATGTTTTAGGTCTTAAAAACCTGTTTCGGTCGATTCAAGGCCATTACCCATATAAAAACCATAGTGATAGTGATGTTTTTGTCATATTCCTGCAAATCACGATGGTCACGTCCCATCTATAATCAAAATATCCGCACTCATAAAATCCCACTGTAAGTAAAATGAGTTGTTTAGAAACAAAAAGAATGCTACTCAATGTAAAAAAATATGCTTCTGACAAATTTGAAAAATTTTCCGACATTACTACGAGTCACTCACATATGTGATCAAACGACCAGTATGTTGTTAAGTCACAATGTGAATGTTTATTTGAAAATAGGACACATTTAGTTATCGGAATTGTGTTAATGCATTTGTAGGATGATGACTGATTTTTGTTTCAATCATTGCAAATGAACCCATATTCAATAATTTATTTCCTAACACACACACACACACACACACACACACAAAAAAAATGTTTTATAAATTCATCAATTTTAATCAGCAATTATAAATTATGATGCAAACATAATTTTGCATATAATCCACGAAATAATTTATTATTTCGTAATTTTGCATATAATCCACGAAATAATTTATTATTTCATAATTTTGCATATAATCCACGAAATAATTTATTATTATTATTATTATTATTATGAAAGTTTTTCAAATGCTTTCTATATTCCATGAAAAGTTAATAACTTTGGTTAAACTTACAGCAATCTATATTATAAAGGAAAACACATTCGTTAATAAAAGCGATATCATTTTAACGGTGGCAACACCTGATAAATAAATTTCACTTGCACTGCGACTTTCTTAACTTCTAATAGTTGCACAATTTAATTTTTTTCACAATCAAATAGGGAAAGAAATGTTTCTTCAAATGTAATTTTTTCTATCGTACCTCAATTTGTTGTTTTTTATGGTTAAAAAATAATCTGAAACCATGTTTCTTTTTTTAAAACTATTGTGTGCAATACAATTACACAAGATTAAATTCCATAAAAAAAAGAAGAAAAAAGAAAGAAAAGAAAATCAGCATTTATTTCCGGCTACTATTCTGCAACGAAATTGAAAACTTGCTTATAAATAAACTTGCATAAAAAAGTATATAAATCGAACGTAGCTGTAATAGACATGTAATAAAACCTCGCGCTTAAGCTATTAAAACTATTATGTAAAAAAAAAAATGAAAATGATTATAATAGCAAATTTTTTTTTTTGTGATTTTGTTTATTGCTAACTCTCGGTATGTGTTTAACTCAAAAGTATTTCTATTACATTTCAAAACTTTTTTTAAATTTATAACTTATTTTTTCGTATGAAAATTCTTTTTGGTGTTGTATATGAATAATAAAAAAAATATTAAATGTAAAAAGTTTATTAATTTTGAATTTAAAAAAAAAATATTTTTCTTCTGTTTTTTATAATCTGGGAAGTTCGCACTGATTTATGAAATTAATCTTAAAACCAGACACGGCAGAAAATAATATTCAACTGAGAAAAGCAAAGGTTTGTGTGTGTATGAATAAGCACAGAAAGGGGAGTGGGGCGTTTTGTAATGAAAAGCTGCTTTAATATTATAAAAAACAGTTGTATGCATATAGTTGTATACATTAATATACAAGATGGTTGTATACATTTTTTTTTCTGTTAATGTTTAAGGATTTTAAGTTATTCCTTAAAAATTTGCTTGCCACTTTTTGCAAACCTTTTAAATAAATGTAACATTTTCTGAATGTAAAATAAATGTACACAATTCATGCTACAACCATCACATAATTAATTATTAATATTTTTATTTATTGTTTTCCAGAAATGTCTTAAAAATAGTTAGATCACAAGCAGTTTATTCAACAAGAAATTAATATAAAATGACAGACAAAGAAAAAAAATTCTTTCAATTAGAACACTTTTTTGTTTTTAAAAACACATTTTGCATCTGCTTGGAAAAAAAGTCGTCTGCGGCTGGCTAACCGTAGAATATAAATAAACAGAGTGTATGTAGTAAGCTTTCAAACGAATGCAGGAACGATTACTCGACAACTTAGACCTGTATTGACGCGGATTCAGTAATTTAAACAATGGATTTCTCAGCAGCGCTTCCAAGATCATACTTCATACAAAATATATAAGTCCGAGATAAATACACTGGCTTAGGCGTGGTGTATATGCTTCCAGCCTTAGCTATTGTGCTTATGTATTGGACTTATAGTTCTCCAAAAAAATTGAACTATAAAGAATGTCGGTGAAAAGCAGGTATGAAAAAAAAATTCTTGCTATTTGTTTTTCTTTAAATTATAAAGATTTTAATTAACTTCTTATAAACTTGTTTTAAAAATTTAATATTTCATTAACTTCATTTAGTTTAATAAATTTATTGTTCATTTTGTTGAAATACATAATTTGCCTAGTGACAATTTTAATCAGATGATTAGAAACAATGATTTCAACAGCATTTCAATCAGACTTCTTCCCTTTTTAAAAACATCTGGTTAAGATCATGGTTTCATAAATTTTAAAAGTATATGGGAAAACATACAATCAATGGTTATGTAATCAGTAAACCTTTAAATATACATAAATTATTGAATAAAAAAGCCTTTTTAGAGAATGTTTTCAAACATAATTTTTAAAATTTTGTGTTTAAGTAATATTCTGAAATAATTTGCATTACATATTTTTATTTTTTAAAAATTGCATCTGCTCAGAAGATGATTATAAGAAATAAGGCACAATGGATAAGTGTTTTTAAAAGAAAACATGGAAATGTAATATTAAGGGGGGGGGGTCGATTTCGATGATTATTCAACTTATTATTCAACTTGAGAAACGTTAAAAATCTATAAAGAAATATTCATAGTGCGTGAAACTTTTCAATTGTTAAATTTTATTAATTTGAAAATTTTCAAAGTAAATTAGAAGTTTGGATACTGCATGCAAATGAGAATAGAGAAGTTACACAATCAATAACGATTTAAACATGATTTTACTAAAAAAAATTTTAAATATTAAAAGAATATCGCATATACTTCAACGATATGAAGCTAAAATGTAATAATTGTATTTCATTATTTACTTTTTATTCTGATAGCTTTACTATTTTAGGTACTTTTTATTTAGCTGGGCGCCAGTGTTATATATACACATATATATGCGTACATGTATATAAATACATATGTAACTATGAATACATATATAAGCATTATTACATATGAGGACCCCAGAAGCCAAGGGGTATAAATGACAAAATTGAAAAAAATAAACTAAATACACAGACGACCTAAAAATATGCTTTTTTCATTTCAGGTAAAGAAATATAAGTGATTTTCTTATTATTTGCTGAGTTATAGAGGCAAACCACTTTTTTCGAAAAACAAACAATATTGATTAATTATACATTTAAAGAAAGTTGTACTTTATTTTTTAACATTTATTGAAATAAGAGTTCAAAGACCAGAATGCAACAAGTATTCCTATTTCAATCCACTCAATTGTTATTGATGTTCCAATTTAACATCAATTACCTTTAAACTCGATTTACTCCAAATCGAAATTTTGTCACTTGTACCCCTTGGCTTCTGGGGTCCTCATATATAAGCATGTATTTATATGTGTGCATGTATATATAGATACAATATGTGTATAGATAGGTATATGCATGTGTATATATAATATTGACGTCCGATTAACCGAAAAGTACCCTATTTTATATCTTGAATGATATTATACAGATAAGTTTCAAAATATATACCATAAGCTCTATTATAAAACGGTATGATTAAAATGGATTTCTTTTTTTATAGTTATCTTCTAATCCTATAAATAAAGTATTGGTGATAATAATAATGAACTAATATGTTGTTCTATTTTATAGCAATGATCTGAGTTCTTTTACGTATTCATTTAGTTTAGAAAATTAGTAAATCATTTGATATTGTATTAACTATTCTTTTCTTATGGGGTCACATAAAAAAAAAAAAAAAAAAAAAAAAAAAAAAAAAATCTGTTTTTTTAATAAACATATACAAATCAAATTTTCACCACATTTCGTTTTAAGAACTGCATAATAGATTGTAACTCATTGTACTATTTATGATAGTATTAGATTTATAATGACTCTGTCATTAAACATCCAGCAAACCAAATACATAACTTGAAAAAAAAGAATTAAAAATTCCAGATTATAGGCGAAATAGAGTAGATGCGGTGCTATGTTAAATAAACAATTAACGATCGTTGTTTATTTTTATCATACATTAAGATTTTTTGGTTTAAATGTATAATTTCACAAATAAAAATGTAATTTCGGCAATCTATTATTAAAATTATTTTTTTAATAATAATAAAAATGTTTTTAATTTTTTTTTTTTACAGCTTGCAAACTTTTATGTAAAATGAATTAATCTTTTATATCACCACGTTGTATATCTGCAATATCCCAAAAAGTGAAAGTTACTCATACAATGAGAATCAATGTTACTTTTATTGTCAGCTTAAAAAAAATATGATTATATTTATTGTTGCTATCTTCAAACATAGCAGTTGTCAGCCTAAATATTTTTTTAGAATTGTCAACATGCAGCGATACTGAGATAAATTTTCATATCAAAGTTTTATTTCTTATTTGATTAGTTTTTCATAGTTATTGTAAAATAAATTTTGCAGAATTTGTAATATGATGGTAAATAGCTAAAAAGGAGATTTTTTTACAAAGGTAAGTTCGTATGCGTTACAATTTTGTATTTGAAAAATGATGAAGTTGATGTGAAGTATATAAATTTTTGTTTACTTTAAACATGAAAAATATCAATATTTTTATTTATTTATTTATTTTATACATTTCTAAAATGATTCCTTTTGACACTCCAATAAATATTTGCAATTTCAACATCGAGTAGCACTTGAAATAATTATGTTTCAGCATGTTTATCCCAATAATTGATATAAAAATACACGTTTACATATTTTTACACGCCCTAGTTGCCCTAGTTTTCTTAACACTATTTCTACCAAAATAAAATCCCATTTTTAAACAAAATTCAATTCTTTCTTTCTTTTTTTTTTTGTATGTGTATGTATGTGTGTGTGATTTTTAGATTGAAATAATTAAAAAGTATTTTTCATACATTGAAGACATTTTTAAGCGTATTTCTTTCAAAAACAACAAAAATTAAAATTTTAAAAAGTATCATTTGGTATCCGTAGAAATACTGTTAGTAAACGAGTAGATCGAAAAAGTCAAAAGATTACTTCATACCCATAAAAAAAATAGGTACATTTGCAATTTTTTTTATTTTATTTATTTTTTTTTTTTCAATTTTATTTTTCAAATAGTATTTAAACTCATTGTACATTTTAGAATCGAAGTAGTTTGAACTTGTTTAGGTATTTATGTGTTGCAGCGATCTCTTGAAGATGGATTGCCAAATTATAGAGCATATATGACTTTATAATAATATATATTATAATTAACGTTTCATAACATATATGGCTCGTTTCTAGTCATCATATGTGAAGCATACCTACATGACTTGTGTATAAGATGTAAACGATGACATAGATGCATAAATATATAGGACATAAGACGTAAATATTACTTATATAAGAATGTTTATGGAAAATAAATGTTTGGAATGTATATATGGGAACGTGAGTTTCAAAATTTAAAAAATCGAATTATTACAATCAATCTCTAATATTAATGAGCCTACATCGAAAAAGCATTATAATCTGCAGAAAAAAAATAGCTTTATCGTGCATTTCTATTATTGTAAAACCACGTTTTATAATGAAAACCATTGAACGCAGTCAGGTTTTTTGCGATTTCCTGATATTTTTTTTTTTTTTTTTTTTTTTTTTTTTTCTGGATAAGGCCAGTTTTGAAACTCACGTCTTCATATATAAGATATGATCAAAGTTGACCGGCCAACTGCGATTTTAAACATTTTTTTAAATATCTAGAAAATTACACGATGAATTATCCTGAAACTCTAAGTGCGTAAATATAATAGTACAGGTCACACATTTCCTTGAAGATTTTTTCATCAAACTCCATAGGGGACTGTCAACAAATTGAAAATGAAAGAATATCCTTTAGATTACCCTGTCAAAACTAATGTTGCAAAAGCCATCAAACTATAGATTATGATTAAGTGGATTATTGTAATAAACTGTCTTCATTTGTATGTGGATAACATGTATACTCGTAGAGAAATTAAGATTTTAATAGAAATAGTCTTAAATTTTGACAAGTTTTTTTACTTATAATTTGCAGAGTTCTGTATTTAAAATAGTGTACTTTTACGAAAATATGACAAAAAACATTATACATTATAGCGTTCACGCATGCGCAGTGAAAAATTATTCAGTAAACCTATTTATTTTTCAAACAATTTTTATTATTAATTCTGATTAAAAAGTATTGTGTACAATGTTTTTTGTGATATTTTCGTAAAAGTACATTATTTTATATTCAGAACTCTGCAAATTATAAATAAAAAAACTTGTCAAAATTTGAGACTATTTCTATTAAAATCTTAATTTCTCTACGAGTATGCATGTTATCCACATAAAAATGAAGACAGTTTATTACAATAATCCACTTAATCATAATCTACAATTTGAGCGTTTTGCTACATTAGTTTTTGTAGGATTATCCAAAAGATATACGTTCTCTTTCAATTTGTTGACGGGTCCCGTATGGAGGATCGGGAAAAAATGTTCATGATAATATATGGCTGTGCTATTATGTTTACACACACCTGGAGTTGTAGGGAAATTCCGCAAGTGTTTTTCTAGATATTTAACAAAATATTTAAAAATGCAAGTGGGTGGTCACCGTGCATATATATATTTCAGGATGATTTTGGCGACATCGTAACTGCAACTTTGGTGTAAACCCCATTTTCTTTGTCCACCATATCTGTATCAACTACGTCTACTGCATTATAATCGCATATATTATTTACAGTAATTAATATCATACAATTAAAATGTTTAAAATATAAGTACTTAATATCGGTTTTCTTTTTTATATTTAAGATTTTTTATAGTTGTTATGTAATTAAATAATCACTCGTGATTTAGCGTTCAAAATGCGTATTAAAATGCTAAATTAATTTCATTCAGTCAATAGTAATCAATAATCTTTCAATTCATTCAATCAATAACTCTTATAATTTAAAGATTACAAAAAGTACTATGTATAATGTAAGAGAATATTTTTTTATATAGAGATTTTATATTGATTATGATTTTAACATTCAAGCAGAAATATTTCTTTAGTAATTTTAACAAATGTTGCTGTTAAATGTCACACAGTTTGATAAAAGAATAATTCTATATTAATTTTAATACATTATTTTAATTAGTAAATAAATCTCCTGTAATTTTTCTAACAGAATTAAAAAGTATTTTGGCCTAGATTTGAAGCGGGATTTTTTATGAGAGCTGCCAATGCTCTACCAAATGAGCTATCGGGGATGAATCTGGCAGACACAATTCAGCCAAAGAACTAGAATTATATACTAAATAAAGCTAACTAATGCCAGACTGGCAGCTTGCGCTAAAAGTTGCTGATTCGAATTCTGCCCTGGACGCTTTTTTCACCCATTTAGTAAAATTATATTAAAGGATAATTCTGATTGAACATTCGTGGTTAAAAATGACTAGCTATTTGTGGAGCTTTACATGTGTGGTGATAACTTTGGAAGTTAAAGTGAGCAAAAGCTTTCAAAGAGAGTGCGAAAATACAATTAGCACAGCCCACGCAAAAAAAGTTTGCAATAATTTATTTAAAAAAAGAAAGAAAAAGGTACGGTTTTATTTTTATCCTGTACATCGCAACAAAATAAAAAAAAATCTCCATTTTGTCCGCCATAAATGCAAAATAAAATTATGCCATTTTCAGAATACGGAGAAATATGAATTTAAGAAAAGCGAAAATTCTAAATAAATTAAAAACAGCGCAAGCTGTTACACTTGTAAGACTGTGTGAAAGAATTTTAACTTTTAACCTAATTTAAAAGACAGTCTTCATACTGTCTATATACAAATTATACATTCCTGTTCATAAACTATGAATGCATCATTTTCCGACTTCAAACCAAATCTAACAGAATGATAACATATTATAATTTGAGACTATCCTGATTGTTTGTAAATTAAGCATATTGGGATTTGTGGCCTTGTTTGCAAGTCAGTTAAAAAAAAAATAAGTGCCAAGTATAAATGAGTTTGTACTTTATGCAATTTTGTTCCGTGATCATGAAAACTTTTTTTTTAGAATTTACATATCAAAGCATAAGGTAAATCTCTGTATACAAAAATCTGTGCATTTTAAATATTACACAAAAGTGTGTGTTTTGCATGTTACGCATACCTATGTGTAAGAACAGAATATTAACACATAAACCTGTGTATTCTGCATATAACACAAAAATATGCGTATTTTGCATATTACACAAGATTATGTGTATGTTCCTATTACACAAAATATGTGTAAAAACAGAATTTTACACATATGTATGTGTAAAAATATTGCACAGAAATGTGTGTATTTCAGTGCAACTTACACATTAAAGTGTGTATTTCAAGAGTTATCAGATAAGTTTTACACATTTGGACTTATCATCAAATTACACATTAAAATGTGTATTTTTAAATTTACACATTTGGCGCAATTTACACACCAATTTACACATATAGACATGTCGTTTTTGTATCATCGATTTACACATTTTTGTGTGTAAATTTACACATTTATTTTTTAGAGTGTACAATTCGCTTTTTTTTGAGCGATTCATGGACATATTTCGTGATTTTTATGCGATTAATGAAAATAATTTACAATTTACATGATTTATGGACGTAATTTGCTATACTTATGCGATTCATAGACATAATTTGCATCTTTTGAGCTTTCTATTGACGAAATTTGCGTTTTTTGATCGATTTATTGACATTATTTGTGTTTTTATAGGATTTATGAATGTAATTTGCTTTTTTTTACCAATTCTTAGACGTAATTCGCATTTTTTGTAATTTATGAACGTTCTTAGTGTTTTTTTGCACGATTCATGGAAGTGATTAGCATTTTTTGAGTGATTTATGAATGTAATTCATGTTTTTATGTGTTTCATGGACGTAATTTGTGTTTTTTGAGCGATTCATGAATGTAATTCGCGTTTTTTATGCAATTCATGAATGCAAAACACTCTTCGCTATTTTTATGCGATTTATAGACGTAATTTGCGTTTCAGCTTTCTGCTGCCAAAATTTGTGTTTTTTGAGCGATTTATGAACACAATTCCCATTTTACTACACAATTCATAGGCATAATTTGTGTTTTTCATACAATTTCTGAACGTAATTCTCAGTTTTTTAAACAATTCATGGACGTAATTCACGTTTTGGGCGATATGTGGACCCAATTCATGTTTTTATGCAATTCGCTTTTTTTTGAGCGATTCATGGACATATTTTGTGATTTTTATGCGATTAATGAATGTAATTTACAATTTACATGATTTATGGACGTAATTTGCTATACTTATGCGATTCATAGACATAATTTGCATCTTTTGAGCTTTCTATCGATGAAATTTGCGTTTTTTGATCGATTTATTGATGTTATTTGTGTTTTTATAGGATTTATGAATGTAATTTGCTTTTTTTTACCAATTCTTGGACGTAATTCGCATTTTTTGTAATTTATGAATGTTCTTAGTGTTTTTTTGCACGATTCATGGAAATGATTAGCATTTTTTGAGTGATTTATGAATGTAATTCACGTTTTTATGTGTTTCATGGACGTAATTTGTGTTTTTTGAGCGATTCATGAATGTAATTCGCGTTTTTTATGCAAATCATGAATGCAAAATGCTATTCCCTATTTTTGTGTGATTTATAGACATAATTTGCATTTTAGCTTTCTGCTGCTAAAATTCGTATTTTTTTGAGCGATTTATGAACATAATTCCCATTTTACTACACAATTCATAGACGTAATTTGCATTTTTCATACAATTTATGAACATAATTCTCACCTTTTTAGACAATTCATGGATTTAATTCACGATTTGTGGATATAATTCACATTTTTTATGCAATTCGCTTTTTTTGAGCAACATGGACATAATTCGCGATTTTTATGCGATTAATGAATGTAATTTACATTTTACATGATTTATGGATGTAATTTGCTATATTTATGCAATTCATAGACATAATTTCCGTTTTTTCAGCTTTCTGTCGACGAAATTTGTGTTTTTTGATCGATTTATTGACGTTATTTGTGTTTTTATAGGATTTATGAATGCAATTCGCTTTTTTTACCAATTCTCGGACCTAATTTGCATTTTTTGTAATTTATGAATGTTATTAGTATTTTTTTGCACGATTCATGGAAGTGATTTGCTTTTTTTGAGTGATTTATGAACGTAATTTGCGTTTTAGCTTTCTGCTGCCAAAATTCGTGTTTTTTGAGCGATTTATGAACATAATTCCCGTTTTACTACACGATTCATAGACATAATGTGTGTTTTTCATACAATTTCTGAACGTAATTCTCACTTTTTTAAACAATTCATGGACGTAATTCACGTTTTGAGCGATTTGTGGACCCAATTCGTGTTTTTATGCAATTCGCTTTTTTTTGAGCGATTCATGGACATATTTCGTGATTTTTATGTGATTAATGAATGTAATTTACATGATTTTATGGATGTAATTTGCTATACTTATGCGATTCATAGACATAATTTGCATCTTTTGAGCTTTCTATCGACGAAATTTGAGTTTTTTGATCGATTTATTGACGTTATTTGTGTTTTTATAAGATTTATGAATGTAATTTGCTTTTTTTTACCAATTCTTGGACGTAATTCACATTTTTTGTAATTTATGAACATTCTTAGTGTTTTTTTGCACGATTCATGGAAGTGATTAGCATTTTTTGAGTGATTTATGAATGTAATTCACGTTTTTATGTGTTTCATGGACGTTATTTGTGTTTTTTGAGCGACTCATGAATGTAATTCGCGTTTTTTATGCAATTCATGAATGCAAAACACTCTTCGCTATTTTTATGCGATTTATAGACATAATTTGCGTTTCAGCTTTCTGCTGCCAAAATTCGTGTTTTTTGAGTGATTTATGAACACAATTCCCATTTTACTACACAATTCATAGGCATAATTTGTGTTTTTCATACAATTTCTGAACGTAATTCTCAGTTTTTTAAACAATTCATGGACGTAATTCACGTTTTGAGCGATTTGTGGACCCAATGTGCGTTTTTTATGCGATTCATGGACATAATTCTCGATTTTTGTGCGATTAATGAATGTAATTTATATTTTACATGATTTATGGGTGTAATTTGCTATATTTATGTGATTCGTAGACATAATTTCCGTTTTTTCAGCTTTCTGTCAACGAAATTTGTGTTTTTTGATCGATTTATTGACGTTATTTGTGTTTTTATAGGATTTATGAATGTAATTCGCTTTTTTTACCAATTGCTGGACCTAATTCGCATTTTTTGTAATTTATGAATGTTATTACTATTTTTTTGCACGATTCATGGAAGTGAGTTGCATTTTTTGAGTGATTTATGAACGTAATTTGCGTTTCAGCTTTCTGCTGCCAAAATTTGTGTTTTTTGAGCGATTTATGAACATAATTCCTGTTTTACTACACGATTCATAGACATAATTTGTGTTTTTCATACAATTTCTGAACGTAATTCTCACTTTTTTAAACAATTCATGGACGTAATTCACGTTTTGAGCGATTTGTGAACCCAATTCATGTTTTTTATGCAATTCGCTTTTTTTGAGCGATTCATGGACATAATTCGCGATTTTTATGCGATTAATGAATGTAATTTACATTTTACATGATTTATGGACGTAATTTGCTATACTTATCCAATTCATAGACATAATTTGCATTTTTTGAGCTTTCTATTGACGAAATTTGTGTTTTTTGATCGATTTATTGACGTTATTTGTGTTTTTATAGAATTTATGAATGTAATTCGCTTTTTTTACCAATTGCTGGACCTAATTCGCATTTTTTGTAATTTATGAATGTTATTAGTATTTTTTTGCACGATTCATGGAAGTGAGTTGCATTTTTTGAGTGATTTATGAACGTAATTTGCGTTTCAGCTTTCTGCTGCCAAAATTTGTGTTTTTTGAGCGATTTATGAACATAATTCCTGTTTTACTACACGATTCATAGACATAATTTGTGTTTTTCATACAATTTCTGAACGTAATTCTCACTTTTTTAAACAATTCATGGACGTAATTCACGTTTTGAGCGATTTGTGAACCCAATTCATGTTTTTTATGCAATTCGCTTTTTTTGAGCGATTCATGGACATAATTCGCGATTTTTATGCGATTAATGAATGTAATTTACATTTTACATGATTTATGGACGTAATTTGCTATACTTATCCAATTCATAGACATAATTTGCATTTTTTGAGCTTTCTATTGACGAAATTTGTGTTTTTTGATCGATTTATTGACGTTATTTGTGTTTTTATAGGATTTATGAATGTAATTCGCTTTTTTTACCAATTGCTGGACCTAATTCGCATTTTTTGTAATTTATGAATGTTATTAGTATTTTTTTGCACGATTCATGGAAGTGAGTTGCATTTTTTGAGTGATTTATGAACGTAATTTGCGTTTCAGCTTTCTGCTGCCAAAATTTGTGTTTTTTGAGCGATTTATGAACATAATTCCTGTTTTACTACACGATTCATAGACATAATTTGTGTTTTTCATACAATTTCTGAACGTAATTCTCAATTTTTTAAACAATTCATGGACGTAATTCACGTTTTGAGCGATTTGTGAACCCAATTCATGTTTTTTATGCAATTCGCTTTTTTTGAGCGATTCATGGACATAATTCGCGATTTTTATGCGATTAATGAATGTAATTTACATTTTACATGATTTATGGACGTAATTTGCTATACTTATCCAATTCATAGACATAATTTGCATTTTTTGAGCTTTCTATTGACGAAATTTGTGTTTTTTGATCGATTTATTGACGTTATTTGTGTTTTTATAGGATTTATGAATGTAATTCGCTTTTTTTTACCAATTCTTGGACATAATTCGCATTTTTTGCAATTTCTGAATGTTATTCATGTTTTTTTGCACAATTCATGGAAGTGATTCGCATTTTTTGAGTGATTTATGAACGTAATTCACATTTTTATGCAATTCATGGATGTAATTTGCATTTTTTATGCAATTCATGAATGCAAGTCGCTATTTTTATGCGTTTTATGGAGGTAATTTCCGTTTCAGATTTCTGCCACCAAAATTCGTGTTTTTTGAGCGATTTATGAACATAATTCATGTTTTACTACACGATTCATAGACGTAATTTGCATTTTTCATACAATTTATGAATATAATTCTCGCTTTTTTACATGATTCATGAACGTAATTCACATTTTAAGCAATTTGTGGACATAATTCCCATTTTTTATGCAATTTGCTTTTTTTTTTAGCGATTCATGGATGTAGTTCACATTTTTTATGCGATTTATGCATGTAATTCACATTTTTTATGCGATTCATGCATGGAATTTGTATTTTTTATGCGATTCATGGATTGAATCGTTTTTTTTTTTTTTTTTTTTTTGCGGTTTTTGGACGAAATTCAGGTTTTTTGCGTGGTATTTTCTCGAAATGTTGGGGTTTTTTACATGATTCTTTGTTGAGATACACTTTTTTTTTTTACGCAATTCTTTGTCGAAATAAATAAATAAAAATTGTTTCTTCATAAAATCTTCTGCACATGGTGTGCATCTATATTATACAACTATGCTTGTCAGTGTGTATTGTCAGATTTTTTTTTTTTTTTTTTTTTCAGATCGAGTTAAGGTTTGATAGAATATTTCTTAGGGTTTGGATGAGGTTCAACTCAAATAGAATTTAAACAATTACATTTTAGAAATGACAAAACTAAAAAATGTAATTATTTATCGCCCATTATTAGCTGTTAGTATTTTAAAAGATTTATTTGTTAGTGTGTTAGTAACTTTACATTATTTGAATTAAAAATTTTTAATTCCTTGTATTAAATTTAATCTTAAACATGTTTTCTTCTAAGGTATGTTATGCAATTTATTTAAATAATGGATTCAAAGTTATTTGAGGATTTTGTGATCATTAGTAGAAACAAGGCCTTTTTTTTTTTTTTTTTTTTTTTTTTTAAATAAAAAAAGCGTTATTTATCAAACATTTTTGTAAAAGAATGTTAGAAAGAAATACTTCAATTTCGAGACAATGAATATGAAATTAAAACATCTATAGAAAAAAAAGGGGGTAAATTTATATTTTATCAAACTCATTATTAAAGCATAGGGAACAGATGCAGTATCTTCCCGCGAGCCGCCATTTTGTTTCCCTATTATTTCTCACAAATTGCTATTATTATCATTATTTTGCAATTATTTTTTTGAGGAAACATAAAATAAATTTTTTTAAAGCTTATGCATAATAAAAAAATCATTTTCACTTTACTTGAATGTTTTACATAATAAATGAATAAGTAAATCAAACTATTTTTACCATTAAAAATTTGATCTTTCAATTTCCAAAGTAAATTGTCTTGTTTAATTTCATATCAGTTTTTGAAATGCATGATTGAATCATTAAATAATCATTTCAGTTGCATTTTGTAGTTTTATGTAAAATAATAATGTATGAGAAATAACAGGGAAACAAAATGGCGGCTCGCGGGAAGATACTGCATCTAAGCCAAGCATAGAAGTATAAGTTATTTCTTTTTAAACCAATGTTATCGTTAATATTTGGTTAAGAATTATTTACTTACCCAACTTTTAGTGCTTGTAAATTCTAACATTATAAAAATATATTAAGATTTTCCATTTTAGATGTCCAATTTATAAATGCAGTTTATTAATAACGCTGCTGTAATTAAGCTGTAAAGCTAATGCTTTTATATTTTGATTATTGATTTCTATAACGTAATATTAACTATTACAATACTTTTGTATTCGGTTTGTGATCTGAGACAAAATTTTTCACGCTTGGATTTAAATCATCAGACTCTTAGAAAGAAAAAAAGAAAAAAAAAATTCTATTTTGAACAGCATCTAACGCAGACTACAATGATGCGCTGTAGTACCTCCGTGGCAACTGCTAAATAACATTTTAAAATATAAACATGGAATTTCGAAATTATTAATGAAATAATAGGATGCATGAAACATGTCAAAGCTACAGTCACTAATGGATAATGTGAGCTGGATGCATGTCAAATTACTGGATGCAGCAAACTTATGCAATGGTCTCTAAAACACATGAAATTTCTCAAAGCCACAGTCAATAACAAACATATGAGCACTATGCCCATATGAAAACAAACAACAAAAATTAATAGATGCAGCAAACTATGCGGTAACATGCAGATTCCCAATATCTGGAAGAAATGAGTGATACCTGAACTAAAAAAATCCAGTGACAATATTGTGAAACAAATACATTAAAACAATAACGTTTATATTAGAAAAAAAAAAGGGCCTAAAACTCTCACTCGCTAAAATAAAACTCGTTAAAGCAGTCCAACTACTGCACTTAGAGCACATGAAAACAAAACAAAAACAAAACACTCAGGCTGCAGCAAAATTGCTGTGCAACAATCCGTAAAATGCACAAAATTAATTAAAAATGCAATCACTAATGCATGTTGTACAAGCACTGTGTGTACATGAAGAAAAAAAAAACAATGAGTGCAACTAATTTGTTTTTAAATCTCTGAAATCTTTATAGCCACAGTCACTAATGCATGTAAGAACAAATTAACTTCATTACTTTCTTTTGAATTATCAAAATACTGCTGTAATTTGTTGATAAATACTAGTTTGTTCACAATTTCCAATAATAAGTGCACTTACTTATTTTAAAAATTGTTTAAAACCTGGATTTACTGGCCATTAAGCTAAGCTAAAAAGGCACAGTTTCAAAATGAAAATTAATAGCGACAAAAATGCATAAGAAAAAGTAATAAATGCATTTTGAATAACATATTCAAGCAATTTTAATCTAAAAATTAACATCCTGGGTTATTAATCACAGAAATTAATAAATGAAATAAAAAAGCACTATTTTTACAACACTTAAAACTTAGTATTGTGAATTAATTCATATAATAATTGTTAATTAATTCATATAATTATTGTTAATTAATTCATATAATAAGGACATCTATAAACTTAAAAACAATCTATTTTGAGAATTTTAGAATTCACAAGCCTTGGTTAAACTGTTGGTCAATTATAAATATTGTTTGTTTACCAAAATTTAGCAATAGTTTACACATTCTGTGATAGTTTATGTTGGTTTGAAATCAAATCAACATGCTAACTAATGTATACATCACTTATACTTTTTAAATAATACTTTAATAATGAGTGCCAAAAAATATTTATTTACCTTTCTTTTTCATTATAGATTGTTTAGCTTCACGTTCGTCTCCTGAAATTGAATATTTCATGCCAACATACAGCACGAATCAATTTGTTTTGATTCGTGTACTTTGATTCACCATATTATTTTATCCAAAAAAGGGGGGGCCTTGTTTCTCCAAATAACACAATACCTATATTACCATAATAACCATTATTTCGCAAATTACACAACATACATGCTAAAAACAACAAGTGCCAAGTACAAAGCTTACCGCCAGCGAATTCGATTACGATTCAAAACAAAACTATCTAAACGCGTATGAATACATGGAATTCTAAAGCAAATTTATTAAAAATAATTTTTGTTTGTAAACTTTAAAAGAAAATCATAAGTCAAAAGTATATTGAATATGTATAATTAAAAAATATTTTCCTATTTTAAAAAAGGATTCAAAATATTTTTTCCACAAAATGCAAAAATATCAAATGTAAGAAACGTAATATTTTCTTCTTATGAAAAATAAAGGCAATATAAATAGAAATTTGGTTTAGTATATATTTATTGAATGTTTTAAAGCACATGATAAGATGTTTTTGTAGTTTAAAAAACATTTATTGCTTCGATGCGGGTGTTTTAACTATGACCATAACTACATTTGCCTTTTTGCAGTGTCTTCGTCTGCTAACCCATAGAATAACATGTAATCCGCGAGCTAATATAGTCCAATTTTCCAAGACCAATATATAACAAACAAGAGTTTTCCTAGAAACAAGGCAAGTCTTATTCCCTCTATCTTAAAGAGATTCATATTATATATAAGTTTTAATAAAATCTCCCAGCCCGTTTTCTAGATCTCATTATCAGGAACAAACACCATCGATTTCAGTTTAAAAATGGTTATCGAGATCTAAAAATATACGGCACGTAGAAATGTAAAAATTATAGGATAGGATTAGACTGGGAATATAAGACTATATTAAAAAAATTGGACCATTCTGACCAATATTTGTTGAGGTATTAGAAGGCGGCTTTTCCGATTTCCTTTGATGTTGAGTTAGCTGTATATATGAAGTTCCGCATCTACCCTTATGACGATGGTAGGTTTTGACGATGGTAGGTTTAAAGCTGCGTCACTTGAAGGCTGCCGCCTTCTATGATAATCGAGAGCACTAGTCTACATCATCAGGTCAACGTTCTGCCGCGTGTCCAATTGGGCGCGCAGGAGAAAATCAATTTGCGTGAAGGAGAGATGCAAATGTCGGCGGAAAATTTTCCAATGACGTCATCAGCTTTTTCCCCGGAGGGCGCAGGAAATTTTTCCCGCTTTAATTTATTTCATTTCTATCGGAGACAGAGAGAGACGATTTCGGGAGAAGTTCGATTCTTTTTTAGCCCGCTCGATTATCGCGTCGCTTTTACTTGGAAGTCTTTAAAAAGGATAAAAGACCCTCTCCTTTCCCCTCTTATACTTGGGTCAGTTATAGGGGAATGGCCTGAATCGGGTCAGGTAACTTTCATATCGGATCCAGAACGGGACGGGTAAAAGGTTCCGATAATGGATTTTAAAAATAAACTTTTTTTTTTTTTTTGTTTCATTGGAAGTTTTATATACAGGGTGAAATCCCTTAAAGTTTAACTCTTCTTTAAACTTTAAGAGGTGATAGTACACATCAACACAATATTAAACTGGGAACTAAGGGTCCTAAACATCTTTCCCAACAAGATAGGAGCAGTGTTGAATTCAGAAACCTTTCTCCGGGAGGGACTTCTGTGGTTCGGGGGGACAAAATAGAGTCCTGGGGGGGGGGTAATTACACTTTTTTACCATTGAAAACACAAAATCTCAAAATCGGATCAGGTAACTCCAAAACGGGGCGGGTGAAAGGTCCCGATAATGGATTTTAAAATGAACTCTTTTTTTTATGTGCCATTCAGGCCCTGAATATTGCACGGGCCCGCGCCCTGGGCAAAAAAAAATCTGAAGGGACAATTTTTTTCATATTTTCTTCTAAATTTCCATTTAAAAAGTCATAATTGTAAAAAAAAAAAAAAAAAAAAAAAAAAAAAAAAAAGTTGAATGCAGATACTGCTATTGCAGAATTCAGTTTCGCCTCCGATTAGGAAAAAAAAAAAAAAAAATCGATAGAGGTTTTTTAGAAGGGCGACCCCGTTTAGAACTAACTTCATTTTTCTTGTGTTTATCAATATTATAGCAAATAGAACGGCGTGAAATACCCAGTTGATTAGCAATTTCTCTCTGAGACTTTGGAATTGTGGAATAATAAAGAGATACAATTTGACGTGCTACTTCTTCAATGACTAGATTCATCAAAAACGGATTTTTGCTTTAGTTTAAACGCTTTTTTATAGACTCTGGGAAAAAGGAAATGCATTTTAACAATAAAACGAGTGGAATCCCGTCGAATTCGACGAATGAAATGTTTAAAAGACCCGATCGATTTGGCCTTAAAAAAAAGCAAAAGTAATTAAATTATTGAATCAATATGTAATCAATATGTAATAAATATATTTCCTAACTTAATGTCACGTTTTCCAGTTACAATTTTGCATGCAAATATTTGCACACAATTAAAATTGTAATCTGAGTGCCGGCGAAACCCAGAAATTTTATTTTATATGCACTACAGAAAAAATAAATTTATTAAAAAAAAAAAAAAAAAACTAATCTCATTTTTACTATGACATTATTTTCACTAACTGAAGTCATCTTAAAGTGAAATCTCAATCTCAGTGTCCATAATGAAAAGAAATATTGAAATGTAATACCGTTATGAATAAAAATGCGATGTTTTAAATAGTGACGCCTTTTTCTCTTCAAATGTTTTTTAAAAGTTACTGTTATTAGTAATATGAAAAAGGCGTCCGTAATAATATTGTAAATTAATTTTATCTGGTTGCTGAATGGCATCATTTTCCTCATTTGAAATATTTCTTACTTTGCTTTAGACATTAATTTTTATCATAAATTATTTTCTGTTATTTTATTTACATTATTAATATTTTTTCTCAGTAGATATATTTTTTTACCTCAATTAGTGCATAATTATATGCAATCATTTTATTGTGGTTAAATTTTACGAAAACAATTAACTTTTTTCTTTTAAATACGAGGACATGTTCACTGATGAAATAAAGTTTCTGACTTGTGGAAAGTAATAATGGAAAACAAATTTTTATTATCGAGAGAAAAGCTAAACTGAGTTGCCACCATTTTGAAGAAATATCGTAAAAAAGCATTTAAAATTAAAAATAAAATATAAAAATGGAAATAAATTAAAAAATAGCTAAAATGGGCACAACTACAAATAAATAGCTTTCATTTAAAAAAATAATTATCAAAATCGGTTCTGTAAAAAATTCAGGGCTGATGACACGACATTTTTAGCTTGTATGAAAGAAATAGCATCGGAGGCTAAAAAAAAAAAGCTTTATTTGAGATATTGCTAACATGGAATGACAAAAATATATATCATTGTATGGTTAAAAGTCCATTTCAATAAATTCAATAAATAATAGAAAAAAAATATTTTTTAAATCCTAAAATCGTTTTTAATTTTCCGGAAAACTTAATAAAACTTTCCAAATAAGTGTGTATTATGTAAAAAAGAACTTGTATCCGAGAGAGAGACGATTTTAGAAGATTTTTTTTTAGTCCGTTTGCTTATCGCGTCGCTTTTACTTGGAAGTCTTTAAGGCTCGGAGCGAACAGCACTAGTTCTTATTACACTAAAGGAGCAATCAATCAATCGTTGTTGACCAAACGAAACAAGGGTAAAATCTCTTTAAATGATTTTTGAGGGCTGACCCTCCCAAATTTACAAAGGAAGGGGAACTTTTATCTCCCCACATCTACAGTCGTAAAGCTGTCAACTGACTTCGCGCTGGATTTCTCTCTTGAAGTTCGGATTTAGTGCACTGAAAGAACAAAAGCGCCGACACGAAAGATCAAAGATAGCTCAAGAAGTTAGTGCTATGTGCGTAGACCTTAAAGACCAGGCACATAGCTCTAACTTCTTGCGGTCAGGCGTCGCTATTTTTTATCTTTCGTGTCGGCGCTTTGATGTATAAATTGCTTTTTCAGTGAACTTCAAGAAAGAAATCGAATTTGAAATCAGTTGACAGTTTTACGACTGAAGATGGGGTATATAAAACTTTCCCCTCCTTTGTCAATTTAGTAGGGTCAGTCCCTCAAAAATCATTTAAGGAGGTTTCACCTTTGTTCCGTTCAGAAACAAAGATAGATTTATTGCTCTTTTAGTGTAATAAAAAGTAGTGCTGTTCGCTCGCAGCCTCACCCCCTCCTCCTGCCCACTACATTTGAGTCAGTTAGGAGAATGTCTTGCATCGGATCAGGTAATTTCCTATCGGATCGGGTGAAAGCCCCCCCCCCCCTCCTTCATGTATTTTTTTTTATCCCATTAGGAGCTGTATATTAGAGGTCTGCACGGCCCGGATATTTCAGGCTCGGACCCGGCCCGACACATAGAAATAAAAATTCGGCCCGACCCATACAAAAAAAATATCGGCCCTGCCTGATAAGAGTGGAGACCAGGCCCGGCCCGAGAGTCTTGAACGAAAATAAGCCCGAGCCCGGCTTTCGGGCCTTGACCAGATCTTTACTGTGTACATATAACGTTATCGACTTTTCGGTAATTTCGAACTCCCCTCTCGTAATAGAATTGGTATCAATGTCTATAAATTAAATTTTTATTTTTAACTATTTCGAAAATGGTTGTTTTCAGTCGAGAATGAACCTTGTGGTGTCCGCATTTTATTTTTTTAATCTTTTTTAACGGCCATGATTCTTTAGCTCTTCTCCTTTTAATGTCCGTGATCTTTTAGCCTTTTTTTTTTTTTTTTTCTCTTTTTGCGACTCTCTATCGGAAGCCAGGTTCAAAGATCCCGAATAGCCAAGTCTCAAGCGGAAACCAGGTTGGGAGGTAAGGGAAATCAAAAAATGAAATCGGAAAAATATTCAAAAGAAAAATGATTAAACCAAAAGATACCGAAAAGCGACAAGGGTGGACTCGGGGCATCGAAGCTACCGAACACATATACAGAAAAATAGAAATGTCAAATGTTGGGGTATTCCATGTTTTAATAATTAAATAATTTTATAATCATTCACTGGTTTTAACAATAACTTTCCATTTCCATAGAAATAGCTAACATGTTAAAAAAAAAAAAATAGGACAGACTTTGATAGCGATAGCAAAAGACAAACCCATCCTACCCCCTAAAATGATAACTTTATATAGCACAGCCCCTTATCGCACCTTAAGCGATTCGGATGTGCCAACAATATGGAAATTGAATGAAATGTGTACACATCCCTCTGTAAAATTATTAGGGAAGCGAAAATGGTTGAGCGAGTTACAGTCACATTCTCACTTATACGCGTTAAAAAAATAAATAAATAAATAATAATAATAATAATTCGAAATCGCACATAAGTGAGATTTGCGCATAACTGAGAGGATGTTATATGTTGTAATTCTTTACACATAATGGGAAATAAAAACATTTTGAAATGTAACAATTATGATTAATAATATTTTATAACAAAAACGGGTGTAATATTAGTATAGTATACTTTTAAAAAATCCTTACACTTTCAGTACAAAATTTAGTTAAAAAGAGTACAATAAACTTGAAATTTCATTTTGCATAGAAGAAGATATACTTCCATAGAAAAGTAATGCTAATTAGAATGTTTTTACTTTTTCAACATTTGTATATTTGAATTTTCAAATTCCCTCAAAATTTCCCTGGTAATAACCCTCCCCCCCCAACATAAAAAAAAATAATAATAATAATTTGCAAAATGCCCTCCAAAATAAAATTGATACACAAATCGCCAAACTAATAGCCAAATTATACAAATTGACATAATTTTTATTTTAAATACTAAAGAATAACAACAAAAAAAAAAAAAAAAAAAAAAAAAGTAGAATATTAATAAAAATACAAAAAAAAGTTGAAATAAAAATCACTTAATGACGTTTTAAACACGTGTAACGTATTTAATGTCATTGAGTGTGACATTCAAGATCCTCCATTATTGGCATTTAATCTTACGAGGTGGAACCCGTCGAATTTCGACGAAAGAAAATGTTTAGGAAGGAACTGTTTCATTGATTTATAATAAACCCACAAAATTAGCTACAGTAAAACATGCATCTTAGATTAGTCAGTCTTATTCTCAAACAAATATTATTGTAAGCTAAAAAAAAAAATGTTTCTAAAAAACTTAGTTGTTCAAATTATTAAAATTAAAATTTAATCACATATGCAATTATTAGAGTATAACAAAGGTCAGTTATTATGATGAAATTATCAACTGAGGCTCTTATGTTTGGCATAAAGCGAATGAAAAAAAAAAATTCCTTATAGACATGATCATAGAATTCCCGTGTGAAATCTAAACCCGTCATTATCTTCATCGTCTCAAAATTTACATACGCACTTCTCATAGTATTTTAATTTGATCATTTTAAAATCACTTGCTTTTTTTTTATATATATAAAAACGTTGTTTGCATCTGCTAAAAGCATTCCATTTTTAAGGACCCAGTCTTAAAAAACATTCATAGAAAAGTATGCATATGACGTCATTAGGACGGAATATTACACAAACGCAGCAAAAACAATATTCAAGACACTCGGCAAAACAAATCGGATATCTGATGATTCACAACTCTTCTTTATTTATAATATGGGATAATTTATATAATCCCATGTTTTATCAGAAATCATTCATTTGTATTTTCTTTTTTCAGAATTTGGAAAATATCATTACATACACACGGATAAATAAAATTGCTCTCGTTTAGCTTTTCGATACCAACTGAGTAAATGCGGCGAAGTCACTCGAATATTATTTAAAATACATTTTTGTAAAGAGAATGTGTTGTATTCTTGGTAAATTAAGTTTGCAATAAACTAAAACATTTAATTGATGAATAAAAACGCAATATAACCAAAATTCATCGGATTTTATATCAGACGATTTCTTTTGACATGATATTTTTATTTCAGTTTTTATCATAGAGTAAAGAGAGATTAATAGAGTGGAAGTATAATGTCTCGCGGTGATACCAAAAATGTAACCCTATATTAAGACCAATTAAGTACCAACAAAACCACGTGCTTTGACACACCCATCAATTCAAACTGGTCTAAACCCGCATTTCTTTGCTCTTGTTTTGTACCGTCAAAATTGTTATTAAACAGATGATTAAAATTTCGTAATAAAATGAAAATTTGTGCCATTTTTTTATCATACGTGTTTTAAATATCAATATAGAAAATTCTTTTAACATTTTGCTCTAAAAGATAACATTATTTTGTTAATATCTTAAAATCGTTTGCTGTCAGAAATCTAGATTTTAGATCAATATTTATTACTTAAGTTTTCATAAATGATTTGAAAAGAATGTTTTCATCATTATATTTTAAATATTTATTTACATGCAATTATTGCCGAAACGTCAGTGAAGGCTTACTTTGGAGACACGAAATTTTTTTGTGTCTGTCTGTCAGTCAGTCTGTCTGTTCCGCGATAACTACCGCAAAAACATCCGATTGGCTTGAAATTAAGTGGGTATGTTAGTGAGGCACTAGGATTAAGCTGTATAGTTTTATGTAAGATTTGATTCATTTGTTCGGAAAATATAGAATATTTTATTTTGCGCAAAAATGCTTTTCTATGGCAAATCCAATGATTTTTAAATTTTTTTTCTTGAGAGAAAATGTCACATTTCGTTAATGTAATTCAATGATAAATGGATACTGAAATTTACCAGTTAAATTATTCGTATTGTTTTGAAATTTTGTCTATATATTTGTCAGATTTTTTATAAATGTGTTCCAATAATATAAACTAATTTGTTTTAGAGATTTACTTATTTCAAATGTATTTATTTCATTTTCTTTATTTTCTCTTAATGGTTGCTAAGCAACCATTCATCATAATCCTTATTTTTATAATGTTATAAATTTGAATGAGTGTACGAAAATTTAAATAAAGTCAGCGTCAAAACTGCTGAATTAATTAATGTCTTTGTATCTTTGCGTATAAATATAACATAACACAGAAAAGAACATAGGCTATGTATTACTAATTTTATTCACATATTTTTCTTAATAATTCAAAATTTCCTTCTTTTTCATGCAGAATCAATAGCGATTTTTTAAATAAAATTTAACCAATTTCCTTTATCGTTGCCAAAAAAAAAAAAAAAAAATCAAAATATGGAATAATTTTTTAACGGCAATAAGTTTCAATTGAGCAATCTCCATTCGAAAAATTAAACTAAGAAAAAATAAATATGACGTCAGAATTAAAATAAAAATATAGTACTTTGTTAAATATTAAACAAGGAAATTTGTTTCGTTAATAAGAATTTTTCTGACAAATTTGGGGGCATAATTAGAAGTAAAAGAAATAAAAAACAAGCTGAATGTTGACTCTGCGATTGCAGAATTCAGTTTTGCCTCCGATTAAGGAGGAAAAAAAAAGATTCGACAGAGGTCTTTTAGAAGGACGACCCCGTTTAGAATGCAATGAACTAACTTCATTTTTCTTGTGTTTATCAGTATAATAGCAAACAGTACGGCATGAAATACCCAATTGATTAGCAATTTCTCTCTGAGACATTGGAATTGCGGAATTATAAAGAGATACAAGAGATGCATTGCAATTCCAAAAGAAAATTTAAACGTATATTTAAATATTCTTAATATACATAGTAATGCTCCATTAATGAATTGCTGATGAACCCATTCCGACAAATTATGTAAAATACCAAACTACACAAGTAGAACCGGATTACGTAAAAAAAACATCCTTATAACTCCAAAAACAATAATCATATTAACAAACAGTTTACTGCGTCAGATTAAGCGTCTCATTTCCAATTAAAACATATCTTTGATTTGAAATTTGAAAAGAATACAGGGTCATGAAAAATCGAAGAATGTGGAAAACAGGATTACAAATATCTCGGCAACTATTAATCCGACTTCGTTCTTGATGCAAAATTTGTGTTATTTTATTGCCTTTTACGTCCTTTCCTTAAAAAAAAAAAAAAAAAAAAAAAAAAAAAAATCGAAAATTTTTATATACATTTCATCAGAACGAATTTTTCGCGAGTCCGAAAAAAATAGTTCCGGATAATCGAGGTTAGTGATATTAAATAGGCTTCGTCCTATTCTTACTTACTAAGTACATAGAAAATTTTAAGCCTCTATCTCCATTTGTTCATGAGATAGAACGTTTACAGACAGAACAGACGGACGGCAATTTTTTTTTTTTTTTTTTTAATAACTATGTTTTTCGGAATCTCCAGTATCTGAAACGTGTAAATCCGTCAAACGACGATTTCAAAACGATTGCAAGACTTACCGTAAATTACGTATGATAGGTAAGTAAAAATGGACCACATTTTTTGACACGACACTTTTTAGCTTGTCTGAAAGTAATAGCATCAGAGGTTTAAAAAGAAAAAAAAGAAAAAAAAAAAAAAAAAAAAAAAAAAAAAAAACTAATTTTATTTTTACTGTGACATTATTTTCACTAACTGAAGTCCTCTGGTAGTAAAATCTCAATCTCAGTGTCTCTAATGAAAAGAAATATTGAAATGTAATATCGTTATGAGTAAAAATACGATGTTTTAAATAGTGACGTCATTTTCTCTTCAAATGTTTTTAAAAAGTTACTGTTATTAGTAATATGAAAAAGGCATCCGTAATAATATTGTAATTCTCATTTATCTGGTCTCATTTATCATCGTTTTCCTCATTTGAAAATTTTCTTATTCTGCTTTAGACATTAATTTTTATCATAAATTATTTTCTGTTATTTTATTTACATTATTCATATTATTTCTTAGAAAATGTATTTTTTTTTTTAACCTCAATTAGTGCATAATTATACGCAATCCTTTTATTGTGGTTAAATTTTAGGAAAACAATTAACTTTTTTCTTTTAAATGCGAGGACATGTTCACTGATGAGATCAAGCTTCTGATAATGGAAAATAAATTTTTATTATCGAGAGAAAAGCTAAACTGAGTTGCCACCATTTGAAGAAATATCGTAAAAAAGCATTTAAAATTAAAAATAAAATATAAAAATGGAAATAAATTAAAAAATAGCTAAAATGGGCACAACTACAAATAAATAGCTTTCATTTAAAAAAATAATTATCAAAATCGGTTGAGTAGAAAATTCAGGGATGATGACACGACATTTTTAGCTTGTCTGAAAGAAATAGCATCGGAGGCTAACAATTATATTTTTAACAATTATTTCACCTGATAAAATTTGACGTCATAATTGAAATAAAACAGGTATTTTATAGTAGTCGTAAACAATATTAGAAGCATGGATAGCAATAACTCATGAATAATGACGTCATTGCCGAAACTTCAGTGAAGGCTTATTTTGACGACACAAAATTTATTGTTTTCCGCCTGTCAGTCTGTCTGTCTGTCCGCGATAACTGCCATAAAATGCAATCAAAACATCTTTTTTTACGGAAACAAAATTGTAAAACCCTAGATTACTGAGTTTACACTTTCAAAAGTTCTGATACATCAGATTAAGTGTTTGTGGTGGGCATGTATGTAGAAGTATGAGTATAATGAAAAATACTTATTAAAACTGTTACTTATCCTTATAAATCAAAATGTATAAAGAAATACAAGATATACGATAACCATTAGCAAATTGATAGAAAGTTACAGATTTAAGTTTAATGAGATTACGGGGGTTCAGGGGGGCGGAGCCCCCTGAAGAAATCTACTATGTAATAATAAAAAAACAAAAATAATAGATCATGAAAATTTCAGAATATCCTAACATAACTAAATCTTTAATTTAACGTTTTTGATGGCTTAAAACTTCTTATTCTTATTTTATTCTTATAAATAATTACGTAATTTGAAAATTATAAATTACAGTTTCCAGGAAGTTGAATATTAATTTAAAATGAATATTATTGAATATTATTAAAAAAAAAATGATGTGCAAAGCTGACGTTGAAGATCCTGATCTGCAGATTTACTAGTTAATACGTTGTTTAAAAGAAAGATTTTTTATCTACGTTATAAAGTATTAAAAATTACTGTAAAGGAGGAAACTTTTAGTAATGCAATTTTTAGTTAGTATCAAATGTTTTCAATTTCTTATTTAATTTTAATTTGACATTTAATTATTGCTAATTTATCAATTTCAATTATTTTAAAAGCAATTTATTTTAATAAATAATAGAACAAAGACCATTTTAAAAATTTGCAATTTTTTCTTAAAATATGCTGTTGTTCATTTCTTTCAATTCGCCTTATTAATACAAAATCCCTTCCGCGTGCTTTTGTTTGGGACATTAAAATTTGAGCGAGAAATGGTTTCATATTGCAAACCTTTTTTGAGGCTCACTTCACCTCCTTCTTTTCTCCATGAGTTTTTATCAATTTTAAGAGAAAATGGCGTATTTCTGTTGTCACAATTACAAAATTCGAACTAAAAACTATAAAAAAAAATAATAACTCAAATAAATTGAGGTACAACTTTCAAACAAATTGCATTTAAAAGTAAATTTTTTTCTCTATACGACGGTGTAAAAATTAAAAATGTGCGATATTTATAAGTGTAAAATTTGCAGTAGCGAAAACTGCAAAACAGAAATTGCATGTGAAAGTGTTGCCATTCGCAAAATGACGTATGCGTTACGCACAGATACGTTTGGCCTTTATAATATAGATAGTTTGGCGATGGTTTTTTTGGTCGACGGGATAACTAAGTAGTATCTTTGTGTGTGTTTATTTAAAAATAATTTTTTTTTTCAATGAAATAAATCTTTGTGTTGTATAATGATATTTTGGATGTTTACAATAAATATATATTTTTTTCATAATAAAATAAAATTAACATGCACGCTAGACGTAATGAGTATTCGAAAACAAAGTTGCTTCGCCAAAACAGCGCAAACAAAAAGATAGCTCTGCGATATGCGCCAGTAAAACAAAAATATATGCGACATTTGTTGCAATTTTCTTTTTCTTTTCTTTTTTTCCCCTTACAAAAAAGAAAAATAATTTTGCATAGTGTTTTCCCAAAATAAAAAATAAGAAAAATAGGTACTACTCTGTTATCCCGTCGACCAATTTCGCCAAATTGTACAAATCGCCAAACTATGCACATTGACATAATTTTTATTTTAAATAACGAAAAAAACAGTACAAATAATTAGTAAAATATTAATAAAAATTTAAATGAAAAGTCGAAATAAAAATCCCTTAATGACATTTTAAGCATGTGTGTCGTGTACTAATGTCACTGAATGTGACATTCACGATCATCCGTTATTGGCATTTAATCTCATAGTTTGGCGATAGTTTATTGGTCGACGGGATAACCTAGTAGTACCAAAATTCTCAATATAGATTGAAAATAATTACGATGAAATTCTAAAAGAAATTAAACTTCATAAATAAAATGAATAAAATGATTTGTAATATCGATGGGTTAATATTGGTAATGGAAGCGACAAATAATCGACACAGATGTCATATACGCACCACATTGGCGCGATTGCAACAAAATGGCGATTCTAGGCCTTACATAGTAACTAAGCTATTGTTTGTTTATTAATAAATTGTTTTTATTTATTTATTTATTTATTTTTTTAATGATATAAATTGCTTTCTCCTATAATACTTAATTAAGCTTATTAATATTTCCTTTTTAAAATGACAGAAAATAATTAAAAAAAAAATTGGTTGCCTGTAAAGTCGGTATACGGGCGAAAGTTTTACGTGACAACGACTTTGAGTTGTAAAATAATTTTAATGTGAATATTCATTCGTATAGTAGGAAGAAGGATGAAATAATAGTAACAATTTAAAACATTTATTTATACAAAGAATTATATTTAAAACATTAATTTATACAAAGAATCTCGCACTGAATTTCATATTAACAAAATTTTATTTTTACCTTTACACATACATACATATTTATATACAAATATACATACAATAACTTGCAATACACTGTGTTTGTTAAACACATTTTACTTCATGTTTATTGATGTCAAATGTTGAATTTTGTAAACAGCATATTAAAGAATTTTTCAATGAGCAGAATATAACTAAAGTAAAATGGCTTTCACTAATCACATATCATTAGTTTTCCATAATATACCACCGAATTACGAAATAAACTACACTTATTTTCTTTGTACTTTATACTAATAACTAATACATAACGTATTTCGTCTTAGTTTGATACTATCTAAAATTCCTATTAAGCACCGCCCCTTCCTTGCAGTGAATTCACATTCACGTTCAGAAAATGGTCCCACAAGTGACCGGAAAAAGTTAAGAGAAAAGTGAGCGCGTATCGTGAGCGGAGCGTAACGTAACGTAACGTAACGCAGTTTCTTGAAGTGTCTCCCGGCAAACCAATTTACAAGACGTTGTCACGTCAATATATATGTGATTGATAAATGAAACTGAACTTGTAGCCAAACTGGTATCACAAAAAAATCGTGCTAATTTGGTGCGTATATTACATCTGCGCCAAATAATCAGTGCTATGGAATAAAGCACAAATGATTCATAGATTACATTCTTAAAAACAAATCTTAAAGAGATATAAATATAAAGATCATCCCAAATATATATAAAAAAAAATGTTGCACTTAATTTTAAAATCATTGGTATTCAAAATACAGGATACTATTTAAATATCAAAACCAACGATAGAAATTGCTAGAAAATGCAGATTATTTAACGTACTTAAAAATATTATTACCTTTGCTCTAATTTGGTTCCCGCACTGGCCAGCCTGAATGTGAACTATTTCACGAATTTTAAATCACAAATATATTTAAAATAATCTAAATATAGCAAAAGTTATAAAAAAACTCGATGTTTACGCAAAACACAACCTTAATGCTCTTTAAAAAAAAAAAAGATGAATGAAAAAAGGAAAGGTTGTTATGGTTATTGGATATTAAAGTAAAAATTGATGCCAAAAATACGTTAAGAAATATTGCCAAAGTATAAAAACTGTGTTCTAACTTTTCAGAGAAATCTCAACATAAATAATTACTGGATAGATTTCCTTCTATAGTAAAAAAAAACTAGCCTTAAAAGGAATGACTCCTGGAATGATGCTGATGTGGAAGATTTCCGGAACTAACGAATCCGGGTTGTCCACTCCTTCCATGAGTCGAATAGACCAATCAGGAAAGGGCTCCGTCTATGCATCGCCGTACGGGTTACCATAAACAGAGGAAAGGTTACCATCGCCAACAATCGCCAAGTTTGTCGCCAACTTGGCGATATATCGCCAAATTTGGCGACCAAAATTAATTGTCAAAAGTGACGCCAACTTGGCGATAACTGTAATATTTCGCCAAATTTTCAATTTCTTTACAACACCAGTCGTTTGATACATCATTTGAGAGGTTTGCAACTGCTTATTCATATAATGGATGTCTTGTGTGTTATCCCTCATTCTGCTCCCCAGGGGGGACACATTTTTAATTTCTTTACAACACCAGTCGTGTTACACAAGATTTGAAACGTCTGCAACTGCTTATTCATATTATGGATGTCTTGTGTGTCACCCCCACACTCTGTCTCCCCAGGGAGGGGGTCACATTTTTAATTTCTTTACAACACCAGTTGTGTGACCCATCTTTTGAAAGGTCTGCAACTGCTTATTCATATTATGGATGTGTTGTGTGTCATCCCCCACTCTGCCCCGCAGGGGGGCAGATTTTTAATTTCTTTACAACACCAATTGTGTGACACATCATCAGAGATGTCTGCAACTACTTATTCATATTATGGATATCTTGTGTGTAACCCTCTGCCCTCAGAGGGGGCGCATTTTGTAATTTCTTTACAACACCAATTGTATGACACATCATTTGAAAGGTCTGCAACAGTTTATTCATTTTATGGGTGTCTTGTGTGTCACCCCCACTCTGCACCCCTGGGGGGCACATTTTTAATTTCTTTACAACACCAGTCGTGTGACATATCATTTGAGAGGTCTGCAGCTGCTTATTCATATTATGGATGTCTTTTGTGTATCCTCCCACTCTGCCCCCGAGGGGGGCACATTTTTAATTTTTTTACAACTCCAGTCGTGTGACACATCATTTGGAAGGTCTGCAACTGCTTATTCATACCATGGGGTATTGGCGAGCGCAGCAAGCAGGGGTAGCCAATAATTTGGAATCGCGAAGCGATTACGCGGGGGGTTGGCGAGCATAGCGAGCAGGGGGGCGGGGCCCCCCTAGTTATTATAAAATAAAATTTACTTCGCAAACCATTCTCTATAAAAATAAATAAATAAATAAACTTTAGCAAAACTATAAGGCCCAATATTGAAGAATGGAATAATGCAGTCATTCTAAAATTTTAAATAATTATAGGATTAATTAATTTAGAAATAAAACGTTTATGAAGTGACTTTATATTGAAGTAACGAAATACCGACTGTGAAATTTAATTTGTTCAGACGATTTCAGATAAAACAATCGGCCCATCCATTTGAGATTAATGTATGAAGCCAGAGGACTGATACCTTGCCCAAGATATTCTGACCAATCCTGCAAACCCTGAACCGAAACAATGACCATGTGCAGTGTTCTCGCTGACATTTGACCAACGTTAGTAATTTGGCTAATTAAAAATAAAAAACATTCGCCAAATGAAAAAACTATTAGCCAAATAGATTCGCCGTGTAGCACAAAAGAAAAAAAAACTTCAGTTCTTTAATGTACCCCCTTTTTTTCAATATGTTCCAAAATAACTCAAGTTTTTATAACTGTGACGCGATTGCTATTAATCTAATTTTAATTATACGCAACAAATATATGTATATATATATATATATATATATATATATATATATATATATATATATATATATATATATATATGTATAAAAAAACAAGAAAAGAAAATAAGAAAAAGCAAAAATTGAGCACTAGTAATTTGGCGAATCTAATCGCTTGTTTATTCGCCAAATGAAGAATTTAGTCGCAATTTGGCGCATTGGCGAGCGACAGCGAGAACACTGACCATGTGCACAGAACACAAATCAGCTTATTCAATGCTTATTTGGGCAGGGTTTGCGTCACGTGCTCCAATGAAATGATTCAGGGCTTGAAGCTGAATCTAGCTTCACTTTTTCGGCGGTTTTTAGCGAAATGCGCAGGTCGTTATATATCTAGTAGGCCATGATAATACTTTGCTTTTAAGAAATAATTTTAAAAAATAATTTATAAAAGAATTGATTAATTTAATTGCGAGAACAAATTAAAAAATATTGTAATTTAACAAATTAAAACGACTATTTAGAAAATGATATTTTCCAAGACTCAAATTTTAACAAGACTTATCAGTAAATCCTGTTTTTAGGTGCGTTCGTAATTATGTAAATACGTAGCACCTATTGTTGTCTCTCAGTCCGTCCGTCTGTCCGCATATAACAACGCAAAACTACCCAACCGAATTATTTGAAATTTAAAATACATAATTATTAGATAAATTTGTCGAGTCATTTCAAATTTTATCAAAATCGGATGCACAGATCAATTACAGGGACAATTAAAAGGATTCCGTTACATCACGGTCAATGAGGAAAACAGTTTCAAATGTATTCTAATCGTTTCAAATTTAAAATAAATAATTATTACCTAATTTTGTCGAGTTATTTCAAATTTTATCAAAATCGGATGCATAGATCAATTACAGGGGCAATCAAAAGTATTCCGTTACATTACGGTTAATGGGGAAAAAAGTTTCAAATGCATTTTAATGGTGTTACACTCATTCGAACACAATAAAATTCATATGTATCTATAAAGTACATATTATATATACATTTTGCACAATCTGTGGTGCAAAGAACATTTGTTATTGATTTACAAGGCTACACAAAAGTATTCCATTACATAATGGTATAGGGAGAACATTATTTGGTGTGCATTTTAATTGTAATTAACTATTTACAATTTTATGAGATTGATAGATTATGAATAATATTTTTAAAACTTTGTTATCATACGTACGCATTTCATTTGCTACGCTTTACGTGCAATTTCCAACCTGTTATGTTGGATAGAGGTAATCAGACTGACTTCTGAACGCCTTCTATTACCTACGACATGGATTAAAGGTATTAATATTCCTGGACCCATTATAAACAAATTTTAAGTGAAATTTCAGTTTTACAATTTTTGTAACTGCAAATTTTTAAATTTCTAAGTACCGCACATTTTTAATTTTGACACCGTTGCGTAGAGAAAAAAATGCATTTTTAAATGAAATTAGTTTGAAATTTCTATAACAATTTCTTTTCAAATTATTATTATTATTTAAAGTTTTTATTACTTTTTACTTTCTTCTATCTTTACAAGAAGAAAGTATTGTATTCATGAAAATTTTCGGCTTCCGGTTTTCGACGGATTTATACGTTTTAGAAGCTCCTGAACACGTTTTGACTATTTTTAGAAAATGTCTGTCTGTATGTGACAAAAAATTTGTGGGCGCTCTATCTCAAGAACTAATGCTCGAAATTTCATAAAATTTTATATTCAGTTAGACCTTGATATGAATTAGTGCCTATTGGTTTTTGGTGTAAATTGGCCTGCAGGTGGCGCTGCTATACTAAGTTTTTCATGATTTTCATGATAGCTATATCTCAAGAACTAATGCACAGAATTTCACTAAACTTCAGATTCCGCAATACATTGAGATACATTGCCACTGATAAGGTTTTGGTGATTTAAATAGAAGAAAGTCTTGTGATGGCCACAACATACTAGTTTTATCATTGGTAGCAACAGAAGTATTCCATTTTTGGACCAATCAGAAAGCGAATAAAATATAATAAGTTGCGGAATTTAAACAATTAAAAGATTCAGATACACTGCAGATTTCTCACATTTTTTTGGACATTAAGCATGGACCAATCAGAAAACGAATAAAATAAAATAAGCTGTGAAATTTAACCAATAAAAGATTCAGATATACTTCAAATTCCCCAATTCTCTATCGAGGATAACAACTATTTTCCAAATAATTAAAAAAAATATTGTAATTTAACAAATTACAACAACCTTTTGTGAAAGGATTTTTTCGAAGGCTACAACTTGACATAGATTTATAAATAAATTCTATGTTTAAAAAACATGTTTTGTTACAATCAATCGGTCCAATATTAGATTGTTTCCTTTTTCGTAACTGACGTGGGATTGACATTTCCCCATTACTCCCAACTAGTGTTGAATTCAGACACTTTTCTCTGGGAGAGACTTTAGCGGCTCCAAGGGGAGGGGGGGGACTGTACATTTTTCCAACTGAAAACACAAAATTTCAAATCCTCCCTGGGAAGAGGAAGGTTGTCCTTCCCGGGCCACCCCCCCCCCTGAATTTAACACCTCCCCCCAAAAATTAATATGCTTAAAACTCTCTCGTTTTAAAATTTGTTACTCTATAACGATACTCTATAAATAATCAAATAATCAATCTTCAAGCTGAAATTTTTATTTTGCTCTTTTTAGTATAATGTTAGCAATTTAGTATAATCTATAATGTTAGCAAACATTCAAATAAAAATCAAATACTTCTTTCAAATATTTCGCATTTTTCTCAAACGACAATGCTTATTTTTTTTTTTTTTTTTTTTTTTTTTTTTTTTTTAATTTGTCGTTAGTTTCTTCATTTTTTACAAAAAGAGATTGGATTCGTAAAAATTTTTGACGGATTGACAAGTTTTAGGGAAGTTAGAAATCATGAAAAATACGATTTACAAAATGTCTATCTGTCTTTACAGGCATACATTTTGTGAGCACTCTTTCTCAAGAAGTAAATCCGCAAAATTCTAAAATCCGCACAAGCTATAGTCCCAAGTTGTGCGGATTTGAGGGAATCTACTGTATTTAAGAAGTCATATCATAACGACAGTTAAATTTTCATGTGATTAAAATTTGTTTAAAAAGGTAATATTTCACGACGATTAAGGAAACTGGATAAAAATATTCCCAAATCCACGCTAGCTATCATTAAAAAAGTTGCAGATGTTCTCTGATAAAACGACTAAAAAAAAATAATTTTCTTCTCAAAATATTCTTTTATGTCATGATTAAGATGAAACTTCTATCTTTTTCCCCTTCATCTGCAGTTTTTTGGTGCGAGTGCTGTTTGTAAATCTACTAAACTAACGTATGTTTTGAATGGATAAAATTCATTCAGCTTTCAAAAATCTCTACATTTAATATTACTTTTTAGAGCACTACTTGGTGACCTCGTCGACCAAAAAACTTCTGCCAAATTATAAGAATAAATGTCAATAATGGATGATTGTGAATGTCGCATTCACTTGACATTAAATACGATATGCGTGTTTAAAACGTCATCAAGTGATTTTTATTTCGACTTTTAAGCTCACAGGCTATCATAGCCTGAGAGCTTATATGTTCGTCCCTTCTGTATGTATGTGCGTACGTTCGTACGTACGTAACGCGATAACTCATGATAAAAATATCCCATCCACTTGAAATTTTGTATATAGGTATATCCTGATAAGGCGCTTCCCTGATTAGTTTTTGGAGTTCATTCGATATGTACAAATCATTTCGTCGACACCACTTCGTCGACATATCATTTTGTCGACACGTACAGTTCGTCGACATATATTTCTGGTGTGTATTGCACATAAGCATTAATGTATTAATCACTAGATGGCGCTGGTTTAGGCATTTCAGTAATGAACAGTCTACAAAAATTGTTAATTGTTAATATTATTTTATTTAGAATCAATACTTATTAATTAAAGCATCTAATGAAACAAAATAGATGGTTAAAAAAATTAAGCAATTGATATATAAATAACTAATGAAATATTTATAAAATTAATCAATTATTGCTGTACCATAGGATTAATATTTTAATTATTTTAGATTGGTTATTTAAAATGGGCGATTATTTAGAATGGGCGATTTTTATGCGCTTACGAATAAGAATGAAATGATGAATGTGTTGATAAATATCCAATTTGAATTTGAGAACAGCCTCTACATACTTGGATAAAAAAAAAAGTAAAAGTTCCTTTAACCTTTGAGGGGCAAAGCACTTCTATTAATTAAATGCTGAAATTATCGAATGACACCAGAACTTAAAAGCAAATTTATTTCAAAATAGACAAATGCTTATCTTCGCGTACTTGATGAAATGGAAATTTTCATTTCAAAATTCTGGTGTAAATGTGACATTTATCAATTAAAATTAAGTGGTATATATTTTATACCACTGCCCTTCAAGGGGTTAAATATTAAAATTTAATGTAGTATTTTTAATGCAGATATTTGTAAATCTTTTCTCAGGATACAAAGTTTATAAAGCAGTAATTATAATAAATTATTGTTTCCTATTTGAATTAATTATCAAATATTTTTTATTTTTGAGAATATCTTATACTAGAGATGGGAAATATAGTTATTTTTGGTTAACAGGTTACATCGTACCACACATTCACAGGTAAAAGGTTTCAACAACCTGTTATTTTTGTAATGTATAACTAATCGATGAGACTATGCTGACAACAGACATTTTAATTAGAGGACCGTTAATTAAGGTATCTTGAATAATTTTGATACATAAGTAGTAGGGGAACAAGAGTTTAAGGACAGCCGGAGGGGCAGAGGGGCCGTCCCTCCGCACCCCTCCGGCTGTCCCTGCGGCTGTCCCTCCTGCGGCTGTCCCACCGCCACCACCCCTCCCGGTCCCTCCTGCCCCCTCCATGCATCCCCCTCCACAAACGCCCCCTAGTGGAAAAAAGGAACATTCTATTATAACAGGATAGGTGAACAACCTTCCCAATTCAAAAATAGTATCAATCACATCTCAACATTGAATCATATTATAAGATGAAGATTAAATTTATATTTGAATTTTGAACAACCGTAATTTTAATGAGTATTATTAATTAAGCGAAACAATTAAAATCTCAGTTTTTAGCCATTTTATTAGAAAATACCAAGTTTTATAGAAAAAGACTGATTTCTTATGATTTTTATCAACTATATGATCAATGTAACGACTTAAAAGTTGAAAGTTAAACGTACATCCTAGTTTTTCAACTGCTATAACCCTTATGAGTATCGTTAATTAAGTAAAAAACAATGGAAAATATCAAGTTTTATAGAAAAAGACTGATTTCTTACGATTTTTATCAACTTAAGAGAGAAAACTTAATCATACATTTCAGTTTTTCAACAGCTGTATCCTTAATGAGTATTGATAATTAAGTAAAAAACAATGGAAAATATCAAGTTTTATAGAAAAAGACTGATTTCTTACGATTTTTATCAACTGCAACATCAGTGTATCGACTTACAAGTTGAAAGTTAAACATGCATTCTAGTTTTTCAACAGCTATAATCTTAATGAGTATCGTTAATTAAGTAAAAAACAATGGAAAATATCAAGTTTTATAGAAAAAGACTTATTTCTTACGATTTTTTCAACTCAAACTTCAGAATATCAATTTGATAGAAAGAAATTTAAGCAAGCATTCCAGTTTTGGACAACCATTTCCTTCATGAACATTATTTATTAAGCAAAACAACGGAAAATATTAAATTTTTAACTGATTTCTTCATATTTTTTTTAATATAAAATCAGGATACACAACTTAAAATAGAAATTTAAACATTTTTTAGTTTTTGAACAGTCGTTACCTCAAAGAATTTCGATAATTGAACAATTAACAAAGGAAACTAATGATTTTTTAACGAAAAAAGACGAATTAAACGAATTTGGTTAACTTTTACTCTAAATGGAAATTTCATCATACTTTTATATACTAACTAAGTAGAATTTTAATGCATAAACGAACACATTTCAGTAAATATTCAACGCACACACAAATATGAAAACAACACCTGCTTCTTTTGACGTCATATTGAAACCAAAACTTATTCCTTGGAAGTCCCTCACCATGCCTTTTCACCCCCATCTCCCCCAATTTTTTACCACAGGTAGGGAAATGGACAAAGCAATGACCTCTCTATCTTGTATATTTAGAAGTCTGGGAGAAAAAAAGAGACATTTTATGCACTCCAATTTCATAACAATTACCGCAATATCCCAAAATTTGAATTTTGGAAGACATAATCAGTATAATTAATTAAACAAAATAATAAAAATATTATTTTTTAAGGGGAAAAGGTGAATTTAAGCGAATTTGATTAGTTTTACAATAGTCTTTTGTACTGCAACTTGGAAATATAGATTTCTAACAGAAGAATTAAACGTATATTTTAATTTTAACAACAAAAACTTAACAAGTATCATTAATTTAAGAAAAATAAATATCAATTTTAAAGAAAAGACGAATTTGAATAATTTTACACTAGTATTTTCAAAAGCAACCTAGAAATATCAATACTTATTCACATATTTCACTTATTCACTGTATTCAATACTATATTTAATAAATTTGGATACACTTTAAGAATTTTCTAATGTATAATTAAATATTAGCTGTATATTTAATGTTACCCATGTTTTCAACATTAGTTCATAATCGTGAATTTTGTATTTTAAATACCATGTATTCAGGTTCAGATTATTTTCACTTGAAATCATACAGAATTTTTTAACAGAGTTTGTTTTTGAAATCATTGAAGCAACTGTATTTAATATTTTTAACACCAATTTTCTAAGATTGTCTAACATTTTCCGATTATACATTCCCCATAAGTACATTTCTAAATGCTACAATCACTTTACATATCGAAAAGATATCATTGAAGCAATTGTATTTAATATTTTTAACACCAATTTTCTAAGATTTTTTAACATTTTCCGGTTATACATTCCTCAAAAGTATATATTCTAAACAATAGAAAATATTAATTTTAAGAATAAAAAGACGAATTTAAACAAATTTTATTAGTTTTACAATATTTTTTCTCATCTCCAACACGGATATATCAATTTTAACAGAATTAAACGCATATTTTAGTTTTTAAGAACAAAAATGTAATAAGTATCATTAATTAAACAAACAATAAATATCAATTTTCAAGAAAAGGCAATTTTTTACACAAATTTTCAACTTTGAAATACATTTATTTACATATATTGTTACAATATATTACTAAACTTAAACTTTTTAAAAAGTTTGAATGTTTTTACAAAGGGTTCATATTTATATTTTTCACGTCTTGACTGCATTCGAAATCTTACAACAAAAGTATACTTTTATTATTATTATTATTATTATTATTATTCTAGAAAACCTAAAAAGTCATTTCTTGCTGCTTTAAACACATGACATATTAAAACTACTCTGAGATATTCTACCCATATAATTAATCAAATTAGGACATGATTCATCTTACACTTCAAAATTTCTGAATTTTTAGAATACTTATTTTCATCAAACTTTATTCTTGATATTTATTTTTCTTAAATTAATGATACTTGTTAAGTTTTTCTTGTTAAAATTAAAATATACGTTTAATTCTTCTGTTAGAAATCTATATTTCCAAGTTGCAGTTCAAAAGACTATTGTAAAACTAATCAAATTCGCTTAAATTCACCTTTTCCCCTTAAAAAATAATATTTTTATTATTTTGTTTAATTAATTATACTGATTATGTCTTCCAAAATTCAAATTTTGGGATATTGCGGTAATTGTTATGAAATTGGAGTGCATAAAATGTCTCTTTTTTTTTCTCCCAGACTTCTAAATATACAAGATAGAGAGGTCATTGCTTTGTCCATTTCCCTACCTGTGGTAAAAAATTGGGGGAGATGGGGGTGAAAAGGCATGGTGAGGGACTTCCAAGGAATAAGTTTTGGTTTCAATATGACGTCAAAAGAAGCAGGTGTTGTTTTCATATTTGTGTGTGCGTTGAATATTTACTGAAATGTGTTCGTTTATGCATTAAAATTCTACTTAGTTAGTATATAAAAGTATGATGAAATTTCCATTTAGAGTAAAAGTTAACCAAATTCGTTTAATTCGTCTTTTTTCGTTAAAAAATCATTAGTTTCCTTTGTTAATTGTTCAATTATCGAAATTCTTTGAGGTAACGACTGTTCAAAAACTAAAAAATGTTTAAATTTCTATTTTAAGTTGTGTATCCTGATTTTATATTAAAAAAATATGAAGAAATCAGTTAAAAATTTAATATTTTCCGTTGTTTTGCTTAATAAATAATGTTCATGAAGGAAATGGTTGTCCAAAACTGGAATGCTTGCTTAAATTTCTTTCTATCAAATTGATATTCTGAAGTTTGAGTTGAAAAAATCGTAAGAAATAAGTCTTTTTCTATAAAACTTGATATTTTCCATTGTTTTTTACTTAATTAACGATACTCATTAAGATTATAGCTGTTGAAAAACTAGAATGCATGTTTAACTTTCAACTTGTAAGTCGATACACTGATGTTGCAGTTGATAAAAATCGTAAGAAATCAGTCTTTTTCTATAAAACTTGATATTTTCCATTGTTTTTTACTTAATTATCAATACTCATTAAGGATACAGCTGTTGAAAAACTGAAATGTATGATTAAGTTTTCTCTCTTAAGTTGATAAAAATCGTAAGAAATCAGTCTTTTTCTATAAAACTTGATATTTTCCATTGTTTTTTACTTAATTAACGATACTCATAAGGGTTATAGCAGTTGAAAAACTAGGATGTACGTTTAACTTTCAACTTTTAAGTCGTTACATTGATCATATAGTTGATAAAAATCATAAGAAATCAGTCTTTTTCTATAAAACTTGGTATTTTCTAATAAAATGGCTAAAAACTGAGATTTTAATTGTTTCGCTTAATTAATAATACTCATTAAAATTACGGTTGTTCAAAATTCAAATATAAATTTAATCTTCATCTTATAATATGATTCAATGTTGAGATGTGATTGATACTATTTTTGAATTGGGAAGGTTGTTCACCTATCCTGTTATAATAGAATGTTCCTTTTTTCCACTAGGGGGCGTTTGTGGAGGGGGATGCATGGAGGGGGCAGGAGGGACCGGGAGGGGTGGTGGCGGTGGGACAGCCGCAGGAGGGACAGCCGCAGGGACAGCCGGAGGGGTGCGGAGGGACGGCCCCTCTGCCCCTCCGGCTGTCCTTAAACTCTTGTTCCCCTACTACTTACATAAATATAGACGCTGTTTTAGTTCAGATAAACCTGCGCTTTTAAAATCAACATAGAGTTAAAATTTTAATTTTTGCAAGACAAAAACTTAGTTAGTTGTGATACTTTACATTTCCCGTATTATTACCGTTTTCTTGCACTAAAAATGCATTTTTCCTCGTTGAAAATTTGTACGTATCATAACTCAGTAAATTTTGCCCGTAAAACTTTTTTTTTTTTTTTGCTGATCTACTTGTTAAAACACATAAAAACTTTTTCTAAGTAAAAGTTATAGGAAACTTACTGAACACTGTATAAAATATGTAGCTTCTTAACAATTTAAAAAATAATTATTTTAAAGTAAATTAATATTTATATGATGCAGAAGAAAGTTTAAAGCATTTTTGCAATTGTTACAATGACTCCAAAACTGACGGTTTAGAAATTAATTTTATCTAAACGATCAGAAATATCCTCCATTAAAACAACACCGTTTTAACAATGCGATTTGTTCAAAAAAAAAAAAAAAAGATTTTCATTCGTTAGCACCTTGATTTGAAGTTCGAATTTTGACATCCCCGAATCAATATCTGTCAACGCATACTCAAAGCTTATCCCACAAGAGCACGAAGCATTACTTGTATATTTTTAATCAAATGTCATTCATCCCACAAATGTCGTATGTGCAAGTACGTATTTAAAATCCGATCCCCAAAACTTGTGACAGGCCAAAAAATGACGTTGGTAGTATAAAATTGGCGCCCTATAAATTTCCGCGTCCGTCGGGACCGCCCCCCTTCCCCCCCCCCCCCCCCCCCCAAGGCCATCTTGATAATAACAGGCCGGGACAGCGTTTTCGCCGCTAGGGGAAAGGAGGGAAGATTGAAATATATTAGTACCATGCTACATTAAGGGGTATATCTAAAGTAACACCGATATTCTTTTATCGTCATTTGTTTTCTAAATAAAAATAACATATTCAGAATCTGTAATTGCAAGTCAAATAATTCATATTATTTTAACTAATATCGTGAATTGTTTTGGAGTGAATTACAAAATATTTAATTAGTATTCAAAATTATGAAATTATGAAATCATCTTTATATAAAAAATATAATGGTGAAATTAATGATTAAATAACATTTAATTTAAAAACAAATTTTTATTACCAATAATAATAATATATAAATGACAGAAATTACAGCAGTAACATACAATTTTCTTATTTATTTAAAGATTTGTGAAACCTTTTCTTGTTTATAAAAAAATAATTTTTGTTATTTGTTTTTGTTGTAAGTAGAAAAATATAAATTTACTTCTCTTTATCAACATATAGGAAATCAATTCGCAGAAATTAGTACTCAATAAATAAATACAAATTTTTAAAGACAAATGTTAAAGATCTATTGTATAATTACAGTAAAATATACAGCTTCGAAGTTAGAAGATATTAAATGTCACATCTATTATTTAAAAAAATAACAGTTAAAAGGCTAAATATTAAGCTATCTTTATCTTTACACATTTAAACTAAGTGCAATTAATTAAAAAAGAACTCAATTTTGTAAGTTTTCATAGAGTATATATGTATGTTATATACATATTATGTTATATACATTAATGTTTAAAAACTACTTGAATGAATGAAAAAAGGCATTTATTTAATTTTTGTATAACACAACTCAAACAAAAACTTAAATCTTTGCTTTTTAATAAATTTGAATCTCATGATAATTATTATACTTTTATTTATTTATTTTTTATTTGCATATATATTTAACGTCCATTAAAATATATTACAAATAATAATAGGTTATTGGAGTTTAATCACTTATACAAAATTACTATTATCATTATTATTTTTGTTCTTCAGTTTAGAAAGGAAATAAATTGTATAATGAATACAACTATCCTTTATTAGTAAGTTATAAAACAAAATTTCACAAGAAATCAGAAAACATCTAAATGAATGAAAAGTTATTAGGTATTCTAGATATATTTATTGTTTAAAACAGCTATATCAAGAGCGTCTTTAAACCTTTGCCTTGCAATAGATGAAACACAATATTATTTATTTTTTTTAATTATGTATAAATTTTCAGACATACTTAATACGTAAAATTATATCGTGATTTTTTTTTTTTTTTTTCAAAAGAGTAAATATTTTATATTATGCATACAATTCGTTTTTATCATTATTAATAATAAAACAAAATTTGGCATGAATTATAAGAAGAAAAAATATCTAAATGAATAATAAGATATTGTTTATTCTAAATATGTTTATTGTACAAATAGGTTTAATCTGTAAAATTTCTTTTTTCTCGGTTCAGAGAGTAAGTAATTTATATTACAAATACTATTATTTATTATTATTATCAATAATAGAATAAAAAAAATGCACATAAATTTAAAAATAAATAAATGAATGAATGAAAAGAAATTGCGTATTCGAGATATAGTTATTGTAATAAGATAGTCTAAAAAATATTTTAAAATCTTTGCTTTGCAATTCATGAAATACAAAAAGAAAAAAAATCTATATAAATATACTAGTGTGTTTAATGTATAAAATCATATCTTGATTTACTTTTTCTTGATTCAGAGAGAAAACTATTTATATTACGAATACAATTAATTTTTATCATTATCAATAATAGAACAAAGTTTTACATAAATTCTAAAAAGACCATCTATGCGAATGAAAAGATATTGTGTAATCTAGATATATTTATTGTACAAAACATTTCTAACAGAAACATTTTTAAATTTTTACTTTGCAATAGATGAAATACAATATCATTCCATTAAAAAAAAAATAGAAATTTAAAAATATGGTAAATGTATTTCAATTGATGAAATGCAGTATTATTTAACTTAAAGAAAAATAATTGTAAATTTACTAATATTTTAATATGCAAAATTAATATCTTGTTTTTTTTTTTTTTTTTTTTTTTTTCAATTTAAAGAGTAAGTAATTTAAATTACGAATACAATTGACTTTTATCAATATTAATAATAAAATAAAGTCACTTAAATGAATTAAAATATATTATATTTATTGTATAAAACATCTCTAATGAAAAGGTTTCACAAATCTTTAAATAAATAAGAAAATTATATGTTACTGCTGTAATTTCTGTCATTTACATATTATTATTATTATTATTGCTGATAAAATTTGTTTCTGAAATAAATGTTATTTAATCATTAATTTCACCATTATAATTTTTATCTACAAGCAGTTTAGATATTTATATATTTTATTTTTATGAGATTCAGGAATTTCATAATTTTGAATACTAATTAAAATATTTTGTAATTCACTCCAAAACAATTCACGATATTAGTTAAAACAATATAAATAATATGAATTATTTGCTTACCTGTGAAGACAGTTGCTTGCAATTACAGATTCTGAATATGGTTGATAAGATTCATATGATATTTCAAATTGTATCCTTGATATCAATTAAATATTCCATAGCCGGATGTAACTGTACCACTAAATCAATTTTTAAATCTTCTAAACAATCCCATTTTGTGTATTAATTTGTATCTTTCGGGGGGAAAAAAAGCATGTTTTAATATAAAAAAATATCAAAGCACGTGCTAACAACACACAACATTAGCCTGCCCAGGTGGAAATCAAAATGGGGTGAAGATTTCAAGTGATTTTCTACTTCCCTCCTTTGATCACGTGACTTTCCCCAGAGACAGCACTGTCCAAGCCCGGTATATCAAGAAAGCTCTGCCCCCCCTCCCATCCCTTTTCGAATGGCTGTGTCCTCACCAGGCTATTTTTCTTCTTTTTTTTTTCAGGAAAATATTACAAAAGTAATGTTTTCCAGTTCGTATTTTCTAACGACGCAATATTGGCAAAATAATGATAAAAAATATATTGATAATATAAAATGAATAATGATAAAAAGAAAAAAAAACAAACAGTAATAAACATTTTATTAAATAAAAATCATAGCGCCAGAATACCCCTTCCCCAAATACCATGAGTACATAGTAATATCCCTTTTAAATATTCAAACTCAAAAATTGCCACCGTTTTACCCATCTAACTACATCAACGAAAGATTATGTCCCATGCCCGAGCGATAAAACAGCTTTCTATCAACAATTAAATCCGCAAATCTCTTTAATTCCGTTTTTCAAACAGAGATTCCTTCCCATTAAAAATATGACCAAAGATGGCCGACATTACCTCCTTGCTTTTTAATAATCTGCAAGCGTCACTAACTAACTTCACGTACTCTAGAATAAAAACACATTTCCCCCCGTGACGCGTCAAAAAGAAAGTACCATAGGGGTTTTTTTTGTGCGTCGGAATTTTTTTTTCTCTCTCTCTGTCTCAAAAGCGCTTTAATGCAGTTGGTGATTTTTGTTTTCTGCCGTAATAGAAATTCTTTGCTTCAGAATTCAAGTAGATTTATAAGTTGGAATTTTTTTTTTATATAACTAAACTTTTATTAATTTATAAATATGTATTCCTAAAATGATTTTCAGCCTTACTATTTGTTTCTTCTTTTTAAAATGCTTATCATACGAGGCGTTCCAAAATTGACAGGGACTTTTTGGTATTCTGTTATTGAATAATAAGTTTTTGGTTAATATTACGAATATTTATCCTGTTATGTTAAATAATGCCCATCTCTATCTCATACATTCTTTATATAAATGCATTTAAATTATGAATGGTTCTGTTATTGATGAAAATTATTTTAAATTATTGTTTTTCCAAACCAAATTTTTAATGTGTTTTAATTAATATTTTTTTCCACAATGTAATTTATGGACTGATTTTTTTTTTTTTTTTTTTTTTTTTTTTTTTTTGGGGGGGGGGGGGTAATGCATTTTTAAAATAAAAATTTGATGGTGTACTTGCTCATACACCTCCTCGTGTGTACCCTGGAAACATTTTTTTTGGCCTAAGGTATGGGCGACGTTAATATTTTTGTTTTATAATAATTTACAAAAAATCCATGTGTTCACAAATAAAGTTATCGACGAAAGGTAAATTACATACAATGTATAGACGAAATGCTATGTCGACGAAGTATACCTGTCGACGAAATTAAATGTCGACTAAGTGTACCTGTCGACGAAATGTTATGTCGACGAAGTGTACCACTCCCCATTCTGATGAAGCGTTTCCGTGATTGGTATCAGGTGTTCATTGGATAAATATAAACAGGGGAAATGGGGGTTCTAACGCCCCTCCCCTTAATTTATATAAATGGGTTTTTCATGCAGAATTGTCAGATTTCGTTCAAATCTCTGAATAGTTTTGGAAGTTTAATGGTTAAGTATATAAAAGAGAAAGATAACTCTTCTTAAATTATATAAATGGGTTTTTATTAAGAATTTTCCGATTTGCTCTAAATTTTGGATATGGATTTTTTATATGATAAAGCATGTCCCTGATCAGTTTAGAGAATTCGATGATTAAGTATAAAAAAGGGGAAAGGGGGAGCTGTTTCCTCCTCCTTAATTTTATTTTTCGAACGGAATTAACCCTTGAAAATATAAGGCTGTAATGTACAATTACTATGCGTAGCCTGTGAGCTCAATGCCATCAGTTTAACTGGGCAATATTATTTTTATTGTTTGTATGTTTATTAATATTCTACAAATTGTTTGTTTTATTCTTTAAATAAAATAAAAATTACGTCCACATATATAGTTTAGCGAAATTGATCTACGGGATAACCAAGTAGTACCCATTATTTTTTCTTAGATTAACAAATCTTTTTCCCTTTTTTGTTTACAATGCATAATTAACTTTTCAATAAAAAAAAAAAAAAAAAAAAAAAAATGGAAACGCTGCTAATTTTAGATGGAATTGTTAAATTCCTCCTCCGACCCTCCTTATAATAATAAATATGTTCTGATTATGCTGCTTTTTACTTTCTTCTATCTTTACAAGAAGAAAGTATTGGATTCATGAAAATTTTCGACTTCCGGTTTTCGATGGATTTATACGTTTTAGAAGGTCCTGAACACGTTTTGACTATTTTTAGAAAATGTCTGTCTGTGAGTCTGTCTGTCTGTCTGTGAGTCAGTCTGTATGTGACAAAAAATTTGTGGGCGCTCTATCTCAAGAACTAATGCTCGAAATTTAATAAAACTTTATATTCACTTAGACCTTGATATGAATTAGTGCCTATTGTTTTTTGGTGAAAATTGGCCTGCAGGTGGCGCTGCTATACTACGTTTTTCATGATTTTCAAGATTGCTATATCTCAAGAACTAATGGAAAGAATTTCCACAAACTTCAGATTCTGTGACCCCTTGATATACATAGACGCTGATTAAGTTTTGGTGTAAATTGATCAGCAGGTGGCGCTACTATGCCACGTTTTTCATGATTTTCATGATAGCTATATCTCAAGAACTAATGCACAGAATTTCACCAAACTTCAGGTTCCGCGATACCTTGAGATACATAGCCACTGATAAGGTTTTGGTGTGAACCGCCCTATAGGTGGCGCTGCTATGCTACATTTTTCACGATTTTTGCGATAGCTATATCTCAAGAACTAATGCAGAGAACTTCATCAAATTTTAGATTCTGTTACACTAGAATGAATAACATAATTAGACGCTGATTGCATTTTGGTATTAACCTTGCAACAGGTGGTGCAGCTATGCTGCATTTTGCACGATTTTTCCGATAGCTATATCTCAACAACCAACCCACAGAATTTCATCAAACTTCAGATTTTGTTATAAAATGACATAAACATAATTACACGATGATTACGTTTTGTTACAAATCCTTCAACTGATGGTACTGCTGTGCTACGTTTTGCAAATTTTTTGTTATAACTATATTTCAAGAACTAATGGACGAATTACCATCAAATTTCAGATTCTGTTAGGTCTTGACATAAATAGATGCTTATTAGGTTTTAGTATAAATTACCCAACATGAGGCACTACCAAGCTCATTTTCTCAGAATATTAATTAAATTTTGTGTTTTAGGCTTTTCGGATACCAGAATCTCATTAGGCCAGGTCAAATGTTCGGGGAAATTCGATAGTGGGTAACTTTGGGGTCATCACTTTTTTTTTTTTTTTTATTAAAATGTACTTATCAGATAGAAGAAAGTTTTGGGATTGACACATCCAACTAGTTTCACAATAGTTCTGCCTCAAGAAATAATAAACCTATTTTCACCAAACTTCAGATTCAATAAATTCTTTACGCGAATTTTCGCTGATTAGTTAATTAACTTATTATTATCTAAGCTTATTATAACACCTAAAAAAATGTTTTTTACTCACCCTCAATCTTTTTTTTATTTTAGATTCCCCAAGGATGTTTCTATACCAGCGGTTGCCAATCTATGGGTCGCGGCAGTTGTTTTGGTGGGTCGCGGAACAATCGAGATTTGTCATCAAAATGTATTTTTTATTTCGTATAAACAGATATAATAATTTCAAAAGATAATAATATTTCAAGGGAAAATCCTTAATTTCCTTCTAGACGAACAGAATATCCAGAAATATTTAAATCAGCTTTGAGGTTCTCGATGAAATTCTACACTTCGTGCTTATGAGAACATGCTTTTTCTACTTGGCTGTTTTTGAAAGACAAGTACTGAGAAAAAATGCGAGTTAATATATATTCCCACATTGGTAAACACCACTATTTGAAATCTCATTCATTATAAAGTTATGTTTTCATAATAATTAAAGGTATTTTTAGCTTTCTTTGTAGTTTGTGCATTGTTTAGATTACTATTCACTTACACGCATTGAGATTACTGATCCTTGTTTTTGTTGATATCCATATGAAAATTTCCGTTTTTCGTAGGATCTTGAGATCATACTAAAATTGCTATACAACTTTATCTTGGATGGGTCGCGAAATTTATTTTTACTAAAAGGCGGGTCGCATTTTTTATTTTATTTTATTTTTATTTTTTACTTAGAGGTGGGTCGCATACCAAGAAAGTTTGGGAACCACTGATCTATAGCATCATTGTCCTTAGGCAGTTTATGATTAGTTTGAACAAAAATCAACTAAAATTTATGAACCTTTTTGATTTAATAACAGTCTTAAGACCTCAAATGAAAAAATAAGGTAGCTATTAAAGGGGAGAAGTTGCTATGATATTAACCGTGAAAAGGGAAAAAATAATCATTCTGCTAATACGGTTGGGAAAGTTATACAAAATCGGTCCGGCCCTAATCTACAGAAAAAAAATGCAAGTCATGTCTTGACGCTAGATAAAAATGAAATGCGCCCCAATTTGGAATAAACTGAATTTTTTCGAGGGATCGTGTAGATTTTAAATATAGAGTTGACCATGTTTATGGAAATTTTACTGTACATTACTTATCTCGTCAGATATGAAATTCTTTTGACTCTTCCTTTCAATCTTGAATCTTGAAATACACCGTTTTAAATCGATTTTAACACCGTCTATCTGTTTTCAGAACAAATCTGCAAAGACGTTGTTATAGAGAATATTTTATTTTCATTTTTGACAGCCAGATGGCAGCATCAGCGACACACTCCTGTCAATCATTCAGAAATGTAACCTGGATTGATTTTGACTAAATCTAGCTAGGAAAAAAAAAAAAAAAAAAAATTAAGATTAATTGTTTAATATCTAATAAAATAAAACATTTAGATTTTATATTTCACTCATTGCTAGTTTCCAAGAATACAGAAATTTGCAAATAATATCTACAATCAAAAATTCTGATGCATTTGTTCCTTTTAAACGTTCGTTTCATAGAACGTTTTTTAGAATAATGGCTACATTTGCTTTCGTATTCGTTAGGCTGGATAAAGGATTTATAATGAAGAAAAATTTAAAAAGGTTTTAATTCTAAATCGAAATGTAAAAATTTATTCAATATTGAAACATTCCTAAAATACTAAAATTTTTCGAACGACAGAACAGCGGAGTTGTTCCTGTGGTGCTGCCATCTTTTGCAAATTACATAAATTAAAAATAATTTACTTACAATTCTCTTTTAATTTATTTCCTGATTTTTCCCCTAAAAAAAATATCTTTTTTCAAGCATTTTTTTAAATATAGATAATTTTAATGAAATTTCGTAAATATGTGTTAAGATAACAAGCCTGTTTAAATACATGTTAAAATAGAAAATAGAAAACTTAAAAAAATTAAAAATCAAATAAAAATTTTAGGCATGTATAATTCTTGAACTACTTGCCTGATTTGTAAAGTTTTTTCCTTGTGCACAAAAAATGTGTCATTATGTCTTTGGGATTAAAAAAATACATTAATTAGAAAGTTCATTATAATTTTTTTTAAAGTATTTATAAAAAAGAGATTTTTTTTTTTTTTTCAAGAATGACTTTTGTATTGATTAGCCCTTTTTTCACAATTCCCACTGAAAATTTTAATTTCGGAAGACTATTTATTAAAAATTTAATGCAGGCACCTCGTTCAAAATTTTATCGTTTTCCTGAAGGTATTAATGCGAATATCGCGCAAGACAAACTAACCTATGCCAGCAATTTGTCACCACCTAATGGCAGTACGAATTAAAAAATCGAAACAGTCCATCACTAGAAAAAATTTGCTGCATTAATTTTTAAATCATTAAATTTTTTTATCGCAACCTTTTTCTAATTTGCTAAACTAACTGAATTAACTGTGTTTTTCATTTCTTTTTCTTCTTTTGTAGATTTCGATTTTTCTTTTAAATTGTGCTTGAGTCCGTGCAAGCTGCAAGCACCCCTCTGTTAAGCGCATGCAATGTCATTTATATTCGCAGTGTTGAACTCAGGCAGTCGGAGGACCTTCTGTGACTCCCGGGGGGGGGGGGGGGCAGGAATTTCACTCTTTGACCATGAAAACGCAAAGTTTCAAATTTTCCGGGGGGGGGGATTTTATTGCAACGGAGGGGGGTGTATAGAATATCCCCCCAACCTTCCGCCCCCCTGAAATCAACACTGTATGTTCCGGAGAATTTTGAAGTATCAACATATAGGAAATCGAAGAAAAGTTTTGTTATCGCCACATCCGACGAGTTTACGCAGTTTTTTTTTTTTTTTTCTAATAGAAATCGACGACTTTTGTTTGTTCTAGTTACAATAATTTTCGGAATACTGAATGCATTGAAGCTCAATTCGGACATAGTTTTGATCACATCAATATATTGATGGCGTTCTTATGTATTCCATTGACAGGGATATACACAAAAGCAGAACTTGTCGCAAAAACTACCCAACCGAATCGTTTGAAATTTAAAATACATAATTATTACATAATATTGTCGAGTCATTTCTAATTTTATGAAAATCGGATGGATAGATCAATTACTGGGACAATCAAAAGGATTCCGCTACATTACGGTCAATGGGGAAAAAAGTTTCTAATGCATTTTAATCGTTTGAAATTTAAAACATATAATTATTGCGTACTTTGGTCGAGTCATTTCAAATGTTATGAAAGTCGGATGCATAGATCATTTACAGGGACAATCAAAAGTATTCCATTACATTACGATCAATGGGAAAAAAGTTTCAAATGCATTTTAATGATGTTACACTCATTCGAACATAATAGAATTGGCATGAATCTATGAAATATGTACTAAAAATACATTCTGTACAATCTGTGATGCAAAGAATATTTATTATTAAATTACAGCGCCACACAAATGCATTCTACTAAATAATGTTATACGTGGAAACATTGTTTGGGACGTGTTTTACAATAATTACAATCAACGTTTAACACACAATACACAAACACACACCACATACGTATACGTTTCGCGAGCACCAGGGCTCGCTTCCTCAGTGTATAAAATTTAAAATGTTAAAAACAGAACCCCCCCCCCCCAAATGACAGAAAGTCAGAGACACCCCCCCCCAAAAAAAAAAAAAAAAATCTTCTTTGATTTCTTTAAATAGCCTAATAACCCTGTCGGGAGCCTTCCCTCTTCGTCTATATAGCATCTCCTGGAATCACAAAACTAGCTCACGCGTATCTTCTGGTGTTTTTGTTTGAAATTTATACAAACAGCACGCGCGGATCATATTGAAGAATTTGAAAAAAAAAATGGTTTTTTGAATATTTAAGTTACAAAAAATATTGGCGTGACTGAGTTTTAACCCCCTTCTTGGCGCGTTTTCAAAATATCGCCACATTGGCGCGCTTTTGCGTTTTGTCTCCCGGAGTTTGATTCCAAGAGACATCACGCAAAAGAACGCAATTTCAAGTGGCGATAATAAAAATAATTCAAAATTATATGTTTTAAAACATAGAAATTTAAAAGAATTTGAAATATCACACATAAAAAAAAAACCACTTACCGACAAACTAGGTTTTTAACGGAGTTTGGGGGATCGCGACACTAAAAATAGAGCAGAAATACATATATTAACGCAAAATCTTAAAATATTTAAAAAATTAGGATGTAAAAAGCATGCACATTGCGAAAAATTAAAACAAATCTCATTTATATACAAAATTATTTCATAAAATTTAAGATTCCAAATTCGGATGACCATAACCAAAAATTTAATTTACAAAACTTTTAGAAGAAAAAAAAATTCTCAGGGGGGCTCTACCCCCCTGAACCCCCCGGTGACATTTTTCTTTAAAAAACATGTATAATATTTAAAAGTTCAAAACAATTCCGTTCAAGAAACAGAAATTGTACACATACTTTCTTTTAAAAACAAAACCAGTCTTTTTTTAAATAAATAAAGAAATCAATAATAGATTTTCTAAGTAAATATATTAAACTTTCAATGCAAATGGTCATTTTCATTTATATTTAATATGTAATGTAATTGCATAACATTAAGATTCAAAATATCTAAAGAAATGCCTAAAACACTTACTACACTTAAATACAAAACTGCGTCTCTACAGTCCAAAGACAATACAAATGTCTAAAATATTTTCTTTTAAATACAAAACAAAAGGTTATTAATTTAAAAAAAAATCATTTAAGAAAATTGTAATGCTCACTCTTCGTAATCCAACGGTATAATAACACACCAGAAATTCAATTAATTATAAGCGCCAGAATTAAAATTCTTAAGTTTCTCCTTTCTCGTCCAATAAGAAAGCTAGAAAAGAAAGAACGAACAGAGCATGCGCAAGCTCCCGCAAACGAAGGAGAGAAGAATCGCTTCTTCGCTCCGAGGGTTGCCGAGAAGTGCGATAGCTAAAAGTAAAGGTAAACAAGGCGCGGCGTAGTTATCGCGCGGTAGAAAACACGTCGCCAAGAAGTGGGTTAAAACTCAGTTTACCCAAAATATTTTTCAAAGTTTACTGGTTAATATAATTATTAATTGATTATGTAAATATATTACATAATTAATTATTATACAATATATTTACATAATAATAAAAATAATTATGTTATTTATATTTTTAAAAATAATTGTCATTTGTAATTAAAACTATTTGCATTTTTTTTTTCAAGCTACAAATAATTATTTAATGTAACTAACATTAATATTAATATTAATATTATTATTAATTAATTAATTATTATATAATAATATTAATACAATTATGTATAATTTATATTGAAAAATCTATTATAGGCCCATTCCATGAAAAAAGGTAAATTGATAATCATTTTAAAAAGTTTGTGTAAATAAATATGTTTGGTATTTACTGAATGGCAACATGTCAAATTTTATGTTTTCAGTAAGAATTTAAAGTTTGTCTTTTGTGGATTGGCAACACAACAGTTTAAAGATGGCGTGCATGTGCAAGCAAGTATGTTGAGTTTTATAATGCATTTTGAGTGAGTTTTTTAATAATGAAAATCCAATGAAACTTTTGAAATCAACATTTTAGGTAAGTCTAATATTCATTCTTTTTATTTCACTAAACTTAAAAATCTAGGATAATTTCAAATAATTATTACAGCACACACAAAATGCTTTGTTTCTGTGTCCCACACGTGACACAAAAGATGAATTTTTTAAATTAGGAGAAAAAAGGAACTCATTTATTTTGTTTAATTGGCATTTCTAAAGCAGTTTAGTGTAGTACACTTATCCTATGCTAGTTAAAAATTTGGGCCAAATTTTTATTTGAAGAAAAATATAAAAACAAAATTGTCCTGCACGTGACACCTTATGAGCAAGGCTATTATTTTTGTTTTCTGAATGCTAAATAAAGATTTATTATAGCATAGGTTTAACAGTTTAATGATTATTTTGTCCTAAGAACATATTCTATGTAACTAAAACGAAATGAAGATTTTTTAAAACATTTTTTATGATAGTTCCATTTTTTTTTCTTTTTTTTATATGATGCTAATATTTTTTATTTCTATTTTTTATAAATTTATTTTAATAAAATTTGAACACTTTTATGGTTATTTTTATTATAAGAACATATTGTGTTCTAATAAGAATTGATCTACTTAATTTATAGGGATTTTTTTCTATATAATAAGAAGAGTCGTGTGTTTAAGAACTTGTTATTATTCTGCTGAAAATAAATAATAAAGCTGCTTTATTTATATTCTGTTTTTCTAAGTTAAAATAGAATTAAAGTTCAATGTTTCTATGAAATTAAGTAAATTTAGACAAAAGCATTTATAATTGATAAAGTTTGTTATTTATTTAGCAGAAATGGAAAGATACTAGTGCTAGAAGAATGAAAAAGATAAGGGAGAAATGGTGCTATGAATCCCCCAGGAGCAATTATATTAAACATCTCTTCAGCTATAGCAGCTTCTTTTAAGATGGGTGAATGGGTAGTTGTAAAATATGATGGCATTAATTATCCTGGTGAAATTATTACAAGCACCAATCATGATAGTATTGAAGTGTCTGTCATGATAAAGAGTGGTAAATTCTACAAGTGACCACAGTATAAAGATAAAATTCTATATTCATTTAAAGATGTGGTAAAGAAAATATCAACTCCCACTGTAGCTAAAAATAGAGGTTGTTTCAAATTTATGGAAAACTTTTGAGTTTCTGTTTATACATTTACTTTATTTTATGTTTAAAAATGTCAATTTGAACATTTATTTTGCACAAAAAAAAAGTTAAAATAAATATTTTTGTATTGTAAAATGCATAATATGCATTTTCTTTTTTGTATTCCTTTATTTTCTGATTTTTGAAAAGGTTACTTGAATGATATTTGCAAATGTCCCACACGTGACAACAGTGTCCCGCACGTGACACTATATGTTATATTTTTTTTAGCAGTTTAAAAATTTATTTTTTCCAAAAATGATGTTTATTTCATAAACATTAGACCTTTAGCTTCTAATATATATTTTTTCTTTTGAAATTGCAAAACTGGTAGAGCAGAAATGTTAGCTGGATCATAGAGCAAATTACAAGTGGTTGACTTCAGATGTCCTGCACGTGACGCATGCAAATTAATTAATAACTAAATCATAAAACCATTTAGGAAAAATCTGTCCCTGCCTGAGATATTGTTATACCAAATATAAACTGACAAAAATGTGTTTATTCCTGTTTCTGAAGAATTTTAAGCCCTATAACACAATTTTGGTGGAGTTATAGTGTCGGATTGTCCCGCACGTGACAGTGGAATGGCCCTATAGCTTTTTTTTAAATAAATACTTTATATTGGTTTAGTATTAATTAATAATTATAAAGTATAGCGATATAATTAGCATAAATATTTTTAAGAAGTTTTGAATTTTGAATAATCATTATTGATAAAAAGTACAAAAACGAAAAAAAAAAAAATGGTTATGTGTATATGTATTTTGTAATTAATCACTTCAAATTTACTTCAAACTTAAAAATTAATTTATAAAAAATCCCAAATGTTTAAGATTAATTTAGCATTCGGTATAAACAATTATTTTTATTTATTTAAAATAAGCTAATTGTATAGCATGAATACAGTTATAATTATGATATAATCTAAATATTTATTATTTTTCATAAAAAAATTAATTGTATAGTATAAATAAAAAATTTATGAACATTTTTACTATTTAAGGCTGTATTTCGATTCAAACTGCTTAATTTCAGATTTATTTTTGAATGCACTTTTGCTCTCAAATACACCAAACTTTCAGATTCTCTTATTTGGAAAGTAGACAAGGTGCCGTTAAGGTCAATTCTTTGATAAATGTAAAAAATATTGTAAAAAAAGCGATCAAAAACGGCATTTTGAACAGATTTTCCCGAAGCCGAGAGATCTGAGAACGAAAAAAAGGGTCATGCCGAGAAGGTAAATGTTATAAATCAAATTCTAATGAATTAAGCGTAAAAAGACATCACACGGCACCTTCTACGCCTCTTCAAGAATCCCCTCAGTCAGTTTCCTGTTTCTACTTTTTAAAATGTGTCTGAAATTGTATCGGAAAATTTCGAGCTGTTGAAGGTGAAAAAGCGTTTTTTCGAATACACCCTTAACAATATTTATTACATCAATATAATAAACTGTTAATGATTAATAAAATTAAAATATAAGAAATGTACTATTACTAATATGAAACTAGAAACAAATATTTAGTGCAATTAGCTATAAATTGTCTGCATTTAAAATTATAATATCAAATTTCCATAGTATAAATTTATATCAGAAGAAATTATTTAATAATGAAAAACAAAATTTAAGTGAAATGATTCACAAAAACTATATTGTTTAAGAAAATTAATTTTTAAGAATAACTGAAGGCTAATACTGATAAATTTCTATTAATCCCCTGACTGCCCAGCCAAAGGGTAATATTGTAATGTTGTTTTCTCTGTAATTTATTAAAAATATAAAAAAAAAGATGTTTTTTCCAACCTGATGCAAAATACGTTATTGGTATCGGTGTATAATCTTTGACAGCATCAATCCTAACTTAATTTTTCAGAACTGGGTTTTATTTGTGGAATTATACTAATTTAAATATTGCTTATGTTGCAGTGAAACCTGCAGCTTAGTGTGTGAAAAAATCAGCCGGCGGCAGTCAGGAGGTTAATAAGTATACAAAATACATTAAATAGCATCCTTCTAAAAGCAAATGAATCCAATATGCCAATCTTTTCCCAATAAAGAAAATAACTTTTAATTTTATAGTATATATTGAGGATTCTGCTTTGGTTCTGCAAGTTTCAATTGTATTCAGTTTGATTTTTTTTTTTTCTTGTTTCAATGTGGTGATTTTATATTATATGCAAAACTATCAGTACTCATTTAATTGTAAAATTTCAACTGAAATGACATTTAAGTAGCGATGGAAAAAATATATAAATAAAAAAAGGGGCATAATTTTTTTTCCCTCCCTTGGAATGTGAATTAAGTTACGTGGAGGTAAATGAATCTACAGGTATAATTTTATGGTATTGTTAGTGAGATCACTCCTCCCCCCCCCCTCCACCCACACATCTTCACAAACTCAGACTTCTGATTTTATTATTTTCTATTTTATATGGAATAGAAGTGAAGATTCTCCCTGAAACTACAGCTTGAAAAACAAAAAATACTTAGTTTTTATCACAGACAGCATTCTAGGAAATATAAATAATAATTATTAATTAATACTAAACTAATATAAAGTATTTATTTACAGTAAGTTATAATTGATTTTTCACTATAAATTGTACATAATTATATTAATATTATTATACAATAATTAATTAAAAATATTAATAATATTTACATGTTATGTGATAATTTATTAATAATAATGTTAATAACATTATATAACAATTAATTGCAGCTTGAAAAACAAAATGTATGTAGTTTTAATTACAAATGACAATTAAAAAAATAATATAATAATTATTATTTTTGTAACTATATAATAATTTTAAAATATATTTATATAATTAATTAATTATTATATGACAATTAATTACGTAATATATTTATATAATTATTAATAATTATATAATAATTAATTAACATTTATTTGCTAATTATGATAATGATTTCAAACTACCTTTATGGTTCTATTATTTAATTTATAGAGACAAAGCATAAAAATTAGCTGTTCTGTTTTAAATAAAAATATAAAATCATAAAGTAAACAGACAAAAACATCCCTTTGATGTTCAATGATGTTTTACACAGATTATCGCTTACACAAATATTGTCTTTGTTATTTTATATTCAAAATAATATGATTAAACTTTTTCCTTCACTTTAATGATGTTTTACACAAACTAATATTGTCATTTTGATTTTCTATTCAAAACAATATATTAAATCTTTTTCATTCACTTTTGGCTAAAATAATTATTAAAATTAGATTTCGCAGATAAAATAAGGAAATTATCTTGATTGCATAAAGCGGAGTTGATCTAAGATGCAAGTCTAACACAGTTAGTTATTTTTTTGAAATAGCGAATGCTGAATAAAATAAATGGCCGATATTTATTTTCTCGCCAAGCAAGTGATAAACTGCCAAATACATTAACGTAAATGGCCTTCTACGCATGTGCACCAAACTCTGACAGGTAGTTTTTTGTACCTTGCCAATAGAGCTGTTGCAAACCGTACGTATTCGTTACTAAGAAACGGGTATTCCCTGTGATACGAAATACCGAATCGTTATTTAAAAATTCCACTCGTTAGCCGTTATCGGAGTCCATATGCAACTGAACAAAGTGGAACTATCTTCAAACGGTGCTTACGATTGCATAATTCATGCTTTCTCGCGAGTCCGTCTCAACAAGTATATTAAGGTACATATTAAAAAGAAAAATATTAATTGCGTATTTGAATAGAAATATTCATTACTTAGAGTGAAACCAGTGAAACATGCGATAACAAAACCTGTCGATAACGGAATGTAGAATTAAGGGAGTTCTCAAAAACGTTTTACCCCGCTTAACATCGCAAAATTTTTCTAACATATTTATAGATTCAATCTAATGCATGAAATCATAATAAGGCACTGAGGCAATAGAAGTGATATCAAATCGAGTAGCATTATGTATTGAAGATCAAGTAATAATCTAATACATTTATATGATGACCAGGGGCGTGCGAGGAGAAAACTGTGCTTGTGGCAAACTTAGAATTTGGCGCCCCCCTCCTAGATTTTTCTTGTAATAGGCCAAAAAATGACGTTAGTGTTATAAATTTTGTGCCCTCTAAATCTCCGGACCCGGGGCGACCGCCCCCCTGATGGTGACACTTGAAACATAAATCTTTCCAGAAATACTTCATCATTCCTTTACAGCTATAACGAATATTTTATTCTACTATAAGCTTCCATTCTTTTTACAGTGAAATTATAAGGAAATTTTAATAGATTAAATGCATAATTAACACAAAATTAGTTTAATTAAACTCTTAAATGATAAACACGCGTTGTTTTTTTTATTTCTTAGATCGATGGCTCTTTTTTAAATCGAAATATTAATACATAATACGTAATCTAAAAAAAAAAAAAGCGCAATTATTTTTTTTAAGTTTTAAAAATGCATATAAAACTTCATATCTGTAAGATAAATAGTACAATCCCTAAACGATCTCAAAACAATCGTTCTTCTAAAAGCATTTTTTTCTGCTTCAAAAAACCCCTCCAAATTCGTACTTACGTTTTCGGAAAAATAACGGATGCTGAAATAACAAAAACATATTTCTATCTTTCTTTTTCTTAATACCCAAATAACTAAATGAAATACCCGTATATGATACTAATACGAAAACAGAGCTGTTGCAAACCGCACATATTCTTTAACATATAACGGGTATTCCCTAAAAAAAGAAATATTGAATCGTTTCTTTGAAATATCACTCGTTTGTAGTTATTGTCACTACGCCACCGAAAAAGACGAAACTAACTTCAAACGATGTTTTACGTACGTTTGTGCAATTCATGATTCATGAATGAAGCGAGACAGTCGACGCGGTAACAGATGCGAATTTGTGTTCGGGATCTGGCATTAGGCGCCGAATTTAGTTATTTTGATATCAGTCTATGCGTATAATTCTCTTTGAATGTAACAGTTATTCTCAAATGATTTGGTTTTCGTAGGAGCTTATTGATTTATTTATTATGGAAAGAAAAATAAGTAAATTGTGGACATATTTTTCTGCAGTACGAAGTGATAAAGCAAAATGTGATTTATGACAAATGAAGTATTCAAGTAAAAAGGGTTCAACAACGAATTAAAAAAAAAAAAAAAAAGAAAAAAAAAAACATTTATTAGTAAAGCATCGTCCATTACATGATAATAGTTTGTTTCCATCAAAATCATTGTTATCGCCATTACTGAGCCAGCAGTTTAGTAATAATGATGAAAGTGTTGCAGAGAGATAAAATTTCCTTGATGATCCGAATCTCCTCCTGACACTGAATGTGTTTCTATGAAAAGACAAACAGATCTCTCAAGGTATGTAAAGAAACCTGTGTTGCTAATGAAAAAAAATATATATACGTATACTGATTTAGTTTTATACATGGTTGTTAAAGATCTTCAACAAATTTTGATTGTTTTACGATTTCGGTTTTAATGATTTAATTAACTACCTTGAACCAAATTACAGGTTTTCTTTAAGTATATTTTTTTCTTATAAAAATATTTTTGCACGCGTATTTATATTTTATATTTGAAAACATTTTTATGATAAAGACGAATTTTTTGTTTGCTTTTAAAAATGTATTTATGATAAAGTTTCATTTTCTTTTCTCTTTTTTTCGCTGATTGTAGAAAAATACGAGTAATTGCTGTTTGTTTTTAAATTTCATATTTGAAGAAAAAAAAGTATCTTAAAATATAAATAAATATTTTCAGAGATAATAATAATGTGATTGAAGTACTAATGTAGATGTTGTTTGATAGGATGATCAGGCAAGAAATAAAACATATTGCTTTTAAATTATTCTAGAAATTAAATTTTCACTACACATAATTACTTTAAGTCTATAATTAATAAAAAGATTTGCTTCTAAAAACATTTTGCTTGATTAATGACATTTCATAATTTTATTGTATAAATTTTCAAAGCTTTTACTCTTGCTAAATTGCTTTCTCCGATTATTCTTTATTTTAATAAGTAATAAATTCTACAATTTAGACATGGTGTACTAAATTATGTATCGTTTTTTAATTGTGTTTGCCTTTTTTTCATACAAAATTAGAAGCTTGATTAAATCCATGTTTTATGGACAGATGGCAGCACTAAACAATATGTGAAGAGTAAAATATACAAATTCTTCCAAAGGCTCATGTTGTAACTAGATTTCTTGCAGTTATTAGCCGGTTTCTGAGCAGTAACGAGTAACGACTATTTTCAAACGGGTAGTGAGTTTTAAAATAACGCCACCATACGGGTATTTATTTAGTAGTTAGTTTTACAGCACTACTTGCCAATAGGCGCTTGTTATCTTTGCACTTTGAAAAGCCATATGTTGGATTTATGTAAGGAATGTAACGACCACAGAGTAGTAACAGAGAATCAACTTTCATACACTGTAATGGCAACTTATTTAACATGGGATTACGCATAGACAGTAGCGAGACGAGCGGATCACTCTGAAACTACGATCATAACATAAGAGAGGTTGCTAATTCGGCGAAACATCGCTTCCTTGGCGACAAATGATGAAAGAAAAAAGAAAAAAAAAATACAGCGACGGCTTGCTGCTTCTTGTTTTGAAATTTATGAAAGAATTATTTTAATATGAAATAACTTTGACGTATTCGTCTTGCAAACAATGCATGTGTCTCTTCTTAACATAACGACCTAATAATTTAAACTTGAAAATTCAAGAACAATAACAGTAATAATTACGAATCAATACAAGCGCGGAAATCTAACAAGGAAGGTCTCCATACGGGCTTACTCAGAAAAATCTGAAAAAATTACAGAATGTTCTTCTTATATAGTTATATATGTTTATAAAAAGAATTTCGGCGGAACCTCCTTATAACGTCCGTAAAAAAATAATAAAAATTTCGTTTATTTGGCGATTTATCTCCGGTTGGCGAAAAAACGAAATTTTGAAAAATACGCTTTTACGCTTCGAATACTTTTTAAAGAAAAAACTTTCTATGTTCAATTTATTTAAATAAGTTTAATTTAAGTAATTTTAGTTTTGCATTTTTACTTTAAATGTAATTTTGTCATATACGTTTATATGTACTTATAAAAAAATGAAATTAATATGTTTTATCATTTAAAACACAATTTAAATTGATTAAAATTGTTCCAAATTGAAAAAAACACTGTTTAAAATCTGCTGCATTTTGTTGCAACGCACTCCCTTGCTTGTATACAAAACGGTTACTTGGCCGTGAAATGGAGCTTTCTCATTGGTTGGAATAGAGATATTATATACAAGTGGTGGAGTGCGTTGCAACAAAATGCAGCAGATTTTTAACAGTGTATGACACGGTCAATTTACCTTGCTATGGAGCATTCTCATTGGTCAGAAGAGAGATATTCTATAAAAGTAGTGGAGTGACGTTGCAGTAAATGCTGCAGATTTTTAACAGTGAAGTCAATTAAAATCAATTTTCAGATTCGTTAAAATCGTCTGCTTTTGGCGAGGAAATGCACTACTCGCGAAATCCCGCGTCGCTTTCAGCTTTTCACGCCAATTATTCCAAACTATTTTATTTTTTTACATATCTAATAATGTAATTCCGCCGCTAATTTTTACTGATCCTTTATTACCTACATGAGTAGTTTAATTCATATTTTTTTCAAAAAAATCTGAGTATGCCCCCAATGGAGACCTTCCTTGTAAGATCAATAAGCACGCGTGCAAAGATAATCAAATCAGCATTCAGCAAGCTAGAATATGGTTACAGTTAAACAGAAATCACAAGGATAAAAATCGCCAATGCGATGGTTTAGTTTTTAAGTCATCCACTGAGGGCGTTCTTTTCAAGCCGAGTTGAGGCTCTGTCTGTACTCTGTGAGGTAGCCTACCTTGCCGATAGGCGCTTGTTATCTTTGCACTTTGGAAAGCCATATGTTGGACTTATGTAAGGAATGTAACGACGAGGTGGCAATGCTAGAGCACACACGCTCGTCATTTGAGTTCAGATAGATCTTGTTTTGAATGATTGGTTTAGTTTTTAAGTCATCCACTGAGGGCGTTCTTTTCAAGCCGAGTTGAGGCTCTGTCTGTACTCTGTGAGGTAGCCTACCTTGCCGATAGGCGCTTGTTATCTTTGCACTTTGGAAAGCCATATGTTGGACTTATGTAAGGAATGTAACGATGAGGTGGCAATGCTAGAGCATACACGCTCGTCATTTCAGTTTAGATAGATCCGTTTCCCGAATAAGCCACGAAGATCCTACTTCTATTGATTTTAAACGAAATCTTTAAATTTTACCGGTATCAGTAGAATATTATTATAGTTGGTAGAGAAACCAATTAAAGAAAATGTTATTGGTTCATGAGTATGCCGACAAACGACAAACAGGGCGTGAAGCTTGGAAATGTATTTAATAACGATCTAATGCATGTTAAAATGTAAATTAAATGATGAATACGAATAAAAATTTTGCGGATTTTGCGGCGGTGAAACAGACGTTATAAAAAAAAATTATAATTGTGTCACAGTTCCGCGATTTTCGTGAATTTTTCATTGAGTAATACCAAAGACCAATGTTTTAATTAACAACTTCAGGTTTTGTTTACCTTAATTGCTTATTACTGCATGCAGGCTTCTCGCTGGCTTCTGACCAACATTAGCAGTTTGGCGAATAGGAAATAAATATAAAAAGAATATTGCCCACTTAAACAGATGGCAGTGAGCTCACAGACTACGCATACTATTTGTTCATTACAGCCTTATATTTACAAGGGTTAATTCCGTTCGAAAAACAAACTAGGGGGGGCAGCTCCCTTCATTTTCCCGTTTTTTACTTAACCATTGAATCCCTTAAACTAATCAGGAATATGATTCATCATATAAAAAGTTTGAACAAAAACTGATAATTCTGCACAAAAAACCCATTTTCATATCAATTAAGAAGGGGGGGGGGGTATGAACCGTCCGTTACCCCTCTTTATACTTATCCAATGAACATCTAATACTAATAACGGAAGTATCTCATCAGAATAATCCTACATCTAAATTTTGAACGAAAACTGATAATTCTGCATGAAAAAATCCATTTATATAGATTAAGGGGAGGGGCATTAGCCCCCGTTCTACCTCTTATTCATATCGAATGAACTCCAAAAACTAATCAGGGAAGCGCCTTATCAGGATATACCTGTATACAAAATTTCAAGTGGATAGGATAGTTTTATCATGAGTTATCGCGTTAAGCACGTACATAAAGAACGTGCGAGCACATAAGCTCTCAGGCTATGATAGCCTGTGAGCTAAAAAAGTGTTATTGGAGAGGGACAAAAGGAAAAAAATAAGTTTCAATGTTTTATTTAAACTGAAAAATGTTGTTAGAGAAACTACAATAAATCAGCCGCCCATCCCTCAATAACCAAGCCTCTTATTTTCCGGCATGCAGGTGTACCTCGATTTTTTTTCGGCATGCCGGGTAATGCGGTATCAATAATGGAATCATCCCTATTACTCTAATTAATTTATAAGTATCTGAAAACGCCGAGATACGTTTGTAGAGCTAACAAAGGGTTATAATTATATTTTTTGACATTATGTTATGCAATAAATTTTATATATATATATATATATATATATATATATATATATATATATATATATGTTAATATATTTGTATACTCACTATAAGCGTATTGCATACTCAGAGCTCGATCAAAAAATTTTTCCCCAATTTAACTCAATAAGTCTGTCTACATAATTTATATCTTAAAATTCTGCTACTAGAAGTATATCTTTAAAAATGAATAAAAAGGGGCAAATGCAAAATTTAAGGCGGGGCTATAAATGGCAAATTTGATGGTTATTTAATTCTTGAAATAATCTTTTGTGATTGCACTTAATGCCTATACTTTGCGCTTTCATATAAACTGGGAACAATAGCCATGACCGCTTTAAATTGTTAAATTTTGTATTTTCATTTTCACATTAAAAATGAATATCAACCTCAACGTTAATAGGCGGAGTTTCGGTTTAGAGAAACATAAAGGGTGGCGTATTGATGTAAAAGAAAATATATTAAACTGTTGTCATAATTTAATATCTTTCCAAAATTTTATGTAAAAACCATAAAATCTGTCCCTCAAGCCGTCATCTAAAAGAGTTTTAGAAATGAAATTTAGAAATATTACTATTAAGCTATAGTGATTTTAACACGATTTTTGTTCCACGTACGCATTGATTCCATACGAAATTTTGATTTATACAAAGTTTTATTATTTTAATTTTAGTAGTACGAGGTGGAACTCGTCGAAATTCGACGAAAGAAAATCTTTAAGAAATAACTGTTTCATTGATTTATAATAAATCTACAGTTAGTTACAGTAAAAAATACATCATATATTGTTCAGTCAAATTATAAATTATGTAATAGTCAAATCATATATCATTCAGTTACAAATATGTATATATAAGGTGGTAAGCCCCGTAAACAGAATTGCTACAAAATTATAAATTATAATACATTAATGTATATCATAAAAAGAATTTATTTGCATAAATAAATGATTACAATTAAAAACAGGAATAAAATTAACGTTAGTTTTAGAGTTAAGAGACATGATTTATTGATTTGTTAAATGCGAAATTACTTAATAACTTATAATTATATATTGAACTAAATTCCAATGCATTGCTTATCTTTATTTTTAATTTAATACCTGTACAATTCTAAGATACATTTTTATTAATTATATATAAATGTTATATAATACTGCTATAAAAAATCAAAAAAAGGTGTTTTACATTATAATGTTCAAAGAAAAAAAATGTATTCTAAAATTTCAAAAGTTAATTTGATATTTCTGTGTTTTATACCGCAGTTTTATACCATGACAGAAAAAATTGAACTAAAAAAACATAATATTTAAGTTAAATATTTTTTTTCTCTATTTAGGTTTAATATAAGGAATTGGTACTTCTATTTCCAGCTACTCTAATAATTATACATTCTTTCTTTTTCAAACGAAGTGGCGTATTTGAATAAATCATCAATTATTAAAAATATTTCCTCACCATGCCCACGGGAATGCATGCCGAAAGTACTAAGAAATTTAAATAATATGGACATATTTAATGTATTGTCTATATTATTATAACGTTTGTCGCATTTCATATTACTTATTTTGTTATAAAATATATTTAATTATTTTTTTTTGCTAATTTTTTAATAAATGAATTTAATGAGATTAAATACGTAAATTTTAGCTATTAATATTATTACTTGTAGTTGAAGATTAGATGTGTTTATACTTTAGTATGTTTGAGGAGCATAAATAATAATTTAAAGAAGTAAATTTACTATTTGAGGCATTATTTAATAGTTAAAACAGACATATTGTTTAATTCTACTTACATCAGAAAGATTAATGAAATAATTTATATATATACCTCAACCAAGATTTTCTCTCGTCATCCCAGATCCCAGTGTCTCGTACTGCTAGCGCCTTCCAAGGCAGCTGGTGGTGAAAATTTAAATAGTTGATAGAAATTATATGGTGTTTAAATGATATTAAAAATATGTATATGTAACGCTGATATAACACACATGCCAATGAGCAGAGTTTAACAGTGTATTCGAAAAAACGCTTTAACACCTTTAACAGCTCGAAATTTTCCGATACAATTTCAGACACAATTTTTAAAGTAGAAACACGAAACTTGATGAGGGGATTCTTGAAGGGACGTATGAGGTGCCGTGTGATGCCATTTTACGCTTAATTCATTAGAATTTGATTTATAAACAATTACCTTCTCTGTATGACCCTTTTTTTCGTTCCCAGATCAACCGCTTCGGAAAAATCGGTTCGAAATGCTGTTTTTGACTGCTTTTTTTGCAATATTTTCTGCATTTATCAAAGAATCGATAATCACGGCACCTTGTGTACTTTCCAAATAAAAGATTTTGAAAGTTTGATTCATTTGAGAGCAAAAATGCATTCAAAAATAAATCTGAAAATAAGCAGTTTGAATCGAAATACACCCTTAAATATAAGCAACAAAGAGGTTTGGTATTTTTTGCATAAAGTGTTAAAAATATTATGTTAAAGACAAAAAAGTTTGGCCTACAGATTGCTATTGAGAAAGATGACACATTTAGATAAGAATGTTAGTTAGCGAAATGAAATTTAGATATAATGGAAGAGCAGTGTATATTGCTACTTATATAATATTATATAATATAATTATATTTTAATGTTTTATGCTAAAAAAAATGGGAGGGGGGGGACACAATTTCTTATCTTAGCAGCTTATTATTGCATTTTTCGAAAAACAATTAAATAGGTGGGAACTCGTTACCTGCCATAAAACTTCCACTACTTTTCTCGTATTTATTTTGAAAATTCTGAGTTTAAATAAGATGGTGATTAGTATTTAAAAAAAATAATGTTGCAAGTTGCGAGATAGTAATCAAGCCAAGTTGGATTTAACCAAGATACTATCCGAATAGTGTAATAATAGATTAAAAAAAAAAAAAAGTATATATATAAGTAGCAATCAAAAGAGCATATTGAAATGTGTTTTTAGATGCAAAGAATATATACTTTCGTCTCATCGTTATCGAGATATAAAGTTTTAAAAATTGCAAAATGAAACATGTAGCGTTAAAAGAGGAGGGGCTTTTTGCAAGTCAGTGAGTGAAATATTTCATGCTGTAAAGTAGTTAGTTATAGCTTCCTTTCTTATCAATGAGAAGTTCCTTGGTTAAATTATCCGTGCCACGAGACTTAATTCAGCTTGGAACCCATATTTTGAATGTAGAACTCAGTAAAACATCTCATTCTCATTTTAAACTCTGTATGAAGCGTGTGCTATATTGTAAAAATGTGTTGTAATAATCCTTTAATTGTGTTCTAAAGCTATGCCCAACTATCAAACTTATGAAAACCAATCTGGTATTGTCCAGACTAGCAATAGTCAGTCTAGCAGTTTTCGGAAATATCCTCCCAAACTTGCTGCTAATTTTACATTTAATCAGTATTGTTACACATTTAAGAGATACAATATTTTAGCGTTTTTAGGTGCGTTCGTAAATATGTAAATATGTAGCACCTATTCTTGTCGCTCAGTCCGTCTATCTGTCCGCATATAACAACGCAAAAACTACCCAACCGAATCGTTTGAAATTTAAAATACATAATTATAACATAATTTTGTCGAGTCATTTCAAATGTTATGAAAGTCGGATGCATAGATCATTTACAGGGACAATCAAAAGGATTCCATTACATTACGGTCAATGGGGAAAATTTTCAAATGCATTTTAATGATGTTACACTCATTCGAACATAATAGAGTTGGCATGAATCTATCAAGTATATGCTAAAATATGCATTCTGTACAACCTGTGATGCAAAGAATTTTTATTATTGATTTACAAGGCCACACAAAAGTATTCCACTACATAGTGCTATACGGGGAAACGTTGTTTGGGGCATGTTTTAAGTATATTCAACTATTTCACATTTTATGAATAAGATCAGTGCTGTAATTGGGCGGGAACGCGTGGGAGCACCGTTCCCAGAAATATTTAGTTTGTTACTGTAAAAAAAAAAAAAAAAAAAAAAAAAAAAAAAAAATCGCGTACGAGCGCAATTTTTTTTTTTTTTTTTTTTTTTTTTTTTTTTTTTTTTTCAAGCAAAACGTTAATTTTTGCTAAGTTTTAAGGAGATGCGTTTTCATTTATCAAGAAAATACTTCGACTAATTAGATGCTTTGAAACCATTGTGTTGCCATTGCCCCTTGAATACTAAAGCTGAGTGCTGATACTAATACCCTGTTTACACTACAAACATAAGATATCTTAAGTTCGCCGTGTTTGAAGTGGACCCTCCCGGAATTGGATGCCTGTTCACATTGAAAAATTTACCTAAGATATCTCAGCGAATGTCACTGTATCTCTGAACTGAACAAAGGTAACGTATGCGCATGCGCTAGAAATAAAGACGGCCGCAACAGCCAATCAGTAAAAGCGAAGCTTTATAGCCAATGAGAGCGAGTGGTTGTTCCTGTATCTAGTCCGAGAGAGTTGAAACTCTCTGAGAGAGTTCTAGGCCTGAGATATCTTAACTATCCATAGTGTGAACAGGGTATTAAATGACGGCTACTGAAAATGGATTTTTTTAAAGTGTGCACTGTGACCTAAGTTTTGACTCCAGTAATTTTTTTTTAAAAGATTTCTTAGACTTTTTTAATCTCAGAAAAATGAAGCGAAAAATCTTTAAAAAAAATATTGGTACCAAAACTGAAGAGACCGTACATGCGCTGAAAAAAAATCGGCGCTGATGCCTAGTATTCACAGGGCGGAGGTTCTGAACTGATGTCAGTCGCCCTAATCTTACTGAATGAAATATAAACAACTTCAATATAATAATTATAACTGTTAATTTTTTTTTAAAAAAAGTCGGCTTTTATGGTTAAATGTTTCAAATTGGCTTTTGGGTTAGCAAAAATCCGGTAGCATAATAATCTATGAAAAGTTGAGTTCCCACAAATATTTTTTTCCAATTACAGCACTGAATAAGATATACGTTGCTGAGGTGCACTAAAAATTACTTCCTGCATATTTACAGAAACACAAAGATTTCAACTACTATATTGTATCCGGAGTACGCTCTACCAAGATCTGAATATTTTTAAAACTTCGTTATCGTACGAACGCACCTCATTTGCTACGCTTCACGTGCAATTTCCAACTTGTTTTTTTTTAGTATTACTGATTTGAGATAACTAATTTCCACACTATATATTTTAAACGCTATAGTAACATGACCCCGATAATTTACTCAAAGAACTTCTAATTGACAAGAAAGTAACCTACTACTGGGGGGGGGGGGGGTCTTTAGAACGTGAACTGTTTCGCTAGCTGACTAGCAAAAAGCTTTACCCATTTTTATTACTAGATTATTCTCTTTTTTTTTTTTTTTTTTTTTTTTTTTTTTTTTTTTTAAATTTAAAATTTTATATCTAAATAACGATGAGGCGAGGCAAATAATTCATGTATCTAAAAACATATTTCAATATGCCCTTTCCATTGTTACTTATTTTTTTTTTTCTATTATTACACCATCGGGTGGTTTCCTGGTAAGGTCCTAATTATAGACATTAATGGAGCTATTGCAAAATTATTATCAATGAATAGAGAATAATAATGATTATTATAACTATTATTATAATTAAAATAATAATTAAAAGATGGGAGTTTTCATTTTTTGCAGTCTAATAAACAGATTTCGTTTGTTGGATTAAAAAATAAAATGCAGATAAAGAAAATAATTCAAAAATTAGTGCAGAATGTATTCGGACAAAACCCGAGCGTCAATTTGAACAGTCAAACCGAACCGTTCAATTTTGTGCTTCCGAAATTGCTTATGAACGGGTACGTAAAATTTCGATCCCGAGCCACTTCAACCTCTGGTCATTTCGATCCCTTGTTATTTCGATTTATAGCTATTTCACACAGTTTTTCTCTGTTTTTAATAATTGTTGTTTTCAAATTTTTAAGTGTTTTTCTTCCCACAGCTTGAAAGCAATTTTCATGAGCAAATTTTATTAAAATTGGGACTTTTTTCTTTTTGTAATAAACTGATTATTTTTAATCTTATGCAATAACGTACTAACTATTATTTTAATTATTTTTTTCAGAAAATTACATATTTGCATAATTTGCACATTCGAGTAGCATATTTAATTTTTTAAAGAAATAATTTGACTTATGTGAGGCATATAAAAAATTTAAAACATACATATTTTTTTTTTATTTGACTCACATCAAAAATTTTCTAAAGAACAGTTTTATAGGTATTCCTTAACTTTTTGGATCAGCCAGTCATCAGAGTTGCGAAATTCTTGTCGTACCACTGGCGTCATTCCAGGAGCAAGTGGTAAAATTTAAATAAGATATAACTCAGGATTACTAGCCCTTCAATGACAAACTCCCTCTGTATGAAGCAGGATCATTCCATTTTTTAGCAGGTGGGGTAAGGTAGAAGGGAGTGATCGCGGCCGCGGCATGCGGTACGAAGGCAATGAATGTACAGTAAAACCTCCGTAACGGGATCTCCCGAATAACGGACACCTCTATTTAACTGACAGTTTTCCGATCCCCACTTCCAAAATCTAATTTTTTGTATGTTTAATCTCTGAATAACGAACATTCCGAATAGTGGACAGTAATTTTTGCGATAAAGTGTGAGAAATTGTTATTTAACGAAGAAAAAAAAAAGTAAAAATCCTCTAAAATCGACAGGGCAATGTGTCGAAATTTTGTGATCACAGATAAATGTAGAGAGTGGGCCGGGCCTTACTTCCCACGATCAGTATTGAATTCCGAGGGACATTACCTCCCCCCCCCACACACACACATTCCCCTCCGGAAAATTTGAGTTTTTATGCTTTTTAGAAGTGGCAAAATACAGTCAGCAGTGACACTTTTTTTTTCTTTTTTAATGGGACAGTGGACGTTGAAATTTTTTTTCTTTAATTTTCATCGTAGCAACATTAAATTTTGTACATATATACATTTCACAAAAAGTATATAGAACACCTTGAAAAAATTTCCAATCTTATTAAATTTTTTAAATTTTTAAACGAATTTTTAAAATGCTCCTCGCGTCTTAATTTTTGAGACTTTTCTTGCTTTTGCATTTTTATCACTTAAAACTCTATTATAAATAAATATGTGTAAGATTTTTTTAATCTCTTGAATAATTAATATTTTACGGATTTTTTTCTGACTTTTATATCGATTTTCATCAAAATGTTTCCTTTTAATAAGTAAAAAATCATATTTGACTATCTTAATGAAGACAAACTTTAAAAAGCTTGCACAATTTCTTTCTAAACAATATCAGGATACTTCCTGATCAATTTTATAAATATTGATCAAAAATTACGTCGCAAGGAGCATTTCAAAAATCTAAAAACGCTGAAAAATTTGTTTTGAGAAAAACAGATTTAAAATACATAAATACATTTACCTTTATTCTTAAAACCTTCATAAATGATATTTTAATAATAAAAAAAAATTTTTTGGTTCTATTATACCACAAAAATAGGTCTTTTTGCGACGATTTTGCTATAGATAATTTTGCTCAAATAAAGATCCACTGTCCCCTTAAGATGATTTAGGAAAATTAAAACTACTGACATGGTTAAAACTTCGCATTGAAAAAAAAGTGTAATCTTTAAATGCTAAAGGAAACTTTTTAAATGCATTTTTTTAGTAAGAATGTAATAAACCATGTATAAAGCAATGTATGAAGAAATTAGTTGATAATATTTGAAATAATCGCGAAGGTATATACACCACGGAGTAGGAATCAGGAGGGGAAACTTAATATGCATGACTCTTCGAAAATACAAAGTGAAATTTTGGTAAATAATGAGAATGCTGCGATACGTTGTAGGCTGATTTTTTAGCAGACTTTCAATATGATTGATTGTATGTCTAAGATATATATGTTCAAATTAAAAGTTATTTTATTTTATTCGCTTATGTGTCATATTGATATACTATAAAAGAAATTAAGATGGGATATAAGTGCTGTGTTCCTGGATGTAAAACAGGCTATAATAGTAAAAAAAAAAAAAAAAAAAAAAAAAAAAAAAAAAAAAAAAAAACGAAGGAAAAAAATTAAGTTTATTCCGTGCTCCACAAGTGAGTGATGTTTTTTAGGCTTTAATATAAAGCTATTTACTTGTAATTATATTTAAATAGAGATTTTTTTATTGCGTATAGATCTTAATTTATATATTTTTTAAATGTTACGTAGAATAATAAAGCACAGACTTTGTTTTGTGTCTAAATACAAACTTATTTAATGTGAAAAAAGACGTGTACATTTTACAAAAGTTTAATTAGCCAAAGATTTTGTATACATTTTTACAGCATTTGTAAGCAGTATTCATTACTTCTTTATCCACTGTCTATGGATTAATTAATATTATATAAATTTATTGGTCCTTAAAATCAGTATTGAATTCAGACTCTTTTTTCCGGGAGGGACATCAGTGGCTCCGGGGGGCGACATTATAGAGTTCCGGGGGGGGCATTGGAATTCAATTTTTATGAAGTTCTGACCATTGAAAACACAAAATTTCAAAATTTCCGGGGGAGGAATATCCCCCTGGGCCATCCCCTTAATTTAACACTGCATGAAATATAAAACTGTTTCGATTTCATCTCGCCAACTGAAGTTTCCGCTTCCTTTTTCTAGAAATTTTACACAAGCTTTAATACATATCTTGAGGTATCTTGAGGATGTTGCGCAAACCTTAAAAAAATGCAGCATAACAGTGCCACTTGTTGAGCGATTTACACCAAACAGTGATCAGCATCAGTTTAAATAAGGGACTACGTAAATATAAATTTTTATTAGAATCCGTGCGTAGTTCTTGAGATACACCTCTTGCATAAACCATAAAAAATGCAGCATAACAGCGCCATCTGTTGAGCGATTTACACCAAAAACTGATCAGCATCAATTTATATCAGAGGCTACCTTAATCTAAATTTTTATTAGAATCCGTGCGCTGGAATGAATAATTGCAGCGACACCTGTTGAGCGATTTACACCAAAATTGATCAGCATCAGTTTATATCAGAGACTGCCTATTAGACTATATTATATACATTTATATTACAATCCATGCATTAGTTCTTAAAATATATCTGTTGCATAAATCGTAAAAAATGCATCATAGCAGCGCCACCTGTTGAGCGACTTTCGACAAAAACTAATCATCAATAATTTATATCAGGGACTACCTAAATATCAATTTTTATGAAATTCTGTGTCTTTTTTCTTGAGATAGAGCACCCACAATATATATTTCACAGACAGATATTTTATAAGAACATTTTTTTGGCATCTCTAACCCCTAAAACGTGTAAAATCCGTCGGAAACCGGAATTCGAAAATTTATACAAATCCAATACTTTCTTCTTGTAAAGATAGAACGAAATAAAAAAAGAAATTGGTGTTGGTATAATAAATTTGGTGCTCCCTCAATCTCCTCGGACAGGGCGACTCCCCCCCCCCCCACCATTTCACACGGGCCTGAATTGTCCGGATGGAGAAGATGGGGATTTAAAAGCAAAAATTCCCGAATGAGCTAAGAATAATTTTGAATAATAGATATATTTTTATTGCTCAGTCACAAAAAAAAAAAAAAAAAAAAAAAAAAAAAAAAAAAAAACCTATGTTTAAATTATTTTAAATGTGTAATATGGGGATGCGATTAATTACAATATTTCCCCCTCCAAATAATTAAAAGAAAAATTTGCTTTAATTCTACATGCTGCATAAATATCCAAAGCTATGAATTATTAAATTGTTCAAAGGTTATAAAAACTATACGCGAAATTAAAATTTACTCCAAAATATTTGATTAATACTTAATTTCTAAAAATCATGTCTATTTCTTTGCGATATTCAACTTACTTACAACAGTCATTTTAATCCGTGATGTTCAATGTTTTTAAATGGCCTGCCCTTTGGTTTTTGTCAGAATGATCTCGTATTTTAAATGGCTTTAAAAAGAAAATGAAGCGCCGAATACCTTTAAAAAAACATGTATTTTGTGAAGAAACCTTCAACCAACCATATTTTCATTTCTACAACTTTCTAAAAATTCAGATTTTTCGTTTTTTTTTTTTTTTTTTTTTTTTTTTTTTAAATGACCATTTTTTCCATTTAAAAGCATTGCAGAAGCATCGATCGACAGCCCACATTCAGCGGTGTCGCCCCCTATCGTCAAAATATCCGCATGGCAAAATTTTAACACTACTTTCCCCTCCTGCTTCTTACTCCGTGCGCACAATGCATGAAGATAGAAATAGTAGAAGGAGAACAAAGACGGTGCTTCCACTTTTGCCCCTAAAGTCTTTTTGACGAGTCTGGCTGGCATTTCCGGCGGTTTAGGAGAAGATGAAATCTGACGGAAAGTCAGTCCAGCATCACTAGCGCCACGCCAGGCACCAAGCAATACTTTGGGGCTAAGTTCTGTTGGGAAAAGCCTATCTTATCTGTTCTCCTTCTACTATTCTATCTCCATGGCACAACGCTTAGGGATAAACAAACTGAAGCTCCTCCCACACTAACAAGCGAGGCCATCTACTGGAGAATGCTTTAAAAATATGTCATGCTGGGCTCTTTAAATTAATTTTAAACTTCTTTTTAGTTCGATGAATTGAAAACATTCTTCACTACATTCTTAAATTAATACTAATAATAATATTAACGAACTCTTTCTGTAACTAATAACATTTTCCTTTTATTCATAATTTAGTTAATTTAAAGTAAAATTTTTTAAAGTAAAATTAATAAAAATAAGAGAGGATATATTTTAATTGTAAATATTTAATTCACATATGCTTTAACATTGAATTACGGTTTGCATCTTGACTTAGGACTATCCTCTATTAATATTAGCATATTTAATTTATTTGTTATTTATTTAAATTTTTTTCTTAAAAGAAATTTATTTCATATTTATTAATTCATGATTTCATGCAGTAAATGGAAAAATTTGGGGTTATTCACAGATAAATCCATGTTTAATTACTATTATTATTTAAGAATTCAAAGAAGAACTTTATTTTATTCATTATTTTTGCAGCTTGTTAAGAAACAAGATAAGTTTATTTTTCATATTTTGAATTTATATTTAATAAAAGAGAAATGGAGAGAAAAAAAATCAACAATTTGAATGTAGATTCTGCCATTGCAGAATTCAATTTTGCCTCCGATTCGAAAATAAATAAATAAATAAATAAATAAATAATAATAATAAAAAAATTGATAGAGGTCTTTTAGAAGGGCAACCCCGTTTAGAACGCAATGAACTAACTTCATTTTTCTTGTGTTTATCAATATAATAGCAAACAGAACGGCGTGAAATACCCAATTGATTAGCAATTTCTCCCTGAGACATTGGAATTGCGGAATAATAAAGAGATACAATTTGACGTGCTACTTCTTCATTGACTAGATTCATCAAAAACGGATTTTTCTTTAGTTTAAACACTTTTTTATAGACTCTGAGAAAAAGGAAATGCTTTTTAACAATAAAACGAGTGGAATCCCGTCAAATTCGACGAATGAAATGTTTAAAAGACCCAATCGATTTGGTTTTAAAAAAAGCAAAAGTAATTACATTATTGAATCAATACGTAATAAATATATTTCCAAACTTAATGTCAAGTTTGCCAGTTACAATTTTGCATGCAAATATTTGCACATCTTCAGTTAAAATTGTAATCTGAGTGCCGGCGAAATCCAGAAATTTTATTTTATATGCACTCACAGAAAAATAGTTTTATTAAAAAAAAGTAATTTCATTTTTACTATGACATTATTTTCACTAACTGAAGTCATCTGAAAGTAAAATCTCAATCTCAGTGTCCATAATGAAAAGAAATATTGAAATGTAATATCGTTATGAGTAAAAATGCGATGTTTTAAATAGTGACGTCATTTTCTCTTCAAATGTTTTTTAAAAGTTACTGTTATTAGTAATATGAAAAAGGCATCCGTAATAATATTGTAATTCCCATTTATCTGGTTGCTGAATGACATCATTTACCCTATTTGAAATTTTTCTTATTTTGCTTTAGACATTAATTTTTATCATAAATTATTTTCTGTTATTTTATTTACATTATTATTATTATTTCTCAGTAAATATATATTTTTACCACAATTAGTGCATAATTATACGCAATCATTTTATTGTGGCTAAATTTTACGAAAACAATTAACTTTTTTCTTTTAAATGCGAGGACATGTTCCCTGATGAAATAAAGCTTCCGACTGGTGGAAAGCGATAATGGAAAATAAATTTTTATTATCGAGAGAAAAGCTAAACTGAGTTGCCACCATTTTGAACAAATATCGTAAAAAGCATTTAAAATTAAAAATAAAATATAAAAATGGAAATAAATTAAAAAATAGCTAAAATGGGCACAACTACAAATAAATAGCTTTCATTTAAAAAATAATTATCAAAATCGGTTGAGTAGAAAATTCAGGGCTGATGACACGTTATTTCTTAGCTTGTCTGAAAGAAATAGCATCGGAGGATAATAAAAAAAGTATTTCTAAATTAATTAAAGTAATTTTATTTATCAGTTACTTTTAAATACCTTTATCCGAATTTTACTTAATTATGTAAATAATTTTTTTAATGTAAAAAACAATGACAAAAATGCACAATTTATTTCACTTATTTTTTATAAGTAACTATTTAAGCGTGTGCTACATTAAAAAATATATTCTTACATTTAACCTTAAAAGTGTAATACAATTTTTTTATTAAAATTATAAATATCCAAATATAAATAAATAAAATATCCAAATTAATTTTACATTTTTTTCTTCTTAGTAATTCATTAAAAACATTTTTCATAATATTCTCAAAATAATAATAATAATAATAATAATAATATAATTCTTTCTGTGACTATCCATAAAAGTTTCACTTTATGATATGACATCATAAAACTAATGAATTTGTATAAAAATTCTATTAAAAAAAGAGAGAGAGAGAGAGAGAGAGAGAGGGATATACTTTGATATCAAATATTTCATTTATACCTTTTTCGTTATATCCCAGTATACTTGTGTAGATGTATTGCAATATAATGTATGCATAAAAGCTTTTTCCCTAAAAATCTGGAAAAAAACTTTAGATTTTTTAGATTAATACCTGTTAATAATTATCATATTTTATTGATTTGTTTTATTTTTTTTCATTTAAAGAGATTTTTTCATTTTATTTTATTTTATTTTTTATTTATTTATTTATTTATTTTTGAATTACTAATTTATAATGTCAAGCTTTAACAGAAAATCATGATCAGTTATTATTATTATGTAAGAATTCAAATAAGATCTTTTATTATTATTATTTTTTATTTTAGCATCTTGTTGATAAAGAAGAAAAGTTCCCTTTCAAAAACCCACTAGGATCTTATTTTTATTGTAATTTTTTGAATTTATACTTAATAAAAGAGAGAAGGAGAGAAAACTATATAATATATACTTTCCAATAATTTTAGTTGTCTTATTTAAATTTTATACTATACTAAATTTGAATTCAAATTTTTAAATATATTTAAAAACAAACGTTTTTACTATTTTTAAAACCTAAATATAAGAGTATAATATCTTTTTATGTAATGCGCATTTAAATATATTAATATAAATTAATTTAAAAAAAAATTACATTTTTGTAGCTTTTTTTATATGAAAAATAATTTATTTTCTCTTATAAATTAATAAAGATGGTTAAGATAATTCTTTTAGAAATACGTTTGTATAAATCTGTCTATTTTTTTAAGTTTATCATTTATTATTATTATTTATACTTAGTATTATTATTTAAATAATTAAGTAAGATTAGGATAAAGGTATTTGAATGTAGTTGATAGTTTATTATTAGTATTTATATTTAAGTAATTAAAATTTTATGGGTAGACACAGAAAGAATGTATACTATTAATTATTATAATTTTAAGAGTATGGTGAAGAATGTTTTCATTTCATTAACGCCAAAAAAATAATAATAATAAATAAATAAAATTAATTTAAAAATCCCAGCATGATCTATTTTTAAAGGATTCGCCAGTAGACCGCACTTGCTTATTAGTGTGGGAGGGGTTTTTGTTTTCGTTATATCTCATGAAAACGTCATGAATTTTCCGTGTCCTACCCAATACTATTCTGGATCTATCATCCCCACGGCTGTCCTCCTGGGTTTAAGTATATATATCTAAGTCGTTTCGAATAGAAACAACTTATACCCTGTTCGCACTAAGAAAGTTAAGTCACTTAACTTGAAGTTTTTTGAAGCGGTCGTACCCGGAGTCAAGATTCTTGTTTAAGCAAGTTTCTGCAACTCACTTAAGTGAGCACTACTCGCTTAACTATGAGTTGAGTGGAAATGTGCCTTCTGAATATTTAATTATTATTTCTGAATTTTAGAATATTTAATTCTGAAAAACAATTATAAATTATTTCAAACTGTTATTTGTTTACCCCAATTGCTTAACACGTGCGTTTGTGGTTTTTTTTTTTTTTTTTTTTTTTTTTTTTTTTTTGTAATCAAAGTTTAAAAATGGAAAATATTGAACCTGTTATTTCTTCCAGCAAAATAAATTGGGAGGATGACAAAATTAATTTTTAATTGAAATATGGCAGGGTAATTGCTATGCACTGAGCTCGACATATAACAGGAGGTCCGACTCTGCGGTCAGTCGTCTGCTAGCCGAATTACAACCCGGAGAAGCATAGTAGGCAAGAGGGAAAAAATAGTTCGCTTTTTCAATGTTAGACATAGGAGAAATCTCTTTATTATTATCCCAATTTATTCTTCACTAATTAAGTAAATTATAAAAACAATGAGAGTAAGTGATCTATAAGAACAGGAACTACCCGATTAGTACTTATTTAGCAGAAATATTTTTAATTAAATTGTTTATAAAACCCATCTTTCACATCCATTCGAAATCGGCAGATAATGTTGTTTTGAAATTGGCATTTAATTATCCGGCTTTTTTATTATCCGAATATGTATTTTTATTTTATCATTTCTGAACGAAGGAATACTTTGTTTTTATCATTATGTTTATAGTTTTAAAGAACAATTTACAAATTAATTTCAACAAAATAAAGCTTCAAATTTTAATCAAGGGGTTTTAAGTAACACAAAAATTTCAGAAGTATTAAAACATAAGGTAATTTTTAATATAATAAATGTATTTATACATATGTTTTCATAGTTTCAATGCGCATTATTATCGCCGTAAAACAAAATCTAGAGGGAAGAGGAAGCAGTTATCCTAAAAACTATGAGACTGTTCCAAATATTCAATATCCCCCCCCCCCCCCCGCGTAATATGTTAATATTTTAGCAATAATTTGTTGTCATTTTATGTAAAAGTATCTTCTTTTTGGATTTAAGTTTTTTTTTTTTTTCACTTTTTTTAGTTACGATTCAAATTATGCAAATTACTGCTGTCAGATCAGAAAAAATTCAAGATTCAACCCCCTCCGAAGGGAAATCCTGGCTACGGGCCTGGACACATGTGAACAATTTCAGACAATTTTTAGAATGATAAGTTAGAAGTTCTTGATAAATGTTTTCAAAAGTTTCACTAAAAGAACAAACGAAGTGTAAATACTCATATCAATCAGTTTTGTTTCAATAGCTCATAAAAATTTTGAGAAATAAAAAATGTAAAAGTTGTTCACATGTGCCCCACTTTTCCCTATATTTTGATGTTCAATGACATGTCTATTGTTAATCATTTGGTGCAAATATAAACATAATACCATTTTTTATAGATAAACGATAAATTTATGAACGTGAAAATATTAAATTAAAAAGTAAGCTGTACGATAATTATACACTATTTTTCAGAAAATTTTAAAATGCATCTAAAAAATTATAACAATAATTGTTACAATAAATGAATTTATAGAATTACGATGATACATTAAAATAATAATAATAATAATAATAACAATAATGGAATAATGTTTTACACCAACTATCTAACTAAATATTAATTTAAATATTTATGTATTTTTATTAAATATTTATCCAATATATATGTTAAAGCATTTTCTCAAAATATTTTCCAATAAGTATTTTAGTAATCTTTGTATTAAACACTAGACAAAAAATGATACTTGAAATTAAAATAAATCAAAACAAAAAATTATCATTCACAAAGTTTGCACATAGTCAAACCTCGTTAACAAAAACACGTTTAACGTGGATTACATTTAACATAAACTGTTTTTACAGTCCCCTACGAAAATGAATACAAATGTTTAATACTAATAACATGAATTACTGTTAATATGAACAAAATTTCGATACCACTTGAGATTCACATTAACGAGGTTCGACAGTATCACACTTGTGGCTGGTTAACATGTGCATAGGAGTAAAAAAAAAAAAAAAAAAAAGGCATTTTACCTGTGAAATTGCAAATTTCCCTCTTTTGTCCAATGGTTTTTACAGCCGTAAGCAGAACAACTGCCCACCATGATATATGGTTAATAATTATATCAAGAAAATTAAAAGAAGTTAGAAAATAAATAAACTGCTCACATAGTAGGCAATGAGCGAAACAGCGCTTTCTGCCTAGTATACGAACCAAAACTCAGCTAAAAGTGCCGTCACTGTATTCATCCGCGCTGACCGCGGGAGCTAACGTTTGGAAATAGGAAGCCGGATCTCCTGTTATATGTCGAGCTCACAAGGAAGGTCTCCATACGGGCATACTCAGAAAAATCTGAAAAAATTACAGAATGTTCTTCTCATATAATTATATATGTTTATAAAAAAATTTCGGCGGAACCTCCTTATAACGTCCGTAAAAAAATAATAAAAATTTCGTTTATTTGGCGATTTATCTCCGGTTGGCGAAAAAACGAAATTTTGAAAAATACGCTTTTACACTTCGAATACTTTTTAAAGAAAAAACTTTCTATGTTCAATTTATTTAAATAATTTTAGTTTAAGCAATTTTAGTTTTGCATTTTTACTTTACTTTAAGTGTATTTTTGTCATACACGTTTATATGTACTTATAACAAAATGAAATTAATATATTTTATCATTTAAAACACAATTTAAATTGATTAAAATTGTTCCAAATTAAAAAATACACTGTTAAAAATCTGCTGCATTTTGTTGTAACGCACTCCCTTGCTTGTATAGAAAACGGTTACTTGGCCGTGAAATAGAGCTTTCTCATTGGTTGGAATAGAGATATTATATACAAGCGGTGGAGTGCGTTGCAGCAAAATGCAGCAGATTTTTAACAGTGTTGCACAAGCTACAACACCGCTAAAAATCTGTACTATTTTCTGCAGCGTCACTCCACCGCTTTTATAGAAAACGGTCAATTCACCGTGCTATGGAGCATTCTCACAGGTCAGAAGAGAGATATTCTATAAAAGTAGTGGAGTGACGTTGCAGTTAATGCTGCAGATTTTTAACAGTGAAGTCAATTAAAATCAATTTTCAGATTCGTTAAAATCGTCTACTTTTGGCGAGGAAATGCACTGCTCGCCAAATCCCGCGTCGCTTTCAGCTTTTCACGCCAATTATTCCAAACTATTTTATTTTTTTACATATCTAATAATGTAATTCCGCCGCTAATTTTCACTGATCCTTTATTACCTACATGAGTAGTTTAATTCGTATTTTTTTTTCAAAACATTCTGAGTATGCCCCCAATGGAGACCTTCCTTGTCAGTATTGCTATGTAAACAAAAAAGCAGTTAAGAGTTGCAGTTACAAATTTCAGAACTTATGCGCATGCCCAGATGCCATTTTGGCCAAGTTAAGTCACTTACAATGTTTAGTAAATGCGAACAGGTGAAGCCTAATTCCGGGTATCCCGCTTCAAAAAATTTAAGTGACTTAAAGTTAAGTGACTCAACTATCCCATAGAGTTGGCCGAGGAGTCGAAGAGTCGACTCTAAATCTCGACTCCTTCCAAGTGAATCGAACTATCGACTCCTATCTAGTTAACAGAGTCGACTCAAAAGAGTCGAACTTTCATTCCAACTCAGTTTGGGATTCGGAGTCGAAGAGTCGAAAAGTCAACTCACTCAAAAAGTGTTTGGACCAGCTTAACAGTGTCGGACTTGGGGAGTCGAGAGTTGAAGATTGGATGGTCGACTCTTCGATTCTTCGACTCCTTGGAAACCACTCTTTCGATTCGGTGTCAAATTTCGACGCTTCGATTCCGCGCTGGGCTTTTTAGCAAAAAACAAATGCTTTGATTTGACATTATATTGGGGTTGGGGATTTTGAGAAAAGCGGAGGCAGTGTAGATGTGCATTTCGCGTAATATTAGGAAGATACAGAATGAATGAAAAGAGTGGGAGGGGCAAAGAAAAAGGGGCGTTCAGCTGGTTATTTCTGGGAAGATTAATTGAATTTATAATAAGCTTGAGTTGATTTCCGTATAAGGGAAAGACGATCAAACAAAGCAGATATTATGTTTGTATTTTTTGCTAAAAGAAAGTAGGACTGGCTAGGGAAATATTTTCAACTACCTTTATCTGATGCATTACAGAAAAAAAAAAAAGTTGAAGAGAAAGAAGTAAAATTCTACCTTAATAGCGAGTTGTTTAAAAAACAGTGTTGAATTAAGACACATTTTTTTTTTCGAGAGATTTCTGTGGGTGTGGGTGGATGTTACAAAGAATTTTGGAGGGGGCTGGAGACTGCACTCTTTTACCATTTAAAACACAAAATGCCTAATATTTCGGGGGGGGGGGGTGATCTCATTGTTCCGCGGGAATGCCTGACCCTCGGCCCACTTTCCGAATTCACCACTGCTAAAAACTGCTATGAGTTTATTTTATGATTGATGTATTTTAGATAAAGTGTTGTCCTTCACTTGACTACGAATATATTCTTTTAATATATATATATATATATATATATATATGTATGTATATACTTATTTATTTATAAATTATAAATGTTTGCAGGTAATGTAAAAATAGATATAATTTACATATAGTTTTTTAAAGTTTAGATAGTTGATTTTTTTTAATATTCCTTCTTTAAAATCAGATTCGGAGAATATTTCCTGATTTTTTTTTTTTTTTATCATTATTATTATTTTTATTATTATTATTGGTAGCGCAAGCAAGTTCTGTGTGTCAATCGGGAGGAGAGGGGATCACATTGTCATAGCTGCCAAATTTTACGCTTTTTTTTTTACAGTTATTTTTTATGAAAACAATTTGCTTGTTTTGCTATGGTTCCGATGATTTTAAAATACAATTTTTTTTTGTTAAAAGTAATGATAGGAAAAAACATAAAACCTGGCAGTTATACAATATATTATCATGATTTTATAAATAGAATTTCAAAAGGAAGTAAATTATAAAAACTATAAATATCAGGGAAAAAAATAAAAAATTTGTCTCCCCGCCGCTTTTTATGATCGCATAAGGGGTAAATTATGTCCCAGACACTGAAAATTTTTGATAGATTTATAAAATGACATTTATTAAAATTACAGAAAACTTGCAGATATCCATAATTCATTTAGAGGAGCTCACAGGTCCAACCCGGCCCGGTACCAGCGAAAGTTATCCCAGGCTGATGTAAAATAAAAAGTTCCATCCGGTCCCGACCCGTACAAATAAATAAATAAATCAACTTATCCGGTTCGGCTCAATTTCTACAAAAAAATCTGATTTTTCTTAGCATATAATAATTTTCTTAAGAATATTTTATACACATTCATGAGCAATATTTTAGTTTAGTATGTATTCGCAAGACAGAAGATAGACAATAGCAGCAGCAATATTATCGTTTACTTAGATTTTTAGACTCTTCAACATTCGTTAAAAAATTAATGTAATTTGGAATAAAAGAAAAAAGAGAGTTAAAAATGTCGTAGCTTTTAAAGCTGCATAATATAAAGTAGATTTCTCAAAACATTTCTCTGAATTTATTAATCTGTTCTTAAATTCAAAAAAGCTACTTTCTTACACATTTCTGAATTCATTTTTATTTGGAAACAAACTCGTAAAATTGAAAAGTTTTCTTATTCAGAAACTATGTAATCGATTGGCGTTTTTCAATTTTTGGCAAAATACATTTAAAAATTACTGTTAAAATTGAAGTTTATATTGCAAGAGAAAGGAGAAAAACCTGTCGTTTCATGACAAGAATACATTTTTTTCCTATGTAATGTATTTATTTAAAAATGGAAATGCTGTTTGATTTTTCATCTCCTCTATAACTGCCCGTCAATTTTTTAAATTCTAATTAAAAATGTGTCAGAAATTATGTCAATGCTGAGTTTTTTTTCTAGAATTAAATCCTAAATTTTCTAATATCTCTTCACCTCTTCAAACACACTACAACAGCCCCATTTTTTCTTTTTCGTATTTAGTTTCATTAGCAGTTCATTTATTAAACAAATGGAAAACGTTATTTGATTCGAAATCACCTCAATAGTCAGGCTATCAATTTTGTAATTGTACTTTAAAACAAGCCCTAACTTGACCTTGAACCAATATAAAGTTTATGTGAAACGAAAATTGCACTTTTCTACGAAACAATGAGATTCAGGATAATCGTTATTATTTTCCAGCAAATTTTGAATAAACTACTCTTGTCCCTTTTTTTTTCATAATTTTAGTTTCAATATATTCATAAATAGACTAGACGGGGAGGGGGGGCATATTTTTTGCATTATATTTTCTACAGAATCTAAAAGTAAAGTAATTATTTTTTTTATTGGATGTTACGATATTTTTCCATCATAACCAACACGACATATATGTAAACGCACACATATTAAACAAAGAAAAAAATGAATTAATTTATTTAGTCCTAATATTTCTGTTTTTTTTTTTTGGGGGGGGGGGTGAATATTTGTAAATAACTAATAATTTATAAATATATGAACATGATGAACTTAAAGTATCGGTTTTCACTTTTAAGTAAAGAACGCCCCGCCCCCCCCCCCCCCGTCAAAAAAAAGAAAGGAAGAGAAGAAAGAAACAATCTAAAAATTTTAAACGCTGTGATTGGCCGGCCCCTGGCTCGAAGATCGGTCCTATTTTTTGCGGCACTCCAGTCGGGCCTTACTTTATTTTACAAGACTCGGATTGGACCTTGTTATTGCTTTCTCCCAAGCCGAGCTCGAGCCTTACTTTTTCTAAAAGACTGGTTCGGGTCTAACCTTTTTTTCCCCGTAGCTATCGGAAGGGAACTCGGCTATAGCGAATTTTTATTCAATGTTATTCCGTCTTAGAAGATTTGACTTTGTACCATTTTTCAGATTTTTAAGCCTCTAATGCGTAGAATAGCACCCAGTACGTGAATTAACAATATTAATATCAACTGAAACACTTACATACAAATTAACATTCATTAAAAAATTAATATCATAGCATAGGGCTTTTCTTTAAAAATAAAGATTATAAACATAAAAAAATCTAAAATATTAATTTTTGGTTAGAACTTCTCAAACGGAAAAATTCTTAACACTATCGACGTAAAAATCCATGTTTTCTACAAATTTAACTATGCCGGATCCAGGCTAAGACGAAGATTTTAACTTTTTTCTTGTCGGGTCAATAACTCTTATATACGAAGCAAGTTGGCCGAACATTTATGTTTTTTACTGGGCCAGGTCATTATTTTTTGTACTTTTGGGGCCGGTACAGGACTGAAAATTTCGGCTCTTACCACAAAAATATATTGTTTATGTAAAAACTAAAGCAAAATAATTCGAGCATACATTTAAAATTTCTCTTTTGTGCGATATACGTGATAGAAAATATAAGATTTTACAACCAACCAACCAACCAATCGTAAGTGAGTCGAGAGTCGACTCACTATCTCGACTCATTAACCAAATGAATCGAGTCAGAGTCGACTCCTCAAGATGAATCGAAATGCCCAACCCTACTATCCCAGTGCGAACAGGGTATTAGCTAAACTTATCCTTTAACTAAATATCACAATGACAAGAAATGGATTGTATTACTTTAAATATTTGAATTGAATCTTTTCTGGTGTAAAAGCTTGAATTTTCTGAATGTTTTATATTGGCGGTCAAAATGACATGCCTTTATTTTAACTTTCATTTTTATTTTTTGTGGGAGGAGTAAGCTCCCCCACAATACAACAGAATGCCCTCTCCTGCCTTATCTTCTAAAAATAAAACCCCGTATTGTTCTTGAAATCGATTTAGTATTTCATTTTTCTTCTTAGCAATAGCCTAAAAATATTTCTTTCTTTCTTTTTTCTTATTTTGTATTCTTGAAACAATAATAAAAATAAAATTGTATAATTCTTATTGTGACTACCCATAGAATTTTAATTATATTATATGACATAATAAAATATTTAATTTGAAAAAAAGAAAAAAAAAGACTTTAACATAAAGTTAAAAAAAAGACTGAAAGAAAGGGAGGGGCATAAAATAGTAAAAAAAAAAAAAAAAAAAAAAAAAAAAAAAGGAGGGCGTGCCAAATATTTAATTTATATTCTTATGTGTCAGTACATGTCTTGCAATATGTGAATGATAAATAATTTTCTTCCTTCTAAAATCTGAAAAAAAAAAAAAAAATATTTTGATTCATGAATAGCATCAGTTAATATTGGCATGTTTTTATTAATTTGTTTAATTACTTTTACTTTAGAGAAAATATATTTTAAATTTACCACTTTGTCATGCGATAAATTGAAAAAATTGCATCTAGTTCTTGAAAAATCATATTTACTAAATAGTATTATTTAAGAGGGTATTAAAAAATACTTTTCCACTCTCAGCAATTAAAAAATTTCTGACACATTTGCGAACTTTTTTTTTAAAGGGGAAAATGAAATTTGCTGACGTGATTTTTGAAATTATGTAAAATATATGCTTTCAGTTTTTCCTCAATTCATTAGAATTAGAGTTATAAAAAATTATTTTCTCAGTATGGATATCTTTACGTTCCCAAATCGCTCACTTCGGGAAATTCTGTTCAAAATGCCAACTTTGACAACAGTTCTTGCAATTTTTCTGCCTTTATCAAAAAACAGAGAAGCATGGCACATTATGTACTTTCTAAATATGACAATCAGTCATTTGATGCGTTTGAAAGCAATAATGAATTTAGAAATAAATGAGAAAGTATGACGTTTGTTTATTTTTTAATACACCCTTAAGTATTCAAGGAAGAGTTTTTTTTTTTTCTAATTCATTATTTTATCATCTTGCTCAGAAAGAAGAAAAGTTTGGTTTTCACTTTCAAGCTTCACAGGTAAAATGAGGAAACTATTTATTAATTATACTTTACATTCTCATTATTGTCGATACTATCGCATTGTCAAACCATTACATGAACGAGTGAGCACCTATAAGGTATTAAGTTCTCCTCGTTGAATTTTAAAAATATAAACATGTCTCTATTGGTTCAAGTTTCTACATATGAAGGTTGCGCCATTTCACTCGGGATGGGCGTTCCTGCTCCTTTTGAAAAACGAAAACGAACTGCTCGAACCAAAGCCATCCTTAGGAGTGTGGGACAGGTACGGCCGCACAGGGTCTCGCATCAGGGCCGTAGCTAGAAGTGAACGATAGGGAAGGCTTAAGAGAATGTAGGGGGGGGGGTCATATTTTTTTTTCTCTCTCTCTCTCTGACGCAGAAAGATAAATTAGTGCATTTTTACACTTTAGGTACTATGATTCTTATTCAACTGTAGTAGTAACTTCATTTTATGCTAAGAAAAGTATATGATGATGAAAATTTTGAGTGTACAACTTGTGCAAAATTAAACATCATGTCATGTTGGCTTCATATGTAGAAATAGGATAAGCGAGTGTTGAAACACTTATTTTATGTACAATTTAGTATCTCTGCAAAATTGTGAAAGGGTCTCAAAACTAAATTAAAATTTTTAACAGAATTTCATTTGGATTTTCGGAACATAAATTCATTGAATGACCTTGGAATCTTTTCCAGCGGGGGGCTGAGCCGCCCATAGCGCCCCCATAGCTACGGCCCTGTCTCGCGTTCGGTTTAAAGAAAAAGTTTCGATAAAAAATATTAAGGTATTTACCCTTTGTTTCACAGTAAGCTATTTATTTCGCGGTAAAATCTAGGCATTTAAAAAAATGCATAAGTTTTACCAATAAAAAAGTAGGTGCGGACATTCAGAAACAGAAAATATTGTTTGTAGTCGCCTAATCTCTACCAATCTTTTTTTCATTATTAAATTTCTTATCGCAAACCTATGATAAATCGATACAAATTACATTCGACAAATTTAAAACTTTTTTTACCTAAAAGAATTTTAAAGTTAATAGTTCTTTTTGTATTTCCTTAATATTAAGAAAAATCAATGCGAAATTAAAAGAATTTTAATTAAAAAAACCAAAAATTAACATTAAAAGAACAAGATTATCCGAATATAATAAGTAGGCATTTCAAATTAAATGTTCATGAAAAAGAGGGAAGCTTCTCTATTAAGATATGCCAATGATATGAATAACTCCGCCTATTCGAAAACGAAAATAACGACCAGCTCTGCCGCACGTTTTAACCAAAGACAATACAGTCTATAACCAAAGACAATACCTCTGGCGTGATATTGGCGTCCGTTAGTTATTATTGAAAACGAGTAATAATGTTGATAGATTAAGAATATTGCATAACGATTTAAATTAAAATTTTAGGGAATATAGCAGAAAATATAAGCTACTGGGATTGCTTTATCAATGAATTATTAGGTGCAGAGGGCTTTTTCGCTTATTTTCAGTGCGACATATTGCATTTACGCATGACCTAACTTTGTAATCTATAACTATAAATTTTCATTATATATTTTTAGTTAAACCATTTTTGTGATTCCCGCTATTACCGTTATTATTTGTTTTATTTCCACGTACCTCAGACTGGAAATCTCTGTTATAGGTCAACTCGGGATGAGAGACTGTTTTCAGAAACATTTAGCAATTCTCGCCCTCTTATAAACAATGTTCTGCGAGCAATCGCAAAGGATTTAACTGTAGAAACTTCATTATACCTTCGCATATATCTGAAGAATATATTGCCCAACAGTGCAAAAATCTATGAACCAGCGGGCTGTCTCTCACCACTGAATTTTATTAGTTTTCATTGCTTAAATTTCATTTTCAGTTTAAAAAGAATTAGACGAAATATTAGATAATAAATGATGAAAAAATTTACTGGTGAGAGACTACCCGCTGGCGCATGGATTTTTACAGCTTTGAATTATCTATTTAAGTCTTAAAATAATAATAGCAATAAAAAAGAGTATAGTTGTATAATATATAAAAATAAACCTGTTAAGATTAAAAGCAGAAAGTTATTCCTTGAATAAGCATAATGATAACATGATAAAAATACATACTCACACCGCTAAAATTAAAGAAATATTTGTAAATAATATTTTACATTGTATACGATATTTGCTACAAATCAAGAGTCCCTAATAAACGAGTGAGCGCCTGTAGGGTACTAAGTTCTCCTCGTTGAACTTTAATAATAGAAACAACCCCAATTAAGGGATACTACTAATGGCTCTTTCGAAGAGTGGCACACTATGTAACAGAATTGTCCATTTAGAGCTCTCAATATAGAAGGTGGGAAAGGATGAAAAGAAGAGACTGGGAGAGAATCTTATAGCTTATCTTCAAAACTCGGCTTCGAACTAAATTGTATGGCCTTATTAAAATATTAGGCCTGAAAATATTATTATACGATTCCGCTCAAACTTTACATTTGAGGTTATTGAACGTGTGTTATAAGATTTCATTACCGAGTGCTGTTACGTATTGTTTTCATTATTCTTGCATCGATGTAATTACATGAAAAATTCAAATAAACATCCTGTTTGTAATTCGCTGTTTAAACTAATATAGTAAGATGAAATTTTTGAGCTAGTTATTTTTAGTATTATTATTTTCTCTTTTAAAATTATAATATTAAAAAAAGGATAATATCACTATATATTTGTAAAAGTGATAAAGGTTAAAAAGAATGCCTTTTTTTTTAATTTGAAATATTTTCTATTATGTGAAGAATTAAAAAAGGAGGGGAGGTTATAAGAAAGATTTTTTTACTGTAAATTAACAAAAATAGGCAAGAAAGTTTTTAAAGCATTAAAAAGTTTTGGGGCGTGCATGGGTAGAGCCAAAAATTCTCAATTTAAAACATGCAAAAATGCTGGTGCGGACATTCGAAAGGTGAGAATAAAATTAATTAAAATAAAGATAATATTGCATAATTTTAAATGATAAATAATCATAACTCTAACTGATAAATAATAATTTTCATTAACAAAATAGATGATTAGATTTCAATAAATTTTGCTCACAAATACCTGTTATTATAAGTAAAAATATTCAAAAGGTGATAATATTTAAAAAATAATAATAAATTTTATAAAGCTAACGGTTATTATTATTATTATTATTATTATTATTATTATTATTATTATTATTATTATTATTATATATTTATTTTGAAAAATCTAAAAAAAAAGTAAATTAAAAAAAAAATTGGTCAAACCAAAAAAATTTTTAGCACATCTAATTAAAAATTTTATGATTCCATATAAATTTCCATTTCTAATGTTTATAATGATGAACATATAATGATTTTTTTAAATTATTATTTGTTTAAAATGCAATATGTCTTTACAAAAGTAATAAGAAAGATTAAATATTTCTGCCTCATTATACATACATAAATTTGGATCATCAAGGAAAATTAAAAAATTAATTTATTATAAGTGATGTGATTGGAAGAAATGTTTTTCTATAATAATTTTTAAATAAATTTTCAATTAAATTGTTAAAGAAATTTGTGTAATGGGAGAAAAATTATAAGTCTTAAAGTCAATTTTTCTTTAGAATGAAATTTAAGAAAACAATATTTTTTATAAATACAAGAAATCTACCAAGGGGAAAAAGATACTTAATACAAATAATAATGTATAACATATGTAATAATATAACAAAATAAAAATTGTTGTCATAAAATTAGTTACATTAATCATTATATATGAAAAGGATAAATTAGCAAAGGTTTCTGCTTAAACTTATTGGAAAATAGTCTGTAATGTGTCTTACGCAAATTTACGAACAAATTGACAGCAACAAAATAATATTCAAAAAATAAAATTTAGCAAAAGTGAATTTTATGAATTGTATATTAAAAACGTGAAACAGTATAAAACGTATCAAACAAAATTTTATTTTCAATGGAAAAAAAATCAATGTTTTTCTTTATTTAAATAACAATTTTGTGTAATTGAAGCTCCTTAGGGGCCGTCCACAAATGATGTCTCGCTTTTTTTCCATATTTTTGACTCCCCTTCCCCTCTTTGTCACAAAGTGTCACGTTGCACTTTACTGCTCCCCCCCCCCCCCTAAAGTCACACGTCACACTATATTACGTAAACATATACTTGTAGTTCAAAAACAAAGCACTACGTTTTAGATCACATTACCTATGTGTTTTAATGACATTTGTGAGCTGAACAATAAAAATTATTCGTATTTTGCATTAAAAATGTAAAATCTAATAAAATATTAATGTGAAACAGCAATTGAAAACAGTAGTATTTTGGAATTTGAAATAGATATTTAGCTTTAAAGGGTTTTTTTATGAACACAAAATATTTTGATGTTAAAGTAAGTTCATAGTTTCATCTGCTGAATTTTAATGCTTTTATTGTAACCAACATGTCATATTTCTTCTTAGCCCCTTGTCACAATTTCATGAACCCCTCCGCCCCCTTCAAGAGTGGCATCATTTATGGTATGCCCCTTAGACTACAGGGAGAAATCTGACCACAGCCCAGAGGCCTGGTAAGGGGCTGGACTTGAATTCTCCTAGTATATTCTACTCCTCTTTCCCCACCTGCAGTTTTAATGGACTAAGCCATTGCATAGTGAGCCACTCTTTGAAAGAGCCGCTAGTTCCCTTGCGTGTTATCTGTTGTAGCTTTGTTCTAGTGTTGGGTAAGATGCAGAAAATTCTGGGCGTTTGTTTGAGCACGGCCAAACTCGATTCCTCCCTTCCACCTACCCAGTGGTGTAGTCGTAAAAACCACAGTTAGTATACACTCTAAGCAGAGGGTATACCCTAGAGTATGCATACTATAGCTTTCTTGGAAAACAGGGGTTATACGGTGTTCCTTTAAAAAATCCAGAGGGTATACGGCGTGTACCCGCGTATACCCTCCACTACATCCCTGCTCCTACGGCCTTCACAATCACCCTTTAGGAATCTTAGAATGGTTGCAGTCGCAGGTAGATAACGTGAATACCGAATGTAAATAATGATTATTAATGTTACACACAAAAATACACACAAAAATACGGAAAACATCGCTGCATAAACGTTATAAAAGGTTATAGATGATATACGTATATTTTGTCTCGGTGTTGTATATTAAAAACAAGAAAACTGGAAGATTTGAAGATAAAATAAATACAATGCTTTAAGCATAAGCAATCAAAAATTATATTAAATAACACGCTAATATAGCATGGAAAATAAAGATTATAAATAAATTTCTCCATTTAATTACATTTAAATTCTTGATTGCTTGAAACATTGAGAATTTTGACCATTATGTGTACAATATATATTTTTTAAATAATATTTACTAATTTCAAAATACTAAGAAAAAAAAAAAAACTTTCAAAAACGAAATTTTTCTCAAATTAGGATAACTTTTTAAATAATTGAATTATTTTTGCATTAGACCTCAGGTGGAAAAAATAGGTGTATAAAGTTGATAGTGGGCAGCTTTGGAACAACGAGAATGAAATGTACAGGGGGGAAAATAATCAGAAATTTTTATCATGTTTAGAAAAAAAATAAAAAGCAAGAGAAATTATTAAATCAAATATTTGAATTTCAGGCAGTTGCAGTATAAGAAATATAATTTAAAAAAATTTTTACACAATATTAAGATAATAAGCAAGTTCGCCAGTATCCGGTAATCAATTCATAACGAAATATTTTTTTCTAAACATAGAATATTTTTGCACGATTCTTAATCAATTAATAAATATGGCATTGCAATAGAAGATATGTTCATTGCAAAGATTTTTCATTAATTTGGCCGTTATATGTGTTGATCTGAAATATTCAAGATTGTAGAAAATAACAAAGTTGCTTATAAAATTAAATATTCTAAATCTGGAAATTTATAGTGTAAAATTGTAAGATAAAATTAAAAGGCTATTTGCATGTTGCATATTATCAACAAAATAAGTAAGCCTTTTTAGCCAATAACCGGCAATTAATTTATATTGATTTTTTTTTTTTTTTTTTTTTTTTTTTTTCAAAACATGAACATTTACATGATTCTTAATTATTTAAAATGTATATACGATCTTTGCATTGCAAACAATTTTTAATAAATTTGGTCATTGTTGATTTGAAATATTCAAGCATATCGAAGAATTATAAAATTATATGTTAAATTACGTATGCAGTTCTAGACAATCATGGTATAAAAGTATACGATTAAAATAAAAATGTATTTATGTGTTAAAAAAAAAGCAAATTGTTTGTCAATATTCAAAATTCAATTTTTTTATTATTTATTTTTTTAAGAACATGAATCTTTATACGATTTTTAATTATTTAGAATATAATGTACATTGCGAATGATTTTTAATATATTAAAACTTTATATGTGCTAATTTTAACTATACATGCACATAGAAAAATTATAAAATAAAATATAAAATTAAATGTTCTAATTCTGGACAGTCAGGGTTAGAAGGTGCAGGATAGAATTCAATAGAAATAAAAATATGTTTACATGCTTCATAATTTAAATATAAAAAAAAAAAAAAAAAAAAAAAAAAGAGAAGTTTTTTTGCCAATATCTGGCAATGAAATCACACATTTTTTGTACACATTACTCTCTCTCTCTCAAAAAAAAAAAAAAAAAAAAAAAAAAAAGAAGAAGACTTTTTGCCAATATCTGGCAATGAAATCACACATTTTTTGTACACATTACTCTCTCTCTCTCTCTCTCTCAAAAAAAAAAAAAAAAAAAAAAAAAAAAAAAAAGTTATTTACACGATTTTAATTATATTTCCCCTATATTTAAATATTGCAGGTGCTCATCAAGAAAAGAGAAAAGAAATAATAATACATAAATAATAACACTTTTTTCAAGTTTCATTATTTTAAAAAATCGTCTTTTTTTTTTTTTTTTTTTTTTTTTTTTTTTTTTTCAATAGTTTGTTCTCCGAATTTCAAGGATATTCACGAGAAAAAAAAAAAAAAAATTCTGGATTTTTTTATAGCGAATAAATACTTCTTCTTGAGTTTTTATTGAGTTAAACTTTTTTGTTTTTTTAATGAAATGCAAAAGTAATGAATAAAGAAAAGCTCTTCTTTGAATTCCTAAAAAAAAAAAAAAAAAAAATAATAATAATAATTTATGGATTTTTTTCGGACCAGCACTATTTTTTTTTTAATTTATAGTATGACATCGTAAACCAGTAATTTCTTTTAAGTAAAACAATAAATAAATAACAAATAAAAAAGCCATACTAATACAAGAATAAAAGATATTGCATAAAAGAGGCTAGTCTCGCACCTCTCGCTATACTCAAGAAGCGAGAACTTTCGAGAAAGTTATTTCGAAAAATCTTGAGTAAGGAACACAGCAAAGAGCCATTTTTTCCCTAAAAAAATTAAATATTGCAATTTCAGTTAAGTTATACTCAAGAAAATACAAACGCGCAAGGTAAATTCTTGATACTTGTAATGAACAGTCGAGTGCTCGTGCGATTCTCCGATTTCCCGATTTTGACATTTTGTTACGGCCGTATATTGGGAATCGAATTTGGTCTTGATATACTATATCTTTCTTGAGAAACAGAGAATTTGTTTTAATCCTGAAGGTATACGGCGTGTACCTCCTTATACCCTCCACTACATATCTACTTGTAATGAACAGGAACGTGACAGAAAAACCCGCCCTTTTTTAATATGACTCTTTTTTTTTCATGGATGTTTGAATATAGCTATTTTTATATTATCAACAGTGAAAATATAAACTGTATTAAGGAACATGTGTAATTATTTTTATTTAAATGTACATATGTATAATTTTTTTTTGATAAAATAACTTTAAAAAGCATTTTTTGAGATAGCATATTAAATTAATTATTGTATTTTTTATTTATCTATTCATATTATACTGATTATAGAATTAAAATACTGTCTAGGAATAATAACATGATGTAGAATACATAATACTCTAAACTGCACAATATTCCATAATCCGCACAACCTTTGACCCCAACTTGTGCGGATTATAGAACTTTGACTGTATAGAAAATTAAGATAAAAAACATTTTACAGACCAATGCTAGATAAAGATATATATTAAAATATACCCAGACTAAATATGTTTTTAATTGATTTTGTCAAAAAATATCAATCGTGAAAGTGGAGCGGATTTTTTTTTTTTTTTGTACGTGATTCTCGTGAAGATTCCATGAAAGTACAATGACTTAGTGAACATATGTGTGCGTAAAGCTGACGTCATTTTGTCAATGGTACCACTTACCAATGAAATTGTTTTGCAATTTCGCCACTGCCAATTTTTAAACTTCTAAGCATCGCGCATTTTCAATTTTTACACCGTCACTGTGGTTTTACTCTAAGGCCATGGGGACAAGGGGCGGGGATTAACAGCGATGCAAAGCGAGAGGGAAAAGTGTGACATGTTGTATCGAGAGAGTTGACTTCGCATCCAAATGGGAAAAGAATTAGTCACGCTTATTTTGATAGTACAGTAAAACCTCCGAAGAGCGGTCACCGATCGGACTGTGCAAAAGTGGCCGCTTGTTAGAGGTGACCGGTATATGGAGGTTTTGCTTCAATTGATTAGAAGAATAACAAAAACTATTTAATTCTATAAAATACTTCAAAAAATGTATAATTCAAGCGAAATTTTTCTAACCAGCCGTTTGAATCTTTGAAATCATTAATACCAAGTTGCTTGTCAATTTTCAATGTCTTTTTTTTTTTTTTTTTTTTTTTCTTTTTGAAAAATGGGTCTTGAAATCGGTAAATTTTTAGATCTGCAATTTCTAAACTATTCTAATAGCATTTCATTAATTACTTCATTCCCAGTTTTGCGACATTTGACATTATTTTCTAGGCTTTCGCCTCCAAGATGTTTCTCAATGTGCACTTCTTTATTCTTTAAAATTTCATTTATTTACGTTCTTCCGCATCCACATTTTTCTACTAATTTCCGTGCTCTAATGCCCATCTTACTATCATCAATAACCTTCAATTTTTCACTGAGTGATAAAAATTTCTTTTTATAAATTTTACTCATGTTCGATTTAGAAAACTAGAGACAAATGGCTGGCGAAGGCAGAAATAGTTACCGCATTTTTTCTCTGCGTAGACAGGGAGGAACCATATAAAAAAGATAGGGGGTGAGGGCATCAACATGACCGTATTAAATAAAGGTTTTCAAATTTGATGCGTTTTCACTGCCAATCTCAAAATTATTGCCAGTTGTGAAAAAATAAAATGTAAAAAAATATTGAATATCCACATTCAAGGGCGTGGGAAGCGAAAATGCGCCCGGGGCAAAGTGTCAATTTGGCGCCCCATCTCCCCCAACTTTTTCTTGTAACAACCCAAAAATGATGCTGGTAGTATAAATTTCCGCGCCCGGACAAACCGCCCATTTCGCACGGCGCTGTCCACATTGTACGTGTGAACTAGTGCAAAAATATAAACGAAGAAACAAAGTTAACTCTCAAACTATATTTTAAATTAGTGAAAGAAGTTTCTCACTTCCATTTAACGTACTTTAATTTGTTTATTTTACTTTCGCAATTGGTTTGCGTCACTGCGAGAATAAATACACGTGTACACAGAGTTTCTCCAATACCACTTCACAGAAGTGTGTACTGGGGGGGAAAAAGGCGAGCACACTATTGGATGAAATAAAAAGTGCTCTTCACTATAATTGTAGCAGCAATGGAGAGAGGGGGGGGAGGACAAAACAGGTGTCTAAAACAAAGGATTTTTTTTAAATGTCGCAATTTGCAATGGTTTCGGCTTCTTTTGGTGGCCGTATCGGAGTGGATTTCCCTGGCCGTGGCCGGTTTTCAGAGGTGACGGTATTCGGAGGTTCGATCTAATATTGTTTCAATACGATTCATTCCGTTCTATGAAAAAGTGGCCGGTTGTTAGAGGTGACCGCTCTTCAGAGGTGGCCGTTAATGGAGGTTTTACTGTATAATAAACTTCAAAGAGATAATCTTTTTACTCATGGAATATTGTTTAACTATTCGGAGAAAATAGTTGTTATTCTCGGTAGAGAAATGGGAAATCTAAAGCATATCTGAATCTTTTTATTGGTTGAATTCCGCAATAAAGTTGGTTTATTTTATTCGTTTTTTGATTGGTCCAAGTTTAATGCCCAAAAATGGAATACTTCTGTTGCCATGATGACAAAAAGAGTAATTAAAACTTTTTAAAAAAATTAATAATTTAACAACAAATTGTGATAAAGATTTCAAACAAATATCATTAAAAAGTGCTTTTTTTTTCTACACAACGGTGTAAAAATTCTAAATGTGCGATATTTTGAAGTGGAAATATTTGCAGTTCTGAAAATTGTAATTCTGACATTTCATTCAAAATTCGTTTATTTTGGGTGCAGCAGTATTAATGATATGTATTAATCCATGTCGTACGTAATTTGAGGCGTTCAGAAGTCAGTCTGATTAATTCCATGAAATAAAAATTCACATTTAAACAGTTAAAGTTCTCTATCTTTATTCTACAGTTTTCTTATCATTGGTCTAGGAATGTTAATGTTTAATGCAAGGTGTACGTAATATATGACTTGTTATAATCATCCTAAAAATGATGTTTATTAGTTTGTTAGTTTGTTTTTGTTTTGAATTTAGTTTTGCATCGCAACCGCTTGATGGAAAACTCCTCTTCCGCAAAATCCTAGAAGATGCAACCTTTTGTAGAATTTTGCAGTTTTTAACAGAATGAAAATCAGCTCTAAATTAGAGCTACTAAATATATATAGTAACTTTACTGTAAATGGTTTTGAAAAAGATGATGTCACAACAGGAAATACCATTCAAAGCCTCACTATCAAAAGTTTTTTTTTTTTTTTTACTTCATAATTTAAGAAATACTATCCATAAATAACTCCCAAACAGGAATATTTTGCTAATTTTAACAACTTACAATTTTCCACGCTTCTTATTTTGAAGTTCTACAAATTTTAATTTTGTCCTGAGCAGCAAAATTTCGAATCGATAAAAAATTATAACCAGGATTAAATATGATAATATGAAGCATAATGATAAACGGCAGTAATTTCTAAAATCTTGTATAATCATAGATGCTTTTAAATTGTGCAACGTTGTCATAAATAAATTTTTGACCGAGACCACAACCCTAACGGCATAAAATTCAATCTTTAAGGTGGAGTCTCTCCAAGCTTTAAAATGAGAAATTGACAGACTCCGCCTTTTTTTTCTTTTGTCGTCGTTCACTTAAATTAGTGTTTTATTTATATTTTAATAATTTATTTATTGACTTATAAAATTTTGATTACGTTATGGAATATCAGCCGAAAACAAATGCTGAACTATTTATATTAACCCATAAGTGCAAAAAAATCGTCTTTCAATCATCGTATGCACGCGATAGAGATAAGTGTTTTTAAAAATGTTTTTGCTGGAAAACAAAATTTAGAACCTTTAAAAATGTATCAGTTGTAATGAAGTTTTCAATAAAATTTACTTTATATATATAAAATATAAACAGAATTTCGTCCCGACTGCTTACTACTCGAGTTTTATTGAATGGATTTCGATTAAACTCACACTGCTAAATATGTTTTATTTCAAAAATTTTTTTTTTAGTGTATAGCGCAAAGAGCTTCGTAGATTAGAGGAGTATTGACAGGTCTTAGCCGTAGATTACAGAAGTATATTGAGTAGCCGTAGATTACAGATTTATGATGGAAAGTTCTGTTATTTTGGGCGAAACGGTTATTGTTATTTATTTTATTTTTTTTTTTTTTTTGGCGAACAATACCGTTGATAAATGAATTGCAACAACTATACATTTCAAAAAGAAAACAGTAACTAAAAATATATAGGAAGAAACTTAGTCTGATTAAGCAGGGATAAACGCCTACCATTTACGCCTACCGCCTATTCAAATATTAATTTTTGTCCTATTTATAAGAATAATCCTCTGCTTAAAAAGCGGCTGTTCCTTAAAAAAAAAAAAAAAAAATCGTGGAAGATTGCCCTGTAATAATCAGGCGGTATAAGGGTTTGGAACAGTAAGGATTTTTTTTCTTGAGGGCAGAAATTATGCGAATACACTAGACGAAAAGTATTATTATGATTATCGTACTCTATAAAACGAGAGATGTCAGTTGGGAAATGTAATAGAAAGGCGTTCCTTAAAAAAATAATGAAAATATATAACTCAAAGATAACTTCCAATTTTGGTCGGAAGTCGGACAGAGTTTAAAGTTTAAACTTAAAATTGTCACTGGCTACGACGCTGCGAAGACAAATGTTTCAATGCGGTATGTTAATGAAATAAGATAGCGGTAGGGGAGCTATATTTGAAACAGTATATATTATGCTAAAATTTATGATGCAGAATACTTTTTTTTTTACTTTCAACTTTGACTATATACTTATTCTGGGTTGAGTTCTTTTTCTTTCATTCGCATAGTTTATATTAAATTTAACAAAGTTTACAATACTTCCTGGCTTATGATATGTTTACCATGCAAAAGATGCTTCATCGAGAAATGGTTTTAGCCCATGGTGTAAATAAAAAATGCAAGTGTAAAAAAAAAAAAAAAAAAAAACATTTTTAATATGATTTTGTCGTAATTCATTTAATGCTGCTTTCTATTAAAGTAGCCATTAAATAACATTTTAGAATAAATAAATAAAAGGAAAAATATATATTAACAATTTTTCGTTATTTATTTAAATGTATATAAATATATGTATCTATATAAGTATGAAATTATGTACGTTATACGTAGGTAAGATATGTACGTATGTTATGTACGTTTCGTTAATATTTATCTTCGAATTAAATTCAGCCACAGGAATTTGCCATTAGAAAAATAAAAATTGGGAGTAGCATATAGTATGAATAAATATTATTACTCAATCCGGATAATATCTCACAATTAAAAGAACGCATTAGGCTTTAATTCTATTTACATAATATCCATATTTAATTGTCTTGCTCAATGGAAAAAAAAAAAAAGAAAAACATGGAATTACATACATTTATTACCCTTCATTAAAAGTGGTGAAAATGTTTGAATAAAATCATTATAATAACATTCGTTGCATTTCGATATCGAAGAATATTGTTGTTTTTGAAGCAAAAATATTTTGCTCTACTGTCTCTCATACAAAACATTAGTTTTCGATATCGAAATAGTGTCGACAATGTTGAAGATTATGACCTATGTGCGTAATTAGATGAGCGAAGCGAATCCTCTACTAGGCTACTCAAGTTACACTTTGTCGTACACTTTATAAAAAAAACTATTCAGTATTTTGATTTGAAATTAAACATAAGAATAAATTATGATTTGTAGATTTGCACAATGTTATTTTTTTACAGAATGCCCCTTAAAAAATATTATTTTAATAATTAGTTTATTCTACATGTTTTTCTATTATAGACGCATTTTTGCAAATAAAAAATTGAACGCTTATCTTTTTATTTTCAGAAGGAAAATAAACCATGGGGTTAGTAATTATAGGTAGAATCATGATTAATTAATTAAATTAAATATATTTTCATTATTCCGCCAAAATCATTTGCAAATAAAAAATTGAACCCGTATCTTTTTATTTTAAGAAGGAAAATAAACCATGGGGTAAGTAATTATACTAGATAGAATCATGATTAATATATTAAATAAAATATATTTTCATTATTCTGCCAAAATTATTCACGCAGTTTATACTTACGGATTCTAAAAGAATTACATTATGATTTATTTATTAAGGTATTTACTTTGGTAAACTGGCAGCAAAAGAATCCTAAACAAGTAAAATTAATTCTTATGTTTGGTATTTAAAGTGAATATTTTGTTAAGCTTCTTAAGTTTGGTATCTGAATCGAAAGATTGAAGAATAATTGAGATTGAAGAATATTTTAAGAATATTTTAATTGATTGAAGAATAATTTAATTGATTCAAATTATTACTGTTTATCAGGTTAAAGGTGGTCAACTTGGATACAGTGGGCAAGTTATTAATTTCCCACAAGACATTATGGAATTTTGTGCTTTATTACCCCATTCCATTATTTAAATCAGCCTTATATCATAAATAAAAAGAAAGATAATAAGAAATTCCGAAGAAATTCTTAGTTATTTGGCTGAATTTACATTTCTAAAATTTAAATGTGCCAAAACATGAACTAACGTTTTTGCTTAATAAAGATGCAAAAATAATATGAAATTTTTTTTTACATTCAAATATTTACCTTATGAAATAATGCTTCGCGAATCCAAACAAAGCACGGCTTTTGCTAGTGAAATCTAAAATTCATCAGTTGATATATTGTGTGCGGTCATTGTTCCAAAAATTCTTTGGATGTCAAAATTGAGTAGCTCCGCCCTAATTAACGCCTTTAAATGAATTTAAAAAAATTTTACACATATTTTTTGTAAATATTTATAGATAGTACCCAACGCAAACTTTCGGCATTTGTATATAATATGCGGGCACATATGATAAATTTTTGACAAGAAAATGATAGTTTTCGGACAACTGTAAGATATGATTTTCATTTTCATACGCCTTTTCACGCACTTTTCATAATCAGAAAATTATACGAAAATTCCCACTTATGCATCTTTGATGGCTGTATAAACTCAATTAATTGCATATAATTCGGTACTGTAGTATTTGAGAAAATGGTTTTTTTTTTAAATCTAAAAAACGTTTTTATCTCATAAAATATCACAATTTATAAGGTGATAATAGGGGAAATACAGTGTCAGATAGGGACCTTCCATAAATGTCATGCTTGAAGAAGGGGAAGGAGGCTCATGAAATTATGACAGTTTGTGACAAGGGGGTGCGAGGGGGTAAGAACAAATGTGACATCACACATTTTGATTAATATATAAGCATTAAAATTCAGCATATTAAATTTTGAATTTATTTTAAAATTAAATATTTTGTGCTCATAAAGTAAACATAAGATTTAAAATGCCTAATATATTAAATTTTATTTCAAAGTCCAAAATATTATTGTCTTCAATTGCTCTTTCATATTGATAGTTCATTACTGTTCTATATTATTCGTGTTTTTGGTTGTAAATCTTAACATTATTTCATACAAAATAAGTAAATGAATAATTTTTATTGTTATGCTTACAAATGTCATTAAAACGCATAGTTAAAGATTAAAAATGAAGTTTGAAATACAATCTTTATTTGTAATTTATGATTGTATTTCAAATTATATTGTATATTTGTATTTTCATCTGATGAGGTAATTTATGGAATAAACGCCGCGGCGTTTACAAGTTTAAAAGTTGAAATTTTCAAACATGCGGCGTTTACACCAGGGCGGCGTTTACGAAAATTTTGAGCAAATTATTCAGTGTTTTCCCCCTTCCTTTTTCCCCGTGTTCGCGATGTTACCGATCGTAAATCAACAAATGCGATTTGTTGATTTACGATCGACAAATCGCATCAACATCAAAGGGTACATCATGGTACATCGCATCGCATCAAAGGGTACATCGCATCGCATCAAAGGGTACATCATGAGTCACCCTTTTCCAAGAAATAAGGTGACTGGAGTAAGCAGGAAGGAAGGGACAATAGATGCTTGTTTTTATTGCACTTTATTGTAGAAACAAAATATTGGAAAGCCAGTTTTTCTGAATTTTACAATTGAAATGTCTCTTTTGTAGATGCATTTTAGTTCAGTTACAAAAACTAGCGCCGTGCGAAAAGGGGTGATCGCCCCGGGCGCGGAAATTTAGGGGGGGGGGATTTATACTATCAACTTCATTTCTGGGCTCTGTCACTAGAAAAAGTTGTGCAAGATTGCGCCAAATTGAAGCTTTGCCCCGGGCGCAGTTTTCTATTCGCACACCCCTGACAAAAACTACAGTATTTTCCATACGATATTTTCAATCCCCTATTAGTGCAACTTTTTGAATTCTCATTCTTATGATGATTTGCATATATTTTTAATCTTTTTTATTATTTATCCAACAATGAGTGCGATATTTTGTAATTTCCGTTCTTATGGCAACCGATAACACATATTTATTGGCACACTTTAAGGCATATTCCGTAAACGTTTTGGGGGAAAAAATGTTCCAAGAAAGCTTAAAAAAATTTCCAATAAAATAAAAAGTGAGAAATTATTTAAATTCTATTCTTTTTATATTTAAAAAGGACCCCGTGAATGTGTCATCAAAACCGCGATGTTTGACTGTGGAAAAAAAAAAAAAAAATTAATGAGCTGCAAACAAACGAAAAAGAAAACAGAAAGAAACGATAAGCAATACGTGTTTTCTTTCTTATTATTTGAAAAAAAAGAAAAAAAAATCTATCTTCTCTGATAATTTACCGATTTCGTTCAAATTTTCAGCACGTTGCAATAATAGTAAATAAGGCTGTGAAATAAATTTTTATTGAAATATAATAAGTTATTCAAAAGTTACAGCACCCTACAAAAAGGTCCAGTACAAAATAACTCCAAAGAAAAACAAGTGGTCTGAGGTTTCTCGAAAGTCAACATTATCGGAATAAAGCTGAGTTCAGATTGCAATACTCTTTCCTTCAACTGAATTCCTGGAAAAAAGTGGTGAAGTCTTGTATAGGATCCATTTGCGTTTCTTCATAATAAAACGGAAAGGAGCGAACAAAAGAATCGGGAGATAAACAATCCACTCGACGGAAAGATCTTACTTTTGCTGGACAACCGTCCCTTTCCTGCAAAATTCATTAAGATAAAAAACACCGCAACGCCACAACAAACGAACCGACACCGAACTCCAAGAAGTGGTCAGATGTGTTTGGGCCTTACGATCGTCTGCTCTCCATAGATACGTTTAGTTACGCAGAAAGGAATTGTGCTTGGATTTTTTTTTCTTTTATTATTGTTAAAAGAGAAAATATTTTTGGTGGCGGGCTTACAAACTGATATACATTTCGAAAAATGAAATTTGTTCAAAATGGGAGCAGTGTTTTCAAGATTTTACAGTATGTATTTAAAGTAAAAAAAAAATCAACATATCAAAAAAATTTCAGGAAAAAATTCCGGATCCGGAAGTTCCGGAAAATTGGTTCTGTAATGTAAATATTTTATTCCTACTTTTTTTTTTTGACAATTAGTTATCTTAATAATTTAATTAGTCTAATAATTCAGTTTTTTGCCGTATTTATGCGATATTTTAGGTATGTTATCGCCTCCTTAATAAGGCGAAATAATTCCTTTTGACTGCGGCGTTTACGACGGGTGCTGCGATTACGCCGATTTTTTTCAAAATGATGTCAATATTTGAGGGTGCGGCGATTACACCGGGTGCGGCGTTTCTTCCATAAATTACGGTAATGCTTTGTTTGTGAGCCACAAGCATATGTTTATGTAATATAGCGTGACACGTGACAGGAGGGGAGAAGAAAGTAACGTGAAATGGGACCTTTGTGACAAAGGGGGGTAAAAAATATTGAAAAAAACATGTGACATCATTTATGGACAACCTCTAGCTAAACACACCTGGGAAAAAATCAAGAAGTTTGATTGAAAGGCATGTTTCCTATTCTTATCCGGCTTTGCCCTTTCTTCCATGGGATTAGTATTAATGAACGGGACTTTTCATTCGAATTAACTAGCCTTTTGGGAACAGCAACACAGTCCGCATTTCATGGTACAGTAAAATCCCGATAATTCGAATTAATTGGTACCAGACCTAATCCGGATTATCGAAAATCTGGATTATAGGGAGAATTAGAAAATGAAGATGAAAAAAAAAGTTACTTACAGAAAATCATTTTTATTTTTAACTTATTGATTATTTACAGACAGTAAAAATGTTTATTTGGTAGTAAAAAAGTTTGTAATTTTTTGTTGAGTCAGTTTTCAATACCTTTTGCGAGCCGCATCCGCTTGAGCAAAAGTAGTTCGTTGGGTGTAGTTTAAATGAGAGTTTAAGTAAGAAAGCTTAAGGTATTCTTGCGAAAAGATTCCAGAAAAAAATTTCATTTTATTCAGAATACGACGATGAAACAAGTTAATGTTATGGAAATTAGCCAAATCGCTTCTCAAATTTAAAAAAAAAAAAAAAAAAAAAAAAAAAAAAAAATTGACCAAACCGATTTGGATTAACGGGGTCCAAATTTGCGGGGTATATATAAGGCTAACTCTGTAAACTCGTTAATTTTCCTTACATAGAAACAGAATTAATGCATTAATTTACAACAGAAAAATAATTTATTTGCATAAATAAATAACTACAAATAAAAAAAATATGAAGAAAACGAAGATTTTTTTTAGAATTATGAGAACACGGTAATATTCGTAGCTAATGTATTGATCTTTGAAGTATTAAATTATTTATTAATTTATCCTTATTCATTGAATTAAATTCATACGCAATATTTATCTTTTTATAATTATTATTTATAATTTTTATTTAATTATTTATATTATTTTTTTTTATTATTATTATTATTTATTTATATATTATTTATAATTCCGAAATACATTTCTAATAATTCTGTATAGATATTAAATGTTATTATTATACCAAAATTTCAAGAAAGAAAATAATGTTTTAATGTATAATACATTAAAAAAAAAAAAAAAAAAAAAAAATTTCGAAAACAGACTTGTAATAAAGGATGGATGTACAATTATTTCCTTCTTATAGTAGTTGGTCACCCTTAGAAATAGATAGATAGTTCGACCTAGTTATAACCCTTGAGTGGGCAGGAATGAAACTTTCCCTAAAATTAAAAGAAATATATGTTTATGGGTGTACTCGAAAACATGCTTTTCCACTTTCAACACCTCGAAATTTTCTGATACAATTTCAGATTCATTTTTAAAAATAGAAACATGAAACTTGCTGGAATGATTTTCGAAGAGATGTACAAGGTATCGTATGATTTTATTTTTCGCTCCATTCATTAGAATTTGATTGATAAACAATCATTGTTTCAGCATGGTTCTTTTTTTCGTCTCCAGCTCTTCCATTTCGGAAAATTCGCTTCACAACGCCCAATTTGATAGCATTTTTCACACTAATTTCTGCCTTTATCAAAATATCGAGCTTTACGGCACCTTGTATAGTTTCTGAATAAGAGAATCTGTCAGTTTGATGCATTTGAGAGCAAAAATGAAATCAAAATTAAAGCGAAAATAAGCAGTTTGGATCGGAATACACACTTACTTACAGATGTTTTTCGAAAAAGCAGTCAAACATAATAAGATGCAGTTAAATGGAACCAAACATATATTCAATTTCACATGATTTTTTTAAAGGTATTTGGTATCAAAATATTGCATTTTTACATATTTTATTGTATAAAACACAGTATTTAAAATTGCAACACTATAATTAAAATTGCATTGTTACTGATCAGTTGGTACTGATTGCATTGTTGCAAGAGTTACTGATCAAGTGGTAAAGAAAATGTTTTTCAATTGAGCTATGGATTTTTTTCTTTGGCTCTATTTTTGTTTCATAATATAATTCCTAAATATAACTTTGTTTCGTTTTATCAATTGTACATATACATTTCAAGTTATTGTCTCTCTTCTGATGGGTCTTTTTTCTGCCTTGCGGTGCTTAAATTTGATTCATCTGAAATATAACAGTTTTTAATTAACTCTATAAACATCACGACCTACCGACCTGCAAAGTAAACTTTTCTATCTGAAATTCCAAAATAAATGTGGAACGTAATTTATTTTAAATCTAGATTGAAATGTTCTATGCATCCGAGTTTTTTGCGTCGCTAATTGCTATTGTGATAAAATACTTTTGACGAAATTTAATGATATCCGGTATTCAGCATACTATTGCTAAATCGAACATGAATGCTTAATTCAAATTACATATTCAGTGATGTGTTGTATGTTTTACTTATTTAAATCATAAATAAACAATTTATAATTGCATTATGCTGCTCTTTTATTGTTTAAATGGATAATACATGAAATGCCTATTAGGTTAAGAATAAGAGAATGATTCAACAGAAATATGAGAAAGTAATTCAATATCATTAGCATCGCCAAATTTAGACGTGGGTTTCCAAATGGGTAAAATAATATTAGAAAAGGGGTCAAGAAAGTGCTATTTTGATAGCAGTTTTCCTCCTTAAGCCGGATACATTTAGAAATCAAAATTTCATTGCATTTATCTCTTTTTACTATACTGATATAGAAATCCTTTTAATAGTTTCCGAGAAAAAAATTACTTCCACATCAGGCCTTAGAGCCTCAAAACTTGTTACCTATTAAAAGCGTCTCTTAGATAGACTTATACACTTGACTGTAGCAAAATATTTTATTTATTCTTTATGTCTGGGGAACTTAGATAATAAAAGGAAAAACATGTTATTCCATTTTACAGAAATTGGAATATTCAGTATATTTGGTATATAGACCACCGTTACTTCCTTGAAAAAGGGAAAAGGGGTCGAATGTTCATCGAAAGGTTTAACATTCTTTTTAGGTGCGTTCGTAATTATGTAAATGCGTAGCACCTATTGTTTTCGCTCAATCCGTCCGTCCGTCTGTCTGTCCGTCTGCATATAACAACGCAAAAACTACCCAACCGAATCGTGTGAAATTTAAAATACATAATTATTACATAATTTTGTCGAGTCATTTCAAATTTTATGAAAATTGGATGGATAGATCACTTACAAGAACGATCAAAAGGATTCCGTTACATTACGGTCAATGGGGAAAAAAGTTTCAAACGCATTTTAATCGTTTGAAATTTAAAACGTATATTTATTACGTAATTTTGTCGAGTCATTTCAAATTTTATGAAAATCGGATACATAGATCAGTTGCAGGGACAATCAAAAGTATTCCGTTACATTACGATCAATGGGGAAAAAAGTTTCAAATGCATTTTAATGGTGTTACACTCATTTGAACATAACAGAATTGACAGGAATCTATGAAATGTGTACTAAAATATATATTCTGTACTATCTGGGATGCAAAGAATATTTATTATTAAATTACAGGGCCACACAAATGTATTCCACAAAATTATGTTATACGGGGAAACATTGTTTGGGCCGTGTTTTATTTATATTAAACTACTTCACATTTTATGAATAAGATATACGTTAATGAAGTATAATAAAAATTACTCCCTGCATATTTAGAGGAACACAAAAATTTCGACCACTATACTGTATCCAAAGTAAGCTCTACTATATCAGCAAGATCTGAATATTTTAAAACTTCGTTATCGTACGAACGCACCTCATTTGCTACGCTTCACGTGCAATTTCCAACTTGTTTTACATTGGTGGGAGTGATAGTAGTGGGCCCGATCTTGGAGGATCTCACCAGAAAAAAAAATTGAAGGCTTAATTCAATTATATTGACCAGCAAGTTTCGGACGGAAGGTGCGGCTTTGAAACCACTATAACTCTATTGTAATTAACTGTGCGCTCTGTATTTTTATTTCTCTTCCAAATACAATTGTTCTTATGACAGGAAAATGGATTTAAAGATCCAGGATTCGGATTCTCTATAAGCATTCTACATTGCCTTTCTAGACCTTGAAAAAATAAGAGATGGGAGAGATATTTTATCAGCATATGTACATGCACTCTGGAAATTTAAATCCCACCGAGGCTGCATCACTTACATCACCTAAATAGATGCCATTGCCATGAATAAGTAACTAAACATAAAAAGTAGCATAACTACCCCCCCCCCCCTTTAAAAAGTGTGCAAATAATTCAAGGGCGGCAAAACATTAAAAGGCGCCAAATTTTGGTCCCCCCCTCCAATCAAAATTTCAAGCTACGTCCCTGCTCAGTTTGTATTTTGGTATAGGCTAAATTTTTTTCTTTCCCTTGTAATATAATTTATTTTACGCTATTTCCTCCCTTTCCTTTTACAAACACAATTAAAAATCAAAAACTTAAAATAATTATCAAAAAATTATAAATACACTGAAATTTTTATTGTAATCTATTATGGATTATTATGTGTGATATATTAAGTTTAGTGCTGCCATCTGCTGGATGTTTTTAGAACACACCTCTTCCATTGATTGCAAAAATTTATTTTATTTAAGTTTATGTTTGCAACTATTATTTAATTTTTATCTATTCAAATGGCTTTGATTCTGTATTAATTGAAGCCTATATAATTAGTCTAAGTAATATAATTGTAACATTTCAAACAGTTTGTTTCGGTGCAACCTAAAGTTTTTTCTTATTGAATTCTTTCTCGCACAAAACAATTTAAAGGTTACGATTCTCTATTTTTTTACAAGTAAAACACAAAATCAGAAATTTAAATAATCATATCCTATAAAGTAACAATAAAAAATTATATGTATTACTGAATTTTTTATTGAAATATATTATTGATTATAGAGATAGATTAAGTTTAGTGCTGCTTTCTGTTGGATGCATTCAGAACATTTCTCTTCCGTTGATTACAAGAATTTAATTTTTTTTAAGTTTATGTTTACTAGAACTCTTATGCTTAATTACTGCCCATTTGACTGCTTTCTTTCTGGAAAAATTGAAACCTATGTTTTTTATGTAAGAAATATAATTATAACATTGCAAAACATTCATTTCAGCTTAGCCTTAAGTTTTTTCGTACTGAATTACATTTCTTGTAAAATCAGTTATTGTTACGGATTTTGCTCTTCTTGCTTTTACAAATACGACGAAAAACCATGAATTTATATAATCTTATGCTATGAGATAATAATAAAAGAAATTATATATTTACTGTAACTTATAATGGAATATACTATGATTTATTTCAGATATATTAAATTTAGTGCTGCCATCTGCTAGATGCTTTAAGAACATTCTTCTTCCAATGATTACAGGAATTTAATTTTTTTAAAGTTTATGTTCGCAACTACTGTTCTGTTTATTTACTATAGATTAGAATGTTTTTTTTTTTTAAATAATCGAGGCCTATATTTCTTATGTAAACAACATAATTATAACATGTTTGAAGCTATTATTAAATTAATGCCGATCTGAATGTTTCTTTTCAATAGTAATTAAAACCAATATACAGTCGAGTCTGTATGTAACGAAATCCATGGTTCAGTCAAAAAAATCGCTATATAGAAAAATTCGTTGAATAGAGAATGGAGAAAAAATTTACATTTTATGAGTAAAGTTTTTAAAAAATGTTTGAATTGTTTAATTAAGATTTTGAAATGTTTAACGCGAAACATAAATTTCATATTTTATTTTGTCATTTTTTTAAACAGTTTCAAAACAGAAAATTAACGCGTATTCAGCGTGTGTACGGCTATCGTTATTTTCTAGGTAAAATATTAAATTTTTTTTATAGAAAAGTAAATCTAGTTCAAACGCGCCTTGATAGCAACAAAATTTCCCAAAAACGCATACTCATCTTTGTTGAAACAAAATCAGGAGGGACCATGAAAATATCCAATAGACAATCTTTTTTAAGAAGTGGGTTTTTTAAGGACGTGGGAGGAATGTCTGTTTTGGACATGGATAAAGCAGTAGATTTGCTATTATAAAACACATACCAGGAGTCAGCGCAGGAAAATGAATTTAATAGAAGCATTTACAGAAAAAAAATGAAGGAACTTTTCTGAAAAAGTTCGTTATATGGAGAGAGATATATATACCTCGCTAGATAGAGATTATTTGTAATGTAATTAATGAAAAATTGACCTGGCAAAATTCGTTATATAGAGAAATTCGCTGAATGGAGTTTCGTTATAGAGAAACTCGGCTGTAGTTATGTCAGTGACAGAAGTGTAACATTGCAAACCATTCATTTCGGAACAATCTAAAATTTTTTCTTATTTTATTCTTTATCTCGTCAAGTAAAGTACTGTTTTTTCTTTCCTACTTTTCTTAATGCAATGAGAAATCAGAAATTTAAATAATTTTACGCTGTAAAATAATAATACAAAATAAAAAATTTACTGAGTTTTTATCGGAATATATTGCAAATTATTTCGGTTGTATTTAATTTAGTGCTGCCATCTGCTGGATGCTTTTCGAACATTTCTCTTCGAGTAATTCCAGGAATTTAATTTTTTTTAAAAGTTTAGGTTTACAACTATTACTTAATTCCCATTGATTAGAATGCTTTATTTCTGCAGTAACTGAAACATATCTAGTTTGTGTAATAAATATAATTGTATCATTGCAAGTCATTCTTTTTCTCTAAGTAATATATGTGCATACTGCATTTTTGTTAGAATTTGGAAATATTAAGTTTGGTGCTGCCATCTGCTAATGCTTTTGAGAACATTTTCTCGCAAGGACTATATTATTGTTTACAATTTGTTATTGCAATTGCAAATTACCTACTTCGGATTTAAGTGCGTTATTTAATTAGTTTTTAAAATGAATATTTAGAAGTTAAACAAAGAGTAAACGAAAATAAGAAATTAAATAATCTTACATTGTAGAAACTAAAGAAAAAAGTACATATTTACAGAAATTACGTACATAGAAAAAATGGTATTGTACACGAGAGTTAGGGGTGGGAGATAAAACTTGAAAGAATTGTTTTTTGAAATTTTGTCGATTGACTGCTCGCTAGTTGGCGTTGTGTTTAGGACACATATTAGATTCAGGCCCGCCATACACAAGTGAAACATTGAACAAAAAAACGTGCGGCATGCGACAATTTCACCCTGATAACAAAGAAAAAACCTGTTTGACTGCGTCATGTTGCACGATTTTTGACGCATGTCTCTATGGTGTATGGTGGGCCTTATACTAAAAGGACAAGAGACGTTACCAATTTTATTAAGCTGAATTTCTTTGAATTCCTCATAATAACAATAAGACAAGTAAATTTACTATTTTAGCCTGGTTCTGATGTTGTTTGTTAGGCATGCATCAGCTTAAACAAAGTCTTAAAAAAGATGCAATCTACATTTTAATCTCATATTTATCCAAAAATATATTTTTTAAATTTAATTTTGTTATTTCATTATTAGTTTGTCCAGTTTGTCAGTCACTTATTATTTTATATTATTATAAAGCAAGATAACTTTGATACGATATGAAATTAGTTTTTAATTAAGGAAAATTTCTAATAAATATTTATGTAAACATTAACAATTATTTATGCTATTTAAACTATTATCACCAAACTATTACTATTTATACTATTCACTATCAAATTATATTTTTTATAAATAATATTTATATTTATTATATTGATTTTATTAAATAACTATATATTTAATGTTCTCCCTTATTTATTGGGGGAGTGTAGCGTAATTTTTAAAATTTCCTTTCTTACTCCCTTAAAAATTGAATTTTAAATTAAAATTAATCATAGTGCATTCCTAATTCTGTTAATTTCTATCAATGTTTTATAAATATGGTTATGCTTTAGAGAAAATCTAATACAAATGCTATTTGAGCACAAATGGCCAAAATACGCGCGGTTGGATGGGTTGGGGATGATTAAGGATTTAAAACTTCTTTCAATATCTTAAACATTAATAAGGCGAAAAAAAAAATCCTCCAAAGATATTTAAAAAGCAATATAAAGAAAATCACGAATATATTCAGTTATCCACTCTCAACGGAGGCCAATGGCTAATTCCTAAACCGTTAGTCATAGACATATAATTCCAATTACAAATATGCTTTAAATGAGGTAAAGAAATATCATAATAGCAATTTGGGTCAATAAAAACATTTATAAAAAATTGCGAAATTTAAATTTTTATACAGTCTTCCGGGTCTATAAGTGATATTTAATAAAATTTTCCTGTTACATTAACAAGACGAAAATAGTCCCGTTATAATATGATTAAAACTGACCGAGTTAGTTGTTTAAAATTGCAACATATTTTTTGCTGTTAATTACGGATAATTGACAAATTTAGCAAAATGTAATTTCGTCAAACATATTAAAAAAAGAAAAAAAAATGGTTGAAAATTAAAACTAACATCGAAACTCAAATTTGAAATCTTTAAACATTCTGACGTATGATTGTAAAATATACAATTTCTAATAGACGTATACGGAAAGAAAGAAAGAAAAAAAGAATTTTTGATACATAAAATTATGAAAATTCACTGCTTACAAAGTGATGCATATTTTAAAGTGTTACTAGATAACACTAGCCTGCAAATGCTTTCTGTACCGCTAAGTCTCAAACTGGTCTTTATTTTTTACCACCAGGTAAATTTTTTTAACAAAGTTATAAAGTTTTAAAAAAGTTGGAAAAAACAGCGAAAATGGGATATTATAAAACGGGTATACTTTTAACTTTTATTATTATTTTTATATATTTTTTATCGCTGAAATCGAAAATGAGCGCGTTTCGATCAACTATGTTATTTGATGCATTATAATTAGCACTTTCTGAAACGGTCCTGAAAGTGAAAGTAACTTTATAAAAAATACTTCCGCTACCATTCTTTTTTATTCTCGTACTTAACTATGTTGAATGTGCTAGTAACATATTCAGTTGAGAATTTATTTAAAAAGAGGTTAGTAATTAATAATTTTCAATTGTTTTTAATTGTTTCAATTGTTTTTTGTACATTATTCTGTTACACTGTTTAACTAATTTTGCAGTTATGAAATATTACAAAAATAAACATTCTGCAATTCAAGAATGATCATGAAAACTTTAATAATGGACACAATACAAAAATAAATGTTTGTATTTAAGCATACTGGGAGACAATAATTCAAACAAAATATTAAAGCATAAATACAGATATATTAAATTAAAATTTTTATAATATAGATATTTATGTATTATAATAATATCAAAATCAGTTTATCTAATACTACCCAATCGTTCGCGAATACGCAGTTAATATTACATATCACTCCCAAGATTTTTGTCATTCTGATGCGAAACAAACCTTTTTTACACTTAATGCACATGTGCACAGTTTTCATATAGTAGTACCATAGCTGCCAACATCTTCCGCTTTTTCAGCCCGGAAAAATTTTATAGAAAATTTTACCATTTGAAATCGCCATAATCTGCCGATTAAACAAGTCAAAACTTTTCTATGAAATTTTTCCGGGCTGAAAAAGCGGAAGAGTTGGCAGCTATGTAGTACTATAAAATTTTGAAGCACAAAGAAAAAAAAAAAAACTTCGTAAAACTATTAAAAGTATGAAGTGACAAAAAAATGGAAGAAATCGTCGTACAAGATGAATTTTAACGTACACCGTATGATAAGTCCAAAAGTCATTAAAAAACGCACAACTTACGGGGAAAACGTACAATCTGAAAATCCTACCTGCGTCTGAATTGTTCGTATGTAAAGCTCTTCAGACGTTGTGCAATTTAAAGAAGAAGAAAAAAAAAAGAGTCGGTACCCTCAATATATATTCTGTCCACTGCTCTGCTTATGTTTTTACCACATGCTACCGATAATGGTGCTCGTGGTACAATAAAATTTCAAGAGGTTTCCGAGTCAACTGGTGTCGAATCTGTTGTGATAAATTTATAAAACATTTTTCTTAAAATTTTCTGATTTGAATGTAATTAAGTAACATGTATATTATTAACTATATAAAATACGCGTTTGACAAAATAGAAAAAAAGGAATAAAAATGTAATTAATAAGAAATTTGTTATTATTTGTTGGTTACGAACATTAGCATGTTCTCATAACTCTAAAACTAATGTTTATTGTGTTTCTTTTTTTTATTTCTTTAAAAATATTAATAACTTACACAAATTATGTATAAAGATTAATAACGATGCAAATATGTACCGCAAATTATGCAGCTACTTTTCATTAAAAATGGAGAATTTTTTTTTCTTCAACAAAACGCATTGTGGTATCCTTACCTTTCGATATCTGAAAATTTTGTAGTTTTACAAGAAAAAAAAAATTTTCATGTGTCCGAAACACAAAGTAATTTTCAATATCGATATAGTATCGATAAAATTTAAAAGGATATCCCAAAATACTATTTAAGGATTTAATACAGCATTTTGCGCATCGTATTTTGACTTAAAATTCTTTTGATGCCGAAACTCCGCCCAAATAACGCCTTTAAGCGAATTTCATGTGTTTTCGTACATTTTTCAGAAACATGTCAATGTTTTTAGTTTTTATTTATTTATTTATTTATTTATTTATTATTGTAACACCTTTTTTAAGATAATATAAATTGTTTATTAAAAAAATAACACATGATTTTTTTTTTGTATTTTTTTTACCTGTATTTCCTACAATTTTAGTGAATAGAAAGAAAAAATTAATAAAGTATTAAACACAATGGGGACACATGGAAAAACAAAGATTTTGTATAAGCATGTTTTTTTTTCGGGGGGGGGGGGGATTTCGGACCTACTAAAACGTGTAAATCCGTTTAAAACCAGAACTCGAAAAAAATTTTGATAAAAAAATTTTCTTTTTTTAAAAATAAAAGAAAATTAAAAAAAGAGACGAAGGATTGCCATTAAAAATATATTTTAATGGCAAATTTATTAAACTTCATTCTTTCGAGTATTTTCTCTTAACTTGGCAGCAGTGATTATACTACAAGAGCCGAATTGCAGCCGTTACCATAGAAACCAAGGTTTGCTCGAACGGCACAGGATTGCTAATAAATAAGGAAAATCGCCATTTTGGCGGAAAAATATATAATGAATGTGCAAAAATCGGTACGTTTTAAAATTCTTATGAAATTAATTTTATTACATAATCATTTATTAAAATAACGAGTAGTATTATTATTCTTTACTTAGTTTTACCCTTTTTTAAATTCATTTCAATACTTTTTCATATTATAATGTAGATCCGTCCAGCATTGCCTGGCCCACAAAATGGGAAAAATATTTAAAAATCTCGAAAAGTTTTTAAAAATTTACAGAAATTCCGGAAAAACTTTATTGAAAAGATATTTTTTTCTAAAATAAGCTAAAAATTTGAAACTGAATTTCATGCATGAATGTAAAATTTTTTGAAGCATTTTTAGTGAAATATTTTTCATTTCGATGTGATTTTTTAAAATCGCTAGGACAAAATTTATATATTTAAGCTCCAAATTTGAAACCAATTACCTTTTACAAATGAAAGAAGAAAATTCAATAAAAGAAGAAAATTCTATAAATCGCATTAAAATATCGAGAAAAGAAACAACTGTACAGATTCTAAATGAATTTTATTGAAAAGTGAAAAGCCAAAAAGATGAAAGCCAAATTCTTTGAAAATCTATTTAAAACAGAAAATTTATTATTTATACCCAACCACCGGCAGAAATCTAGAAAAAGCCAGGTACCACGCTATGAGAATGAGCACCTCTCAACTTTAATGTATATAAAATTATTATAATAAGTGTATGAACGCCATGATTTCTAAAAATTTAAATTTTTTTATTATCGCCCCCGTTTTTGCTTTAAAATGCACAATTTCTGATAAAAACCTAGTCTCGTAAACAATTACTAATATAAAATATGTTTTTATGCTTTAATTCTAAAATTATAATTATTGGCTAGAAATTTAAAAAATTATATGAACAGCAAATTAGTAATTTCATTAATTAGTAATATCGAATAATATTATGTACGTAAAAATTTTATGATAATATTGGAAAACTATAATAAATATAACATATTTTTACATTCATTAAAATAATTAAACACTGCATTTAACACTAAATTGCTAACACTGTTTAAAATTAAAAGGCTACTTCACTTATGCAAAAACAATTTAATCCTATGGCCGATTTTTTTTAAATATCTCCTTTGCATTTCAATATTTTATTGATTTTTTTTTCTTGCATTGGAGTTGATCTCAATCTTTACAATGAAGTTTTTTTCATTTTTAGGTTTTGTCAGTAGGATTTTTTTTCTTTTTTTGGAGGGGAGAGGGAGATTTTTCAATTTTCAGGCTTGGTTTCGAAGCGAAATCATTCTACCAAAAAAATTTCTAAAACAAAATCGAAAAAGTAAAAAGGGTCTTTGTTCGACCTTAAGTGTCGAATTCAGGAGGTGGCACATTGCCGTAGCTAGAAGTGAACAATAGGGGGGGGGGGGGGCTCATACTTTTATTTTCTCTCCTTCTGACGCAGAAAGATAAATGAGTGCATATTCACATTATAGATAATATGTTTCTTATTAGATTGTTGTCCTAACTTAATTTTATGCTAAGAAAATAATAGGATGATGAACAATTTGAGTGTATAACTTGTCAAAAATTAAATACAATGTTAGCTTCATACATATAAATAGGTTGAGCAAATGTTGAAATGCTTATTTTACATACAATTTAGTAATTCTGCAAAACTGTGAAAGGGCCTAAACACTAAATTAGATTTTGGAACAGAATTTCCTTTGAATTTTTGGAACAGAAATTAACTGAGTTAGCTTGGAATCTTTTTCAGGGGGGGTCAAAATATTTTAGGGGGGCTGAGCCGCCCATAGCACCCCCTTAGCTACAGTCCAGAGATGGCGTGGAGGACATTCCTTTCTGGAACAGTAAGACCCCCCCCCCCGAAAAATTTGAGGTTATGAATTTTCAATGGGCAAAAATTGCAATTTCTCCCGGTAGTTTAAAATATCCCCTCCCTCCCTCCGAAGCCGCAGAAATCCCTCCCGGCGAAAAGTATCTGAATTCCTACACTGCTGACCTCAGCTATGAAATCCAAGCTAATACAGTGAAACCTCCAAATATGGGACACCTATGGGACTGGAACTTTTGTCCCTTAAATAGAGATGTACCTTATTCGGAGTGTCCCTCATTTGGAGGTTTCACTGTAATTTAAAAATACTGAAACGCAAATTAGGTATTTTTAAAAATTTCTTCTATCGAAGTAATATTAGCGAGGGGATATTTCATGAGTGAAATAGCATCTTAATAATTATTAAACAATTGATTCCCCAAGTAGTACCATAATATTAATATACAGTTTTATGCTTGAGAACTTTTCATAAAAACAATAAGAATGCGATGATTGACAGAGCACTGGAGTTGACAGACTCTTAAAAAGCGCGCCACATATTTAACCTTGAAGATTGGTTCCTCGCCAAAGGAGAATTTTTTACGCCAAGATTTTTACTTTATACGTACGCTTAAAACAAAAATTACTTTTGAATTAAATACTTTTAACAGAGAAATTACTCTAAATCTAAATATATGTTACAAAATCTCGAATTTATTAATAACCATAACCATAGCCATATAAATTTCTACGCATTTTCATCATAAGATTAAAAAATATCGGAGAACTATTTTTCACGGCGGAATGTTACTGTTTCAACCTTTCACAGTACTGCCAATTTAAGGTGGAATAGAGTATAGTATTACTGCATTTTGATGTTTACGGAAAACAAAAATTATTATTTGGTCAATGAATTTTAATGTGGAATCTATCTAGCGAAAATTTTATTTTGAATTTTTTTTAAATTTATATACAAATTGTTCTAAAGAAAATTTTCTATTGCAGTCTCTATAGTCTGCTATGTAAAATTTTTCAAATGAATAACTATATACAGTCAAAGTTCTATAATCCACACAAGTTGGGGCCAAAAGCTGTGCAGATTATGGAATATTGTGGATTATAAGTCATTTTATTATTCCTAGATAGCATTTTATCCCTATAATCAGTATACTATAAAAAATAAATAGAATAACAAATTGATTATTAGATTTCATATCTCAAAAAATGTCTTTTTAAAGTTATTTTAATAAAAAATTAATATATATGTGCATTTTAATAAAAGTAATAATGTATATTCCGTAATACAGTTTACTTTTTACTATTAATAAAATAAAAGAGTTAAATTTAAAATATGTAGTAGCTTTATTATTGTATGTTTTTTTTTCAATTTTATTTTATTGTTTGTTTTAAAAAATCATTTTAGGATTATGAATATGTAAATTTTGTGAACTGATTACTTCATTGTTTACATTCGTAAAGTAATGCGGATTATAGAAAATTGCTGTTTATGGGTGCGCGGACTATCGATCTTGGACTGTATTTTTACAAAAAAAAATTATGTAGGCATTTGTTTTCTGTGCCAATTAAACTGTTTTCGCCTCCATCAGAGGATCTTCGTCAAAAATTGCAGTAATGGGCGGTCCTTCAGAACATTCCTTTCATTTCTGTTAAGATTACAAACTTCGCTAGGTGTGCTGAATGAAAATAGAGGATTGAGGACTTGAATCTAGCACTTAATAAGGTTTTTATACTCGAAAGGATAGGATGCTTTTTAATATAGTAATTTTAGTATAATGCGTCAATATATTTTAATATGGAATCCATCTAGCGAAATTTTTCGATTACAATTTCTAAATTTATACGCATATTGTCCAAAAAAATATATATTTCCTACAGCAATCTTTATATATTCAATTATAATATTTTTTAAATGAATAACTGTAGATTATTGCAGAAATTGTTTATATAGACATTTGTTTTCTGTGCAAATTTCACGGCTTCCGTCGCCATCAGATGATCCTCGACAGGCGGAACTTTACATTCACTTTGGTCAAGATTACAAACTTCGTCCGATGTGCTGAATGTCAACACGTTAGCTTGGAATTAGTTAAAATTATACCCTGTTCACACCATGGATAGTTAAGCTATCTCAGGCCTGGAACTTTCCCAGAGAGTTCTACAAACTGTCTCAGAGAATTTCAACTTGCTCGGACTAGATACAGGAATAACCACTCTCTCTCATTGGCTATACAACTTCACTTTTACTGATTGGCTGTTATGGCCTTCCTTACTTCATGCGCATGCGCATACGTTACATCTGTTCAGTTCAGAAATACAGTGACATTCTCTGAGATATCTCCTCTGAGATACCCTGTTCACACCACAAGATATCTTAAGATCGCCGTGGTTGAAGTGAACCCTTCCGGAATTGGATGCCTGTTCACATTGAAAAACTTACCTAAGATATCTCAGCGAATGTCACTGTATCTCTGAACTGAACAAATGTAACGTATGCGCATGCGCTTGAAATAAAGATGCCCACAACAGCCAATCAGTAAAAGCGAAGCTTTATAGCCAATGAGAGGGAGTGGTTGTTCCTGTATCTAGCCCGAGAGAGTTTGTGGATCTCTCTGAGAGAGTTCCAGGCTTGAGATATCTTAACTATCCATGGTGGGAACAGGGTATAGGCGAGTTTGTCAATGTGAATAGGGCAGTTGCAATCAGTTGATTTATTTTTCATCCACCAATCAAATGCTGGCGATTCACCTGCTGCCACACCCATAATCCTCTCAGCTACCAATCACAACGATTGTTTGACCCCCAATGGTCGATTTGTGACGTCTTATGAAACCGCCCTATAGGCATCCAATTCCGGGAGGGTACCACTTCAAACACGGCAATCTTAAGGTATGTTTGTAGCTTGATTAGGGTACTATCCTACATACATTTTAATGCTTCGTGGAATTTAGATTTATCTAACTATTTAAATTATTACCACTTTCTATCCATATGGGTAGCAGTGGTAAGTCAAGATTATGTGTTTATTAACAGCTGCGGCGAAATCTTGAAAAATATTTATTTAAATCTTTTCTTCTAAAAATTTCCGACATGAGTACGTTTAAATAATACATATTTTTTGATTATATGTATCTCCCATAAATAATATGATTTCCTTAATTATTCTCCATAAACATACTATGAACCTTTTTTACAAACTTCCATCATTATTTTCAGTCGTAATAACCGCTTTATTTAAGCCAAGAATACGTCTCAAAAATAAGACAAAAATTACGATCCGGCGAAACATTAGAAGTTTGATTTTGCATTAATAAGATACAGTTTCCACTCATATATTTATTTATTTGCCCTTTTATGTAAGTTCGTATGTAAGATATATATCTTTTTTCACTACACATTAAATGTATATATTTTTAATTTGTATACAATTTCAAGTTAAATTCCTAAATTAAGCCATTAGCTGATACTAGAAACTAAAAAGCCTATCTAGGCTACCATTTTATTAATGAGTTCAAAAGTAGGCGTGGCCTCAATTTATTTTGAAATCAACCTATCACTATCTACAAAACAAGAAATGCGCAGGATTTTTAGAAATATTAAACAAAATAGAACACTGAAGTTAGATTATATTAACTATAAAGTATGGTTACTTCGTATATATTTTAAAATAAGTACAGTTTTCCTTTTTTCAGAAAGCAGATAAAAATCCGGAAAATTCCATGCGTTATAGATATATTTTTTTTAATCTTAGTGCTGCTCACCTAAATCTTAGAAAGAATAATATACACACAATAAACCATCACATCATTAACTCTTTGTACTTGTATGTTTAGGCTAACTAAACATCACCTTTTTTTATTATTTGGAAAAAAAAATAGTTGTTCATGGTAGAGAATTGGGAAATCTAAATCATATCTGAATCTTTTAATTGGTTGAATTCCGCAACTTATTTAATTTTATTCGTTTCCTGATTAGTCCAAGTTTAATGTCCAAAAATGGAATACTTCTGTTTTTTATTTTATTCGTTTTCTGACTGATCCAAGTTTAATGTCCCAAAACAGAATACTTCTGTAGCCACGATGACAAAAATAGTAATAAAAAACTTGTTTAAAAATTAATAATGTAAAAACAAATTGTGATAGAGATTTAAAACAAATTTAATTAAGAAGCGCATATTTGTCTCTACGCAACGGTGTAAAAATTTTAAATGTGCATTGTTAAGAAGTTAAAAATATTGCAGTTCCAAAATTTGTAAAGCTGAAATTTCGTTTAAAATGTGTTTGTGATGAGTCTAGGTATATTAATGTTTAATCCATGTCGTACGTAATATGAGGAGTTCAGAAGCCAGTCTCATTAACTTCATCCAATAAAAATGCACATTTTAAACAGAAAAAGTTGTCTATCTTCATCTCCTTCTTTTTAATCATTGGTCTAGGAATATTAATGTTTAATGCATGGTGTACGTCCTAAAAATTATATTTATTATTATAGAATTTCTTTAAAATTATCTTTTTCCATATAGTCGTTGTAATTTGTTAAAATATAATTTTTTCATCAGTATAATAGAAAATTAAACATGCCTGATTTAATTAGAGCATTTTTTATATCGGGTAACTGCTCAGAGGGTGATGTGTTAGTCAGCAGCCCTATTCTGTCAAAACAGCGACACGACACGACATCAATATGTAAGTTACTAAAAAACTGGCAGTACCTTAAAACTGAATAAAAACGAGTAGAATTACTGATAAACTGAAAAATTACTATGTGTAACTAATTATAAAGTAGCAAATAGAATTACTGGTGAAATATCAAATTAACATGATGTAAAAAATTATAAAGTAGCTTGTCTATTTTTGGTGTATATCCGAGCGCCACTTTGATTGGAGGACCTCGGTAATTGTCGACTGGCCGACCTTACCAGTCCGGGTATATAAGATAGTTCATAAACACTATTTTGTATTTTATAAATTAGTAGATAGCTTGGAATTCGAAAAGGTGAACATGAATCCGATATTAACACTAGAAGCGCCGTTGGGGTCATTTCACCTTTTTTTCCAATTTCCAAAGCTTTATTTCGACACGTAAGCTAACACCGCAGCTCATATTTTTTTACTTTTTCTAAAATACTATCAACCATACTGTGACAATTTTTCCTCTTTCTACATTAATTATTAAAGAAAATATTCATAGAAATACCTAAAACAGCCAACAGGTGTCATTTTGACCCCCATAAGAAAAATGACAATTTTTCAAGTGAAAGTCTGTTTTTGAATTCCCGATATCTCGGTTTTGCATACTGCCCAGGGGGACACCCATTTCTTATTGCGATTACTAAAAACAGAAAAGTAAACTCCAATTTTTCTTTGTTTGGATGACGCATAGCGATGCAAGGGGAAGGGAAATAGTCTTCTCTCTGTTGCGTGCTCGCCTTCAGTTAGGACGTTAGGAGGGTTCTTCTAAGCATTTCAACTCTATCATGAAATATGCAGGCATCCTAGCAGCGCTGACGTAATGTAAATTTACACAATGCGTCGTATTCTGAAAGCAGTAACAGTGATGCGGTACAAAATTCTATCAAAGTGATTTCCCTTGTTTCATGCTGATCAGGAAGCTCACATGGACAAGGACGAGACAAAAAAATACCTAACATTTCTGCTGGCAACAGACGCGAAAAGTACACATCATCAAACGATATTCTTTGGATTCCGATGCGCCTTATTAGCCCTCCTTCCACTTCAGATCGCAGACCAGCTCGAAATATTGTGAAACTTGCATGTGGAACAACATTGTTTGCTCATCTTAACATTGGAACAAATACAACTTCAGCCTGGCCTTTGATGGTAATTGTAGCAATGCTGTTCAAAATGCACAATTACTGAAGCACTACGTCAGCTTGGAAACTGGTATGTTTCTCTGGTAGAACTCGGTGCTTTTTTTTTTTTTTTTTTTTTTTTTTGCCCTCTTATATGCCCGTTTTGCACTGGGTTATTCAAAACTTTGTGCAGATAATTTATGGAACAAAAGTTGGGGACCATCTGTATTCAAAGAGACAATGCCACGCAATCCTTTTTGTAAAATCATGCGGTATCTCAGATTCGATGTGCGAAGTAATAGGGCGAAGCACCTGCCACATATAAATTTGCTATCGCTTCTGAAACCAGGTACAACCTGATTGCAAATTGTCATCTATGTTGTAATCCTGGAGAAGAAATAACCATTGTTGAACAGTTGTTGCCATGTAAATCAAAGTGCAGATTTATCCAATACATGGCAAATAACCCGCACAAATTTGGCATCATGTTGCCACCTCCCCCTAATAAATCAAGTACAGTCTCTGAAGCAAAACAAATGTGCCTTTAACATTGCAAGGGATAAAATAAAATTTATATAAGCTGTAAGGGATGACAGAAACTAATTTTTTTAAATTAAAAAAATGGCAAATGTGTTGCTTCCACAGTCTAGCGCACATATTTCTGTTTTTGAGCTGATGTCTAAGTAACTTTTGAACACATTTATATGATTATTCTGGATTATTTTCTTTATTTTCTCACTTTGAAACATATTGTGTGCTTATTTGTATTATTTGCATTTGTAATTTTTGTTTCTTTTCTTATCACTTTTTTGTGTAATATTATCCTATTATAATATATATGTATATTATTATATATATATAACTATATTGTGCGGTATTGTGTAATAAAATATATTGAATTCTATACTGTCATTTATATACCATCATTTCAAAAAACGTAAAAATGGACATAGACATACTCTAACAACTGCATAAATAAAAAAGAAAAATTATAAAATCTTCAAAAAATATTATATTTTGCAATTTAGGCATCATTTATCAAGAAAAAACATTTTTATTTTGATATGGCTTGAATTTCTTATGTGGGTCAAATTGACCCCGAATGGCGGTTTTAGGTAAGTCCAAAATCCGGCTGTTCTAGTGTTAAATTTAATCGAACTAACACTGCTTTATCTAGATTATATTTAGATAGGGGTTAAAAATTCTGTTTAATGAAAGCAAATTATCTATTGTATCAGATTGTTGTCGTAATCGTAAGTCTATTATAAGAGAGACCATTGAAATTTATACGCGTAAAAGGTTCGTTTGTAATGATAATGTTTCTTTTTTTATTCCTAAACTACGGTTAGAGTTTATGAATATATTCCTCGTGAAAGCTTGAATGGGATGAGCCGCATTGGAAAATAGTTTTAAATCATGATCTTTTTATATTTTTATTTATTTATTTATTTATTTATTTATTACAACAGAGCGCTTGTTTTCATTTATATTTCATTGTTGCGTGTCGTTTTTAATAAGCGTGAGACTATTTGTATTTAATTTTTTTTGTTATGATTGTGGGTCTTATCAGACTGGAAGCAAACCATGTCAATGTTATTTGTTTTTTATGTTTTATTCCACACCTCTCTCAAGTAATATAAATTGTTTCTTAAGATTTTTATAAATGTATTTTTTTTTTAAATTTTTGGTAATCATCAATAAATTGCCAAATCACTGTCATATTTTTTTTCATCCACAAATCCAATCAATTATTTGATAAATAGGTAATTTAATGATTAAAAAGCCAAATATTAAATATGCTTACGTCATAAAAAGTTTTAAAAAATTATTTTTAAAAATTGAATACAAATGTTAAAGGATTAATATTTATAAATTTACAAAATACATTAAATTATTTTTTTCAAAAGTCAATAAGCACAATAGGTTCCAATAAATTTAGTATGTATTTAGCAAAATATATAATAATGTGTCAAATTAAATTATATATATAAGTTCATTTTCAAGAGCGAAGTTTAAAAATCCTGAAACAGTACGAAATCGAAAAAATTTGTAACATTTCTTTATTTTCGAGCATTGAGTGAGCCATTGCTGTGTTGATAAGACATTTTAACGTTAACAAATCAATTTAAGGAGCCAGTTTGGAAATAATCCGCTGCACCATTAGGCCCTGTATGAGGTTTAGAAAACACAATGACAAATAATATCGACGATCGATGAATCTATAAATATCGATGTATTTACATTACATAATATGAGAAAAAAAAATATTTCATTTTTTTTTTCAATTGTAGGCCATAAATAAATGAAAAGACAATATTTAATGGGGTGATTCTCATTTTTAAAATTTTCCACTAGTCTAGCTCCTTCTTAAATACTGCTTTCCCCGCCCCAACCCCGTTTTGTTTTATTTTATTACATATTTTTTCTTTTTTTCTTTCGTTATTTCTTTGCTTGATATGGAAGCATCTGGTGTTATGTGGATTCCGATCGCATAATTTCGAGACACAAATTATGCAGAGGTACATCTTTAATCCTAGTTTGAAATAAATAAATAAATAAATAAATAAATAATAAAAAAAAGGCTACTAGGTTATCAGTTTTTAACAGTTTATAGAGCATAAAATTCGTTTTTAATTATATTTTAATTATTATGTAAGAAAAATGAACAAAAAATTACAATTTATTATTAGGTTTACATCATATCTTGATTTTATTCAAGTTCGGAGAAAAATATTCCTTTAAATACAAAAAATATTTTTATTTTAAATAACAATAATAAATTTTTTACACTGTTGTTAAGACAAAATTTAATGTAATCCAAGCAGCAACATCCGAGAGACGAAAAAAGGGCAAAATTAGTTTAGTTCAGTGTATTTAGCCTATGCTTATTCGATTATGCCATTTAAATTACTAAAGTCAAAATGGCATAGAATGGACAACAAATTAGGCATAGAGTTTAGGAATATATTGTGAACTAAGGGGAAAAAGATATCCTTTAATAAGAGACATTGAGAGAAGAAGTTAAAAATATAAAATTTCTGAGGATATATTTTGAATATCAGAATGCATTAAACACATAGATTTGACATGAACAAACTGAATTCGGAAGTTCAGGGACTAGCAGCTTCAACATTGACCATGGTATTATCCGATTTTAACATCGAATATGGTTATGCCTAAGAATCCAATTTTTTTTTTTTTATCTTATCCCCGATTTAAGTTCTGCATGTAAATCAATTCACAGTGCATCACTTGCATTGTATGGGAATTAATTTGAAAAAATTTTCAATAAGGTTCTCATAATGAACCACATGCAAACAAAGGGTTAACTAATTAGTAATTTTTACCACTTACTGCATAATAGCGTTAGTGGTACAGCAGGAATGTATAACCAAGTTAACCGTAATGCAAATCGTTATTAAATATTTATAAAATATTTCTTTTAAACTTTTCTGACTTGAGTGTAATTAAATAATTTCTGTTATTTAAATAAGTGCTTGACTTATAGTCCGAGTGCTACGCGACAAAAATAAGGTGAAAACTGCAAATCGTGATAAGAATATACCGCTTGGTGAGTATGTACTTTATGATAATACAATGCATATTAGAGGGGGAGGCATCTCGTAAAGTCGTCTGAATTCAAGATGGCGGCTGTTATTCAAAATGGCTTCATTTTCTGAATATTCTTAGTATAAATGTGCATTTCATATCGATTTCGATGTTTTTAAAGTCAAGTTTTTGTTTTTAACACTATTCAACATTTTTTAAAAGAGAGTATGAATTCGGTTTATCTGTCTGTTTGTCTGTCTGTCCGCCTGTCCTTCTATGCTCTAGCTCGCTTAAATGTTCTCAGATTGCCATGTATATTTTATATGTTTTATGGAGTTATAATAACATGTTCGGAGTAAAAAGTAAAGTGTATAGCTTTTATAGTTCATTTACAGGGCGCTAAAGAAAATTACATTACAATATTGTGTATATGGCCAAATCGTTTGCAATGTTTCTTAATCATGTTATACTCGTTAAAACACATTAGAATTTATATACATCAATGTTAATACTACAATGAGCTACCAATTACTTATTATGTAATAAGGTGTACATAGTATTTATCGCTTATTTACTGTGACACACCAAAACAAGAAAATATGCGTTTGTAATTTGCATATAAATCTTAAAACGATCACCATATAATTCAAGTGTTATTAGTGAAAGTGCTAGGTGGGATAAAACCTTTGTAATAAGGATATCCCGAATAGTCAGTATTTATCTTATATTAATAAAATGCATGTAAGAAAGAGAGGTATCGTATAAATTTATAGGAATTCAAAATAGCGACTATTATTTAAAATCTTTTGCAGTTTTCTTCCTCTGCATCTTACAAGGCTATTTATTATGTTAATTTCCACATTTTATAACTCAAAAATAATCTTTCTAATACTAGAAATATACCTAAAATGAAAATAGGACATTTATTAAAGTAGTTTTGTCATTTACAGTAGAAAATTTAAAAGAATGAATATATAATAAAAATACTCTTTTATTAATAGATTACTTAAACAGTATATTAAAAAATGAATGTTACATATAATGCTGTAGAATATAGAAACTTCACTCGGTGCCATCATATTTCTCACATTCATGTTTGCAATTGCACAATAATGCAAGAAAGTCCAACCTTTCTACAGCCACATTTACCTTTACAGATTTTACACATACACTTTATTAAATCTTCACAAGAGTCTAAAATCACTGGCAACTCCTACCATCTATTTTTCTATGATAAATTATCCAAGCACCATTCCCATTTGTTTGGAGAGATTGCATGTATTTCCCGATGATCTACTTTTCCCCAAAAGTCTCCAGCTTGGAAAGCATTGTGTAAAATATATTTTTGAAGTGCACCCTTGGTTGGTGGAAAATTGTCAGAAACTATTCTTGTCTTGCATTATTGACACTTATGGTATTGCTTGTTGAACAGCACAACAATACTACGAACTTTTCTAAAATATTTAAAATACTTTCAAGAATAGAAGTTTGTGGTTTTGACAGGTATGAAAAGGCAGCAGTAGCTTCTTTAAAGAGAATGAGCGTTTTCCAATTTGACTTTTTAGTTTTTCCTGTGAAATCCATATTGCTGTTGCATCCTGTGAAAGCATTAAATCCTAATCATTAAGTCGTTGCCTTTTCTCTTCCAATCGCTGCAGCTATGGTATGAACAGGAATAAATCTGTATTTTTCCGTGTTCCAAATACAACCCAAATAGTTTCTAAGCATCTGTTTGAAAGGATAAAAAAATATGGAATCACCAAAACTAATACATCAGTGTCTACAGAGCGTACAATATTATTTTTCAGTCCTTTTTCAACCATGTCTTTGAGATGCAGTATTATTCTTCAATCTTGCTTCTTCGTGACCAGGGCAAGTCGTTGCAATTAAGAAACTTACGACAGTAAGACTGCCTTTAACTTTTTCTCCTGGAGTGGTAATAACTTCTGTGTTTTTGTGTGGTGCTAGTGTTCCAAGGAGATTAAAAAACTCTTCTTTGTTATTTGAATTTCTTAAGAAATCGTGCCAATTTTTAGGTAATCTAACATGTGGTTGCGCATGTTCTAACATGTGGTTGTGTAATTTCTCCTTTAAAGCTTAGTATAATATATCTATCTCAAATCAAATATATTCTTTGACATTTAAAACTCTCAATGTCTCTACGTAAGTAAGCATAAAACGTTTTAATGTAGTAATCATTAAATGTCTTTAAAGTCTGTTGAGGCTTTAAAATGTTCGTAAGAAATGGCCCATCATATATTAAAGCATCACATTTTATAAGCTAAATTCCAACCAAAGAAAATAATCATATGACATTTTGCAATTCGTTCCTACCTGGTAAAGTTTTAAAAAGCATACTATAATTTAAAATCACATAGGCAACATTGTGTTTATAGACAGAATTGTAAACGTATTCTTTTTTAAAGCTTGTAAATGAACTATTAATTCTACGCTCACCATATTGTAAAGTAAGTATCTTGTACTACACTTCACTGATGTATGTTAATTTCAATATGTTTCAAATAATTTAACATCATTAAAACACACTAAAAAGGATTTTTGCAAATGGACCATAATGTAAGGGGATTATTTTGAGTGTGCCTCTAAACGAACTATAAATGCTAGAAACTTCATTTTCGATATAGAACACTTTGCAGTATTACGTCTTTAAATTACACATAGAGATAACACATACATAAATTACATGGATATCTGAGTAAATTTAAGGAAAAAAGAGCAGGGTCAGACAATTCGTAAATATTTTGAGTGCCCTGTAAATGGACAATAAAAGCCATACACTTTACATTTTACTCCGAACATGTTATTATAAACTTCATAAAGCATATAAAATATACATGGCAATCTGAGTACATTTAAGTGAGCTAGAGCATGGAAAGACAGGCGGACAGACAGACAAACAGACAGATAAACCGAATTCATACACTCTTTTAAATAACGTTGAATAGTATTAAAAACGAAAACTTGACTTTAAAAACATCGAAATCGACATGAAATGCACATTTATATTAAGCATATTCAGAAAATGACGCCATTTTGAATAACAGCCGCCATCTTGAATTCCGACGACTTTGCGAGATGCCTCCCCCTCTAATATGCATTGTATTATCATAAAGTACATACTCACCAAGCGGTATATTCTTATCACGATTTGCAGTTTTCTGATGCGTAGCACCCGGACTATTATGGAAAATTATTCTTTAAAATATATATGCATAATATTTTACTTCAGAAAAAAAAAAAATATATATGCATCTATAGTTATTTTATCAGATTAAAATCATTCAAATAGCAATAAATAAATAAATCTTTTTTATTCTGAAATAAATTGAATCAGATACAAGGGGGAAAAATTGGAATTTCTATTAACAAAATACCTTTAGATTTTACATTAGGAAAGAGTTACTGCGGATGTTCGAGCTATTCGGTTTAGGAACATTTCAGTTAACGAAAACTTTCACGAATGATGTGCATGTTTGAATAACGAATACATGTTCCATTAACGAGCCTTTCACAAAAGAAAACAAAAAAGAAGCAAAGCTGTGTTTCAGATTGGACGAGTTGTATGTAATTGCAGCTACTGTCGATTTTCAGAATATTTTAATAGTTGTATACGTGTAGCCAAATTCATTCATGGGCTATCACTATATCAGGTCCTACATTTTAAGCCCCCCTCCCCTAAAATACAATGTTAGAAAGGGTTAGAAATTTTTTTTTTTAAATCTCGTGTCCCTTCTTAAAGAAACATTTCTAACTGAAAATTAATTATTTGAATTGAAATTTAAATCATGATTATTAACTGCTTCACTTAAGCTTTATAGGGCCCTGCAATAAACACGAACTTTTAGAGAACTAAGGAGTTTCTGAAAAGTCAAAGTATCAAATTGATATGATATATAGCCATTGTCCATTAAAGTAATCGCAAAAATGTTTACAAAGGGCGTGTCATTTATTTTTCTAAGTAAGCCACGGCACGAACAAAAGCATTAAAGTGCGATGATGTTCATATTAAATAAGAACGTATATTATCTTTATTATATATATGATATATATTATTATTATTATTTTGTTTGTAATTTAAGAACGAATGAATTGAATTCTCATACAAATGAGTACAAAATGATCGGCTATGACCAATTAACGATCTCAGACACAGGATTTTTGTTCCACATTAAAGTTATTTTCGCATTAAAGTCTGAAATCTGAACTTTTCCTTGAATTTTTAATAGAATTTTAATACATAATAATAATATGTAATTAACAGAAATGTGCTTTAGAAATTTTAATTTATATTATATTATACTGTTTATAAATATTTATTATACATTATTTACTCTATTTGAATTTAATTTAATAAATAATTATAATTAATAAGTAATTTGTTATTTCAAAAGTCAAGGCTACAAACATTAGCATGTTCTCATAATTCTAAAACTAATCTTCATTTCATTCCTTTTTTAAAAATAAATTACAAATATTTCTATAAATACCTTCTTTTTGTGATATATATTCATGCATTACTGTTTAGCATTTTGTGGTTATTCTGTGAGTGAAATTAAATAAATTTACCGAGTTAATCTTAAAAATGCCATTAACTGTGAGCTAATGATGAAAGATTGATGCTTGAAAGGCTGAAAAAACCGTAAATACTCACAGCGCAATATTAATTATCTAATTAAAGACACTTAAGTATAGTTGCGAATCTAGGAATATTGCAAAATATTTTTAGATTATATCTTAAGTAGTGTTGCTAGGTGTATCGTTTAAAACGGTGCTCCAAATGCTCTGGACACCTGTATTTTATATAATTTATCTTCCATGTATCTAAAGGTAGAACTATCTGCGATTAAATATCATGAAATACACTGTTAAAAAATTACTACTTTTGGAATAAGAAATATTGTTAGTTCTTCTTTCTTCAATTAATTCTAAATCATTGTTTACAGTTTCTCAGCCATCTGATCTAATTTGGTGAACGTTTATTGATGCATCATTGAATCCAGTTTTGTTTCAACGTTACAGACTTGACACGTGTTACAGAGAATATTGGACAATTGATCAACTATTAACGACAAAAGTCGCAAGATTAGTACATAATATTAGAATATTAAATATATATATATATATAAATATCTGCAATACACCTGTGAAAAAAGAGTAAAGAAGTTTTTAGAAACTTGTAATGTCACAAAAAAGTATGTGAGATTTGATTATCTGTTTAACAGATTATTTTTCTAGATTGTATTTACAGCCGTTCATCTTTATTTTCTTTAAATTAATGTATAGTTGACAGCAAGCAAATTCAATAAATTTAGCAATTTTTGAACAAGGCACAACTTAAAAATAATCATAAAATATGCGTAATTTGCATAGATATTACTAGACGCAGCCAACCCCGTCAACTGCATTTGAAATTAGTACAGAGACGGCTAAATAAATAAAGAAAAAACAAAAGACAAGAAAAGAAAAGGAAAGGAAAGGAAAGAAAAAAAGAAAAGAAAAGAAAAAGAATGATGATGCAAAATCCACCAAACAGTTGAGGATTAAAATTATTGTAGTAGATTTAAGTTTACCCATAATTTTCTCCAATCAGTCTCAAGAAAAGTCTCAAAATTTATCTATCAGTGCAGGGAAAATATCGTAAATTTTTATAAAAGATGAAATTGCACTCCTACATATACAAAAAAATCTCTTTTTTTTTAATTCTCACAAAACATTTTTGATCAGCTGAAGGTTTGTTGCAAAATATTTTACTTTGAGGTATAGTTTATGTTTTAACAACTTATAAGTCAATAGATAAGTTTTTATGTTAAGTTTTCGCATGCAGGACATTTTGTCCTTTTTCCATGGAATGTTTCTAATTTTATGCTTCGTCTTCTGGAATTTATTTTCCTCTATTGAATCTTGCTTTTATTTTTATTCTTTTTCTTTTTTTTCCAGGAAAACTTGTATTTTATGTTTATAAATTAATCCATTAAAATTTGTAAAAGGCTACTTTGCTTCATTGTATTCAAATTATGTAAAATGTGATGCAAAAAAAAAAAAAAAAAAAAAAAAAAAAAAAAAAAAAAAAACTACTTGATTATGCCATTGACCAATTTCACCAAATTATGCAAATATCCAAACTAATCATTAAATTATACAAATTGGCATAATTTTTATTTTAAATAATGAAAAAGCGAGTAAATTAGTATACAGTATAGAACCAATTATCCAGAATGGTTGGGGCCAGATGCATTCCAGATAATTGATTTTTCCAGTTAACTGGTTGGGCATTAAAGCAGCATCCATTTGATAAATTTTATGGAATATATATGGTTGTGATATTCCTTCTAATTTTAAATTAATTCTTAGATTACTTGAACTAAGAATCAGATGCAAGTAAGATCAAATGTTACAGTTTGAAAGAAGATAATTTATGGGAATTCTTTAATAATAAAAATTCTTCTGTTTTCTCTGCATAAAAATGAAAAAAATCAATAATATAACTATATAAGCTTCTATTTCAAATAATAGATGCTGTTATCAAGCTATAAAATTGTTTCAAGCAATGTGTATGTCAAACTGGCAGTGTATGACACTTTTTTCTACAAAGATTCTAATATCAGTTTATTAGAAATATCATTCCGGATAATTAGTTTTCTGTTTAACTGGTTACCGGATAAATGGTTCCATAATGTAATATTGATAAAAGTATAAATTAAAAATCACTGATGATGTAACGTTCTTGTTAAGTGTCAAGTGACATTTACAATTATCCATTTTTGGTATTTTATCATAGGCGATAGATTTTGGTTGAAAAAATAATCAAGTAGTACCAAAGAAAAAGATACTTATGCAAAAATTGCTTGTGTTTTTGGATAGCATGAAGCAAAAGATATTTATTAAAATAAAACTAGTTTAATAAAATAAATGAATTAAATACATGCTATAAGCTCAGTGAAAGTGTGATATATTTGAATGTGTATATGGAAAGTAAAAAAAATATTGTTTGAATGTTTAAATATTTTTAAGAAGACAAAAGAAAAAAGTTGTAATGTAATTTTAAAGCAAATCCTTTTTTAAAGTTGCATCACAGGATCACTTAAATTTTAATATTTTTAAAAAATCCATCGTTTGAATTTATGAAAGAAGTTAATAAAAACGCCAGTGGGTAAATTTTATCTCTTTTTACATCCAAAATAATGTTTGTACTGTTTATATAATTATGTAAATAGAATATGAAATTTCTTTTTCATTTATATTAATAGCAGAGCATCTACTCAGAATTTGATATCATATATTAGCAATTTAAAACCTAAATGTAATATCTTAGAGCTCCCATAAGGTAATGCTGTATCCCACTTTTAACTCATTTAGGGTTTTTATTTTTATATTGATACATGTACATTTTTTTTATAATTTAGATTATCACTCTCAGCAGAAAATAAAATGTATCTCTGTTTCAGAAATGATTATACTAAATACATTTTCTTTCCAGGCATAAAACTACTTCCTTGGCCTGCCACATTTCTAATTCCGAAAGAAAATTTTTCAACAGATTGATCACAATGATTGGTGAGTTGCTGTGGTTGATGAAAAGTGAATTGCTCGGACATCTTTCAAACGAAATTAAGGAATATACATTATTCCCCGCTGCGAAACAGCGAGACATCATAGTTCGTTTGCTAAAGTATGAATTTCCTTCCCTAAAATCTTACATTGAGAAAGGTCATGAAGGTTGGAACATCAAGGTATATGATAAGGTGAGGGAGGATGTCAGGAAAAATAAAGATTTAGTGCCTACTCCAAGAAGAAAGTTTTACACCGACAAGTTATTTCTGGCACCAAAGATACAAAGAAATTTGCCTTTGGAGTGCATTCAATCACAAGTCAACATCAACAGTGAAACATTTCAGTCTTTTCTTGCTATCAGGAACATTTTTAACTGTACTGGAGTATATATGGTTTCATAAAAAAATATTATTATCGAATATAACGGATTTTTGGAGGCAGTATCTGTAGTAGTAGGAATCTATTTTGTGTGTAATATTGAATACTCTAAAAGGGCAGCAACCACATATTTGTTTAATGAAAGTTGCATTCTGAATCCCCAATATATTTCGAACTAAATTAATTACTTCTTGTAATACTTTGCCAAAGTTTTAAGTCTTATTAAAATCTGTTTCTGACTGATATTTTTAATTTTTGAATAAAATATTAGTTCAATAAATCATTTTGAATATTTTTTTTGTTGTTGTTGTTGATGCTTCATAAGTATCTAACTTTTATATACTTTTAAATTTGAGTCTAACTTGAGATCATAGCTGGGTTTTTTTTTATAATATGTTATTTTTGAGCTAGAAACAATGTGTTTCGTTGTGTACAGTCTATTTAAAAGAAGGCAGAGGTTTTTTACATACATAAAACTGGTATGTATTTAAAAATATTAGCATTAATACTTAGTCATATGCATAAACTTACATGAATTACTGATGTTACAAATATTGCCATTTAAACCATGAAAACTAAAGCATTTTTAATTACATATTTTACTAAGAACAATTACTGACATAATATAGCTTGGTCGTTTCATTATCTGCACTTCTCTACAAATTTGCATTTTTTTATGTGCTGGTTATATAAGCTGTCATCTTTTTATTAATATAAGTATTTTAATTTAAAACATATGTATATTTTGAAATATTTGTTTAGTGTGTCAAAGTACTTTTGCTGTTAAAAATTATATCAGTAATGCTGACAATAGTTATTTCAATAACATAAGTAGAATGTTAAATATGTTTAGTGTAATCACTTTTTTTATATTCATAAACATCATAATGGGATAACTGAGTTCAAAATTGGACAAATTATTAAGTTAAAAAATTATTTTTTATTCAATGTTCAATAAGTATAATTCTTAAAAATTTGTCATAAATATCTTGTTTAAATAAATAAATAAAATAAGTAAAATAATTTTTTTAGATACTGTTTATATCAAAAAATGCCTTTTTGAAATTGTTAAATATATTGTTTTATGATCTCTGACTTCCATTAACTATATTTTGTGAAAGTCTTTATGCACTGTTATGCAAAATAATCTAAAATAATCAGTCTTAAGGGTCCTGTCCCTGCCTGCATAGACACTTGCGAGCTAATGCTATTCCTGTGGGGTGGCATTTTTCTAATGCATCTTTCTCATTTTGACATTTTTAAATAATTTTCTTTACATTTGATAGTTGATGTCCTTCAAAAGAACACTCCTTGCTGACTTTTTCAATTTTTGGTCGCAAGTATTTTTTTATAAAGTTACTTTCACTTTCTGACCGGTTCTGAAAGTGAAAATAACTTTATAAAAAATAATTGCGACCAAAATCAAAAAGTAATCAAGGAGCCATCTTGTGAAGGATATCAATTTTATACATGTCTGAATTGACATGCAATACATATACCAAACACAAATAAGGAAAGAGTAAATAGGGTTTGCAAGGATTCTAAAATATCTGAATAAGCCCTGGATTTTTGTTTTTCATTTTCCAGATCTGTATTTTTTCCATCATTTTGTTCAAGAAAGAAATTGAATCAAAATATTGGGGGAGGGAGGGAAAAATCTATGATGTAAAATAGTTACTAAATACAGCAAAATTGTCCTGAATATTTTGGGGAGACTTGAAGTGGAAACTCTGGTCATAAAAGACAATATGTAGTCATCTACGTAACAATGTTGACTCAAAAACTATTGTACAATATTTTTTTTAATGTTTAAAGTCTTAAAAGGGAAAAAGAAAAGAAATGATGCATGCAACTCAAAAAAAATTGAAAGTAAGCATATATGTTTATTAAATTTCAATATTTGCATATTTAATGCACAAATAGAACAATAGTAATAAAATGTTCCTTTTTTTTCAATAAATGATAAAGAACAAAAATATTTATAATGTATTCATAACAAAAATGTATTTCATAATATTCATAAAGAAGTGTATTACAGAGTTATGTAATCTGATAAGCTTTTGAAGGAACGGTTTTTAGGTGAGTTCTGTAAGAAATCCGTTATATTGCAATGGTTTCATTTATATATATACTTCATTTTCTTGTCCGCACGATAACTGCGGTAATTTTGTATGGATCATTTTGAAATTAACACAAAAAATTAAGAAGCCTTAAAGTTTCTGTTCCTGCAAGCAGAGACACTCTCAAACTAATACTCCTCTTAGAAAGAGATTATTTTCTAATAACAGTTTTGCATTTAGAGATTTTTAAGTATTTTATTTATTATTATTATTATTTTGGCATTGGATAGCTGAGGTCCCTCAAAGTTTCTTTTGCTTTCAAAACCGTTTCTGAAAATAAAAGTGTCACTCTAAAAGATATCTGCAACCAAAATAATAAAAAAAAACTAAAAAAAAGCAGCAATGTAAAGATGAACCTCAGCTATCCAATACCAAAAAAGAAAAAAAAGAAAGAAAGAAAGAATAGAAATAGAAACGAGTTAACCTCAGAGAGAAAACACTAGCTTCGAAGTGTCTTGGTTTGCAGGAAAAAGAACCTTAAATTCGTTAATGGACTTGATCAAACCATGAAGGTAAAAGTTAGGGCTGAGGGGCATATTTTGAGAAACAGAAAAATCATCAGTATTTCCTTACTATGAAAAATTGTGTGTGCCATTTTGTATTATTAACGCATCAAAGATTGGTGGCTAACAACATATGTTTGAAAAGCATTTCATACAGCTAATAATTATTTGAAGATGCGGGAAAAAGGTTTGGCAGTGAAAAAAAGGATCTCCAATTATTACAGATATCATAACCTAGTAGATTTTTTTCTGAATGTTTTTATGTCTTTAACATTTATCATTTTTCAATCTGACACCCCCCCCCCCCAAAAAAAAAATGTTATTTAAATGACTCAATTTGTGTTGTTTCACCTGAAAAATAAGATTGAAATTAACTGGATTATGATTCTGCGTTTTAATTTTTATGTACAGTTAACTTATGATAATTTTACACAATCTACTTCAACTTTTAAGCTCTGCTGAATGGAATTTTCTAAAAAATTAATTTGCATTGCAAACTCAGAAGACAGTGTTTGTGGGAAGAAGTTACAGATGCCGTTTAGATTTATCATGTGTATCTCATGCTTAAGTTGTAAAAAAAGTAATATACATACAAATTTTGTTCAGTATTATCACAAAGTACCGAAAGTAAACATCCTCCTTCGCATATTCTGCAAGCTGTATAAATCCTGGGAAATTAATAAATTCCAAATATATCCCCTAATCCTCCTAATTTTACCGGTCTATTTCAAAAAAATTCTAATTATAAGAATCCCTTAAAATTATTAGAATTTCCTGTCTGTTGAATGGTTGACTTACTTTCAGTACTTTGCTGTATTAAACAACCTCTTAAAACAGAACTGCAGCAAATTTTTAATAAGTTTTGCTAAGAGAAATTTTGGGTAGTTTGTTTCCTCCAGTGCATAAAACTTAGCAGCAATGTCAATAACAAAATACATTCATGTTGCACACACAAAAATATAAAGAAAAACCTTAAAAAAATGTTCATGTGTGTTTTTGCGGAAAAAAGGGGGGGGGGTCAATTCTCGAATTTATTATTTTTTTATTAATAATATTACCACTTTTTTCTTTCTTTTTGAAAATACAGGCTACAGCTAAATTTCTTTCAGATATAAATTTCTTATTTTTTTTTTCTTCTGATTCCCTAAATCTGATGTTAACAGTGCAGTCACAGTATTTTTTTAATTATAAAGTTAGTATGCTATTTTCAATTGTTTCAGTCTTTTAAAAGTCCATTATGGCATATTTTTATTGCTGACCTCAAATTAAGAATTAACTTGAAATTTTCACTTGTGCCACTACCAAAGCAAAACAGAATATTAAAAAATATTTAAGCACATCTGCACTACATTGACAGGAATTTTTCTGATTTCAGCCGAAAAACATTTAGCTAAAACAGGAAACTTTTTTGATATATAATAAAAACCTTTATACATATTCAGGAACATTCTCGATCCCAAATGAAATGTTCCATATATATTCCAAAACCTTTCCGTTCCGCAATAAAAGATTGGCTACACAATCTGAAAACTTTCCTATCCGTAATGGAAGGTTTACTATGTTTTCAGATATATTCAGTAAGGCTTCTGATATATTCAGAAACTTTTGCGATCAGTAATGAAGTATTTTCGATATATTCAGAAACTTTTCCGATCAGTAATGAAGTATTTTTGATATATTCAGAAACATTTCCGACCTGTAATGAAATATTTCCGATATATTCAGAAAGTTTTCCTATCCATAATGAAAGGTTAAAGGTTATTCAGAAAGGTTTCAGATGTATTCAGAAAGGTTTCAGATATATTCAGGAAGGTTTCATTACGGATCAGAAAGGTTCCGTGTTTTAACCGAAACACTTTCCTGTTCGAATCGGAAACCTTTCCGTTAGTATCGTGCAGCACAGGTCTCCGTTATTTTCAGAAATGTTTCTGAATTTTTTTTACAGTGTAGTATGATGTAACTAATTATAAAGCAGCTTATCTATTTTTGTTGCATTTGCTAGGGCCACTTTGATTGGGGGACCTCGGTAATTGTCGATTGATCGACCTTACCAGTCCGGGTATATAAGATAGTTCATAAACACTATCTTGTATTTTTTAAATTAGTAGATAGCTTGGAATTAGAAAAGGTGAACATGAATCCTATATTAAATTTCATCGTACTAACGCTGCCTTATCTAGATTATATTTAGATAGGGAGATAAAAAATCTGTTTAAGTAAGCAAATAACCTATAATTATATCAGATTGTTGTCGTAATCGTACGTCCATTATAAGAGAGACCATTGAAATTTATACGCGTAAAAAGTTCGTTTGTAATGATAATAATTTTTTTTTTTATTCCTAAACTATGGTTAGAGTTTATGAATATATTCCTCGTGAAAGCTTGAATGGGATGAGCCGCGTTGGAAAATAGTTTTAAATCATGATTTTTTATATTTTTATTTTATTTATTTATTTATTTATTTATTACAATAGAGCGCTTGTTTTCATTTATATCTCATTGTTGCGTGTCGTTTTAAATAAGCGTGAGACTATTTGTATTTAATTTTTTTTAATTATGATTGTGGGTCTTATCAGACTGGAAACAAAACATGTCAATGTTATTTGTTTTTTATGTTTTATTCCACACCTCTCTCAAGTAATATAAATTGTTTCTTAAGATTTTTATAAATGTATTTTTTTAATTTTTGGTAATCATCAATAAATTGCCAAATCACTGTCATATTTTTTTTCGTCCGCAGACTCAAGCAATTATTTGATAAATAGGTAATTTAATGATTAAAAAGCCAAATGTTAAGTATGCTTACGTTATAAAAAGTTTTAAAAAATTATTTTAAAAAATTTAATACAAATATTAACGCATTAATATTTATAAATTTGCAAAATACATTAAATTATTTTTTTTAAAGTCAATAAGCACAACGTTGTTCCAAAAAAATTAGTTTGTCTTTAGCAAAACATATAATAATGTGTAAAATTAAATTAAATATATAAGTTCATTTTCAAGAGCGAAGTTTAAAAATCCTGAAACAGTGGGAAGTCGAAAAAATTTGTAACATTTCTTTATTTTCGAGCATTGAGTGAGCCATTGCTGTGTGGATAAGACATTTTAACGTTAACAAATCAATTTAAGGAGCCAGTTTGGAAATAACCCACTCCACCATTAGGCCCTGTATGAGGTTTACAAAACACAATGACAAATAATATCGACGATCGATGAATCTATAAAATATCGATGTATTTGCATTACATAATATGAGAAAAAAAAATATTTCATTTTTTTTTTTCAATTGTAGGCCATAAATAAATGAAAAGACAATATTTAATGGGGTGATTCTCATTTTTAAAATTTTCCACAAGTCTAGCTCCGCCTTAAATACTGCTTTCCCCGCCCCAATCCCGTTTAGTTTTATTTTATTTATTTGCTTGATATAAAAGCATCAGATATTATGTGTATTCCGATTGCATAATTTCGAGACACAAATTATGCAAAGGTACATGTTAAATCCTTGTTTAAAAAAAAAAAAAAAAAAAAAAAAAAAAAAAAAAGCTACTAGGTTATTAGTTTTTAACAGTTTATCGAGCATAAAATTCGATTTTAATTATTATGTAAGAAAAATGAACAAAAAATTACAATTTATTATTAGGTCTACATCATATCTTGATTTCATTCAAGTTCGGAAAAAAATAGTCTTTTAAATACAAAAAATATTTTTATTTTAAAGAACAATAATATTTTTTTTACACTGTCGTTAAGAGAAAATTTAATATAATCCAAGCAGTAACGTCTGAGAAACGAAAATAAGGCAAAATTAGTTCGGTTCAGTGCATTTAGCCTATGCTTATTCGATTATGCCATTTAAATTACTAAAGTCAAATGGCATAGAATAGACAACAAATCAGGCATAGATTTTAGGAATATATTGTGAACTAAGGGGGAAAAGACATCCTTTAATATGAGACATTGAGAGTAGAAGTTAAAAATATAAAAGTCCTGAGGATATATTTTGAATATCAGAATTGATTAAACACACATAGATGAGACATGAACGAACCGAATTCGGAAGTTGAGGTACTGGCAGCTTCAACATTGTCCATGGTATTATCCGATTTTAACATCGAATATGGTTATCTGTATGGTTGGCTTAAGAATCCAATTTTTTTATTTTAAGCCCGATTTAAGTTGTGCATGTAAATCCATTCACAGTGCATCACTTGCATGGCATGGGTTTTAATTTGAGAAAATTTTCAAAATGGTTCTCATATTAATGAACCACATGCAAATAAAGGATTAACTGGTTAATAACTTTTACCACTTGCTGCATAATAACGCTAGTGGTACAGCTGGAATACAGAATTAAAGATAAATGTAAAGTAAACTGTTATTAGATCTTTATGAAACATTTCTTTTAAACTTTTCTGAATTCAGTGTAATTAAATAATTTCTATTATTTAAATATGTGTTTGATTTGTTGAAAATTATTTCTTAAAAATATGTATGCATAATATTTTACTTCAGAAAATATACATATATGCTTCCATAGATATTTTATCAGATTAAAGTCATTCAAATAGGAATAAATAGATAAATCTCTTTTATTCTGAAATAATTTGAATCGGATGCAAGGGGGGGGGATGTAAATTGGAATTTCTATTAACAAAATACCTTTAGATTTTACATTATGAAAGAGTTTCTGTGGATGATCGAGCTATTCAGTTTAGGAACAGTTTAGTTAACGAAAACTTTCACGAATTATGTGTATGTTTGAATAACGAACACATATTCGGTTAATGAAACTCTTACAAAAGAAAGCAAAAAAAATTATACAAAGCTGTGTTTCAGACTGGATGAGTTGTATTTAATTGCAGCTATTGCGCGATTTTAGAACATTTTAAAAGTTGTATACGTACAGCCTAATTAATTCATAAGCTATCCCTATTTAGGGTCCAACATTTTAAGCCCCCCCCCCCCAAAAAAAAATGTAATGAACGGGTTAGAAACATTTTTTTTATTATTTTTTATCTCCTGTCCCTTCTTACATATCTAATTGAAGATTAGTTATTTGAGTTGAAATTTAGTTGACGATTATTAACTGCTCCATTTAAGCTTTATAGGGCCCAGCAATAAATACGATCTTTTAACTAAGAAGTTTTTGAAAGGTCAAAGTAACAAATTGATATGATTTATATCCATGTTATATTATATTATATCCATATGTCCATTGAAGTAGTCGTAAAAATTTTTGCAAAGGGCGTGTCAATTATTTTTCTAAGTAAGCCACGACATGAACAAAAGCATTAAGATGCGATCTGTCCGTTTTTTAGGTATATTATCTTTATTATATACGAATGATATATATTATTTCATTTTACTTTATTTATATTTTAAGAACAGATTGATTTCTTATACAAATGAGTATACAAAATCTATGATTGATTAACGAATACTGTTTATGAACGGATTAATCTCGTTAACCGATCACACACTGCATAAGAAATTAAATAAAAAATTAACAAAATTAATAATAAATTCGTAAAATATTGTTGAAGCAACATACGAAAACAGATTTATTTATTACAATATTCTCTGTTTTTAAATAATTCTGTATAAACTATGTTTTCCATCATGTTACATCTCTGTATAATTAATTCAAGTGCGTAATATAGCCCTACCCTCTTATTTTTTGTTATTATTATTATTATTATTATTATTATTATTATTATTATTATTTTAATATTAATCTTTTCTTTATAAAATTGCAAAAATTTAGAATGTTTGAAGTTTTGGATAACATGTACTGAAATTATAGTTATTTTTTCATCTTCACATTAGAAGATTTTCATTCGCAGACACAGGATTTTTGTGCCACATTAAATTCTGAAATAATAATTACCGTTTCACAGCCATTTAGCCTATTTTGATGAACGTTTGTTGGTGCATCAATAAATCCGGTTTTGTTTCAACGTTACAGAATTACAGACTTGATCCGTGTTGCAGAGAATATCCTCTGTGAGAATCCTCATTCTTATGCATAGTACACAGCTTTATTTTTTTATAACTTTTTCAGCTCTTTTTGCTTCCTGGATTAAGAGTAAGGATATACAGAGAAATATCTAAATCCTTCTGTACCACCACTTGGCTTACAAGAACCTTGCAACACCAGATAAATGTCGAATCCTAAATTAAGATCTTGGAGGGAAAGATCGGAAGGCTTCGTAGGTGTAACGTAAATCCACAGCTGTCAGTGAAACACTGTAAAAAGCTAGGCAATAGAAGTCGCATACAGGGGCGAAAGATAAAACGTGTTCACTTGGCGCGCTTTGGCTTTATCACCATAAGCTATATTTATCACAATTATTTACAGTCAGCCTTTGCCCTCGCGAAAGTAGTGCGACCCTCCTCCCTCTCAGTTTCTTTTAGTGGAGGGAGCTGAGTTAGGTCAAAGATCATACAATACGTTAGGGGTAGAAGATTAGATGAATTTGTTCGTTGTTATGTTAGTTTCGAGTGAAAATGGAGATTTCGATATATAAAATTTATTATTTAACAAGTTCAACATCAATGAAGACTTTTCAATTGTACGGGTTTATCGGCTATCTATTTGCCATATAGAAAATATATCACAACAAACAAATCATATTAAAAAAATCTTCCTTAATCTTTAAGTCTCAAGACGAACAGCCAAAAAAATGGCGTTTTGAATTCTAGCGGGGCAGTTTGCGCAAGGAGGTTTACTGGAAAAATATTTGGCGAATCGGGGGATGCAATGAACCAGCCTACGATTGGATCTCCTCCTTTGAGCGTGTTTGCACTGTTTTAGGTACGGTTTCCGAAGCCTTCATATCTTTCCCTCTAAGATCTTTGGCTCGACAGAAGTATCAATCCGGCCGGAAGTCAGAAAATTCGCAAACTCCATCCACTTCACAGTACGAGGTCAAACATCAAAATGTATATCTACATACTAGCGAGCTACGCCCGCTAGCTGGGCCACTTTTTCCAAACGAACCTCGGTATTAAGCAGTATATAATAAGTAAAAAAATTCATTAAATAAGCAAGTCTTGGTGTTCGAATCCTCAAGCACAAAAAAAAAGTAAATTAAAGAGCCATGGTCCCGTTTAAAATATGTGATTTCGCACTATGGGCCACGTGCACTTGAAAAAAAAAAGATTGTGGATCGGAACTATGGTCGCTTCGCGCCCATAGTCCCGTTAAAAATATTTGGTTTTGCACGGTGGGCACTACGCGCCCTTAAGACATTTTTCCGTATTTTTTAGTTCATCAGAAGCAGATTTTTACGCAGATTCTGAATATGTAATCAGTTTTTTTCTACTTTAAAAACTGTCTGCATGATGGTTTTAAAAAAAACGCGCAAAAAAAAAAAACGCAATTAGCGCCGGTAGAAAAAGTGGTTTTCGGCTGTTTCTTCTTTTAGCCAAAGGGGAAAAGTTCAGGTTCTTCACCGCAAGGTAGCGCAGTGTTCTGCCTCGGAGCTCCGTTTGAGCGCCGTTTGGGATTTGAGACATTTTTCGTTCAGTCGTGCCGCTACATTCATTGTGGACGCACGTCTTTTTTTGCGCCTGACGAAGAAAGACTAAGTTCTTTCGAAAGGCCTTGCGCAGTTAACTTATTTTATGGTGTTTAAAGAAGTTTTTTTCATTTCAATTGTGTATTACACCAGCTTCAATTCTATACATTAAAGGTGATTGTCAAGGCCGTATAAGGAACGGAAGCGCTCATGGAGTTTGGCCGTGCTATAGATTTTAACCGATTGCCTTAGACGGCATTCGGTTTCGAGAACTGCTACTGTAAAGATTTTATAGGAAGGTTCGGTAAGTACTTAAATAAAATTACATTTAATATTTTCTGATTTGAAGTGAATAATATATTTTTTTGATATTTTAAAATTTAATTGCAGACAATGACTTGCAAAAATTTATTGACATAAATAAAACACACAATGTATCCGAAATACCTGAACTGCCAAAAACAAAATTTTCAAATTTGACTTGACAAACAATACTTTAACTTTGTTTAATTTCTGTATTTTTTATTGTATAACAAATGAACAAAGTAAACGATTATTTATTATGCAATGATAATAAGAGCGAGGAAGATCAACCGGACTTGTAATGGTGACGAAAGAAGTACACGTTTCTATTTATCTAATTTTTTTATTATTATTACATTACTAATTATGAATTACATTTATAAAATATTATAATCCAAAGTGTGCATAAGTTTGTACTCTGGATCCAATCAATAAATTTGCAAAACTTATATGACATGAAATACACAAATTATCGTTGAAAAGTTAAAACTATCTTCAAATAACGAAATTCTTTAACGAAAATGTCAATTTTAGAAACCATAATTTTGGAGTTTTTATACCAGTAAATAGGTCATAAAGTATATAATTAATATATAAAATTTTTATAATAATCTTGTAATGTAAAACCCGAAATTTTGTTTCGAATAGTTGCCAATTTCCACACCTTTTTTAACATTTGTTTTTATAAGTAATCTTCGCCACCTTAAACGTCCAGTTTAAGTAATAAAAAAGAAAAAATGCAATAAAAAATTATTTTTGAAATAAGTATTAAAGTCTATATATATTATTCGAAGTTCATTTGCATCTTAAAAAATATAATGCAAAGACAATTCATTCTGTTTACTTATTTATTTATGATATTTTCACTACGGTATTTTGATTTTTGCAGAATAGCCCAAACTTTCTAAAGTCTCGGTGGTTTTTCTTGGTAGAATTTTTTTTTTTTTTAATGAATGATTTTTAAAAACAATTGTGGAAAGATAATTTCTTTGGGTGATAGAGAAATTCTAGGAATCGTAAGAATTCAGAAATATAAATTAACCTATTCTTAGATACATTCGAAAATGCAACTAAAATGGGCGGAGTTATCAAATTGCGAATAATTAGTGATATTGAAAATTTTTCATTTTTATGTTTCTTTCATTAAGTGATTCTCACTTACACCTTGATGCTAAGAACGAGAAGAATCATCAGCATACTTCTAGAAATGTTCAAATGTTTATTCTTTCGAAAATTCGCAACATTGCGCATTGATTTGAGCTGTATCCAGCGAGAAGCTCTTTATGTATTGTTATGTTATGTATTGTGCTTCACTCTTTATAATGATCAGTCATGACTGACTCAAGACATGAATACTAATTGCAATACGAGGAATGCATATATGACAAAATTTTGAAGACGCTTTCTATGTGATCATTATTAGCTTTAAATTTAATTGTAAAAGAGAATTTTCAGTTTGATACCGCAAAAGTGTTTCTAATACTCTGAGAAACTCTTAGATGGTCATTTACAAAAATCATTGTAAAAGATAAATCAAGTTGTATATAACTAAAACTTTTTTTTAATTGAATGGAATTCGTATAATTAGAAAATAATTTTGCATCGTTGATGAATTAATTACATTTTATGTTATATGAAAATAAAAAGTTGTGGGTCTAAGGCACAGAATGAACTTGGCACATTGTTATAATTATTTAATTATTATATATTTTTATGTATGCATTATACACTCAAAAAAATTTTTAAGCATTTTTGTTTTTGTGATAGTAGATTATCGAAATACGGTTTCAATAAAATTTTCAGTCGGCGCTTTTTAATAACTAAAGATTTTTTTTAAACAAAAGAACTTAAAAATTAACAAGTCAAAGAAATTCGCATAGCTCTGATCCACAAGCCTAAGATTACATTTGAAATGCCTGCGTACACGGCGGAAAAAAATTACGAATATATGTATCTGAAAATGAAGTAATAAATAAAGAAATAGAGAATCTATAATCAATAACCCACTCATACTTGGTCAAGATTTATTTATAATTGCGCTATATTTTATAATAATAATAATAATAATAATAATAATAATAATAATAATAATAATAATAACAATAGGATACATCCATTAATTAACTAATTTAGCAATTTTGCATTGAAAAAAAATTACTCTTGTTCCAATGTAAATTATGGCTAATATCAGGTCAGCCTCATCTGATTTAATCATTAACGTAATTTAACCAGAGATCGGAAATAGGGGTATTTCGCTTAATCCAGGCTACAACGTGTCGCACTTATACATGCAAATTAATATGAAACCGTCTTCAATAGTATCTTTATTGATTCGGAATGATTTCAAAACATATCTTTTTAATTTTCATTGATTAATAAATAAATAATATAAATAAAACAGATATAAAATCGAACTACATGTTTAAACAACTAAATTATAGGAATAAAAAAGACTGCTGTAAGTAGCAAAGTCTTATATGAGATATTCGGCCAGTAGCACTTGACATGTGGCTAATACAAAAGTATTGCTTTTAATAACTTTCAAATTTTATTTGAAAACATGTCAATTTTTTATTTTAAGTAAAAAGCTTTTTAATTTTCTAGTGGGCAGTGTAAAAAAATATAATAAATATAAAAAGTCTATTAGAATAAATAAATAAATAAATAAATAAATTATCTTGTTTCGTTAAACCAAAAATTCTCAATTTTTTCCCTTTTTAATGAGAAACTGATACAAGAAACACATTGTCAACTATTATACAATGTGATTCATAAATAATTTGGTGATTATAAAAGTTAATAACTTTCTACAAAGTTATAATAATTTTTTTTTAAGTTTAAAATTTTGACACTGTCGAGTTTATTTATATAAACATACCATATAATGAGCGGAATTCATAGAGCTTTATTTTCAATATCAAAGTTCAATATTGCGACTAAAACTGTTTCATAACAGGCGTTTTGATATTTCTTTATGGCTGTCTGAAAAACAATTTGAAGTACTCTTCTTCATGGCGATTCTCTATAATGACACGATTCCGACAATAAGAGAAATGATTTTTAAATAAATTTTCTTTTACTGATACCTCTTTAAACGTCGATGATGAGATCACGATACTTTATCACACAGGAAAATAATATATATAATAACTAAAATTAATTTGTTCATCTATTTAGCTTTTGAATTATGAAATGTGACGAAAGGAATTCTTAAAAATAGAATAGCGTTAAAGAATAACGGCTAAATCGCACTAAAAATATGTTTCTCCATATATATAATCTTGTGATTCACATCCCTTACATGGGCTAAAACTTTTTTCTCGATGAAGCATCTTTTGTATAATAAATATTTCATAAGTAAGTAAGCATTATAAACTTCATTAAATTGAATATAAATGTAAGTGACTAGAAAAAAAAAACTCATCCCAAAATAAATGTATGACGAAAAATTCTAATCAAATTTTTTTTTTCAATTTCTTAATCACATAAAGAAAACAAATGATAAATTTCAAATGTAGTAGTAGGAATACTGCTGCTATCTTATATCGAAATAATTTTAGAAATTTAAAATCTTCAGCTTAGAAGATAAATATTTTTTGTTTAAATTTACGACCAGAATTGGGAGTAAATTTTTACTATTAAAAAAATCGTAACGTTACGAATTTTCTTTTCTTTAGATTAAAAAAAAATGTTATAGTCATTCAGAGTAACTTTGAACTCTAAATCTATACCTCTCAATTTTTGACACTAACTTTGAACGCTAAATCTTACAACACTCCGGAATAAACGAATCGAAGGCCCCTCCCACATAATAAATGAGAAACGTCTATTGACTAAACCCGTAAAAATAATATCATGAGATTATTTAAATTAGTTTTAGATTTATTCTTTCTTCATAGGAATGAATTTAAAACATTCCTCCTTGTATTCTTAAAATAGTAATAATGATAATAATAATAATACAGTGAAATATGTTTAGTGCGAAACTGACGGGACTGAAAATCTTTTTCTTGTTAAAAGAATTTCCTGTTAAAAGATTCGTGAACAAGTTTTAAATGGAAAACCTTGTAGCTGAATTTAAAGTTCAATATTTTTCTTTAATAAACGCTTCACTGGCGCAGTTGTTATATCGATCCTTACAATATATCACTTTTTTTATTATTATTATTTCACCAAGTATCATGATATATAAAGCGTTATTGAATTTCTCGAATTCATCAATATTCCTACAATAATTATATATCATATTTTTTTTTTTTTTTTTTTTTTTTTTTTTTTTACGATGAAATATCGAATCCTTCATTTACAAGTTTACTTTATCCCAGAAATTGAGCTGGGATGAATAACAAAAATGTGAACAATTATTTTAAAGGTAGGAGGCGGGACTTGTCTGTAATACAGCTCATATTCAAAATATTAGAATAATTGAGAAAAAGTAATAAGAAAGAATTATTTGTCATTTATTTATTTTTTATACTAAGTAAATGCAATTAAATTTCTTATAAATTAAATCTGGAATGTTTAGATAAGATTTTAACATTTATAAAATATAAAATACAGCACAATAAATTAGGTATACAGCTTCCTTAAACACACCAGAATATTAGACTAAAATTTAGATTGGTTCAAAATATTAGAATATTTTATTTTACGCAACAATATTACCTTATGAATATGAAGTAAATGGTAGATAATATTTTGTAGCATCCCCTTTAGCTTTCATAACAGCATACAATCGATCTTGCATACTATATACAAGGTGTTTACAAATATTTCTATCAATATTAGCCCAAATAGACTTTATACCTGCCACTAACTCAGTTTTACTTGAAGGAGGATTTTCTTGAAGTTTTTTCTTCATTATACACCATAAATTTTCGATGGGATTAAGATCTGGTGAATTTGGTGGCCAAGGAAGTACCTTAATGTTGCGTTGGCGGAACCAATTCTTAGTTGACACCGAGGTATGCGGGGACGCTAAATCTTGTTGAAAGATGAAATCATCTTCAAATAAATCTTCTGATGATGGAATCATGTAATATTCTAAAATTTCTTGATATATCAGAGAGTTAACCTTTTCGTAGACGATGCATAACTTTCCAGGTCCTTCTGCACTCATACAACCCCAAACCATGAGACTAGCAGCAAATTTTACGGAACGTTTAAGGCATTCTTTATCAAATGCTTCTTGCTTCATTCTCCAAACTCGAATACCTTGATTACCATATGAAACACAAAACATACTTTCATCACTAAATAATATATTTTTCCAATCTTCATTGCTCCATAAACGTCTTGATTTACACCAATTCAATCTTATACGCTTTTGTCTTGCAGTCATGAGAGGTTTTGTTTTCGGTACACGAGATTCAAATTTAAAGTTATGGAGACGTCTTAATGTTGTCGATGTAGAAACTTCAACTCCTTCTTCTTTCCATTTTCGGTGCAAGAATCGCACACTTTTAAAACGGTTTTTCTTAACTATACGCTTCAGTTTCCTGTCATCTCTAGCAGATGTTTTTGGTTTTCGGCCACCATTTCGGCGATTATTTTGAAATTTTCCAATTTTTGAATATTGTGTTAGTATTTTACTAACGCTCGATTGCGAACAATGTAAATAATTCGCTATAAAACATTGATTTTTACCGTGCCGATAGAAATCAACCATACGAAGTTTAGTAGATTCAGGAATATCACTCACACGGCCCATTTTAACCCATTAGTGCCTAGCATCCCATTTTTGGGACAGTTTCAAAAAATTCATGTAAGAGCATTTCACACCAGTAAAAAGGAGGATAAATAAATACCTTCTTTCTGGAGACGAAGTCCTCGATAAATTAAGATAAAAGTTATTCTTGCTTTAAAAGTGGTGGGAAAATGTAAAATTCGAATTTTAACGAAGAAAATAATTCAGGCACTAATGGGTTAAGACGAAAAAGAAACAAACTGCAAAAAAGAATACTGATTTTAAATAAAATAGTCTGAATTTAATCAATCATGCCACCAGTTAAGAATTGGTAATAATTAAAGGAGAATTAATCTGAAATATTCTAATATTTTGAACCACTTGAATAAATATTCCAATATTTTGACTTTTCAAAATAATTTTTTTCGCAATTAATCTTTTCAAAAATGATATTAAATTTAAGATAACAAGTAATTTTAATCAACAATAAGTTCTTAATAAAAATATCGTTTGCATATTTTCATTAAAAGACATTAAATTACCAAACGATATTTTCAATTTCTAAAAAAAAGGTAATTATTCTAATATTTTGAATATGAGCTGTAGAGGAAATGGTCGCTTCCGCAATAACCTCAGATATGGCTCCTCTTCGTTTTCGCAAGATGCACTTGGTTGGCACTAAACCTCACAACACTCCCGGATAAATAATGAAGGCTCCTCTCACGCTGGAAATGAGCACCGTCTACTGACTAATCCTGTAAAAATAATATAATACAATGATGTTAAAATTAGTTTTAGATTTATTCTTTCTTATTAACAATGAATTAAAAACATTTCTAATTCCATTCTTAAAATAATAATAATGATATTATATAATACCGTAAAATACGTTTAACACGAAACTGATGGGACTGAAAATCTTTTTCGTGTTAAAAGAATTTCCTGCTAAAAAATTTGTAAAAAAAAAAAAAAAAAAAAAAAAAAAGTGTTTTTGCTGCCGACAAATTCGATTTCGATTTCGTTTTAAAATACTAGTAAGTTGCATACATTATATATATATATATATATATATATATATATATATATTAAAAAAATGAAAATCCGAAAAATTCAGATTTTTTGTTTTATTTTTTTTAACTCTTTTTTTCGGGAACCAGTTGTCTACAAATTATTCGAAATCGTCCAATGTTTTATTCATACCTCCATTCCAATGCGCATCTAAATAACTTTGTAAGTTTACTCATTTTCTGCTTTTCTGAATTAGAGGGGACAAGAACGGCATCGATGATTCCGTTGTCATATTCGTCTTCGGAATCTACATTTCACTCGAAATTTTTCTTGTTAAATGATATTTCCTGTTAAAAGAAAAAGATTGTATTAAGGGTGTTCTTAAATCAAAAAGGCCAATTTTGTGACACATGCTTAAATTTATTTTTGTTCGAAAATGCATGAAAATAGCAAGGGTTGTTATTCAGAAACTGTCTAATTGCACTCAATTTTCTGTTTTTTAAAAAACATAATAGATTTTTCGTAACAAGCCTTCAAATTTGAATTTTTTGAGCACATTTCCCGAAGAAAGCAAAAAAACCGGTCGAAAAGCAGGAGACAAACGGGAGATCACGGGATCGAAATAGTTTAGAACTCGATAGATAGGAAAATTGTGTGGTGGAGAAAAAGGAGGAGTCGAAATTGCAAGAGGAGGGATGTCGGATGAATGCAGACGATTTTTATTCGTGAAACAAGGAGGCATTGATCAGAAAATAAAAACTACTGTTTGGATCGAAAAAATTCAAGTTCTCGTGACTGGAAAATTCATGAATTTGCATGTGTGACTTTGCACATGAGTCTGAAACTTTCGTGTTCTTGAGCAGGGAATTTTCTTTTTTACAAGATTTTTTTAAATCTCAATTTTAATACAATTTTAAACGGATAATACAAAGCAGAAAAGTTTTTAATTATTTCTTTGACTTATATAGAAATTTAGATTAAAAAATACATTGTTTTTTTATTATTTGACATTGTGGTGAATAGTGCAAATAAATATTTTAATTTCCTTTTGTGTGTGTATGTGCTAGAATTTTTTCAATTGTTTTCTATTTGAGCTGCAGGCATAAACTCTTTACCGCCAATTTCTTTATTTCAAATCCAGAAAAATAGCAAAATATTTTAAAGTTATTCAGTGAAAGTGTATTGTGATAGAATTTAATGTTTGTTTATTGAACAACATACATTTGACTTGTGTGCTCGACATGAAGCCCGCTTATAAGCCATCGTCAATATACAAGGACGAGATAGCACACAAGGAAATATTACAACACAAGAGAAGTACAACCAGGAGCTCCACACAAAGAGTGCGTGCAATGGAGCCAGTGGGATTCGAACCCACAACCTCACGATCAGCGGCGTGATGTCTTAACCACTCAGCCACGGAGGCCCCATAGAATTTAATTATTTTTATTTATTATTATTAATTTGTGTGCTCTTCATTTTTCTTGGATATATATTTTTTTCTTTTTCTTTTCTTTTCTTTTTTTCTTTTCTTTCCTTTTCTTTTCTTTTCTTGTCTTTTGTTTTTTCTTTATTTATTTAGCCGTCTCTGTACCAATTTCAAACGCAGTTAACGGGGTTGGCTGCGTCTAGTAATATCTATGCAAATCACGCATATTTTATGATTATTTTTGAGTTGTGCTTTGTTCAAAAATTGCTAAATTTATTGAATTTGCTTGCTGTCAACTATGTATTAATTTAAAAAAAATAAAGATGAACGGCTGTAAATATAATCTAGAAGAATAATCTGTTAAACAGATAATCAAATCTCACATACTTTTTTGTGACATTACAAGTTCTAAAAACTTCTTTACTCTTTTTTCACAGGTGTATTGCAGATATTTATATATATATATTTTTAATATTCTAATATTATGTACTAATCTTGCGACTTTTTTCGTTAATAGTTGATCAATTATCCAATATTCTCTGTAACACGTGTCAAGTCTGTAACTCTGTAACGTTGAAACAAAACTGGATTTAATGATGCATCAATAAACGTTCACCAAATTAGATCAGATGGCTGAGAAACTGTAAACAATGATTTAGAATTGAATGACGAAAGAAGAACTAGCAATATTTCTTATTCCAAAAGTAGTAATTTTTTAACAGTGTATTTCATGATATTTAATCGCAGATAGTTCTACCTTTAGCTTCATGGAATAAAAATTATATAAAATACAGGTGTCCAGAGCATTTGGAGCACCGTTTTAAACGATACACCTAGCAACACTACTTAAAGTATAATCTAAAAATATTTTGGAATATTCCTAGATTCGCAACTATACTTAAGTGTCTTTAATTAGATAATTAATATTGCGCTGTGAGTATTTACGATTTTTTCAGCCTTTCAATCATCAATCTTTCATCATTAGCTCACACTTAATGGCATGTTTAAGTAACTCGGTAAATTTATTTAATTTCACTCACAGAATAACCACAAAATACTAAACAGTAATGCATGAATATATACCTCAAAAAGAAGTTATTTATAGAAATATTAGTAATTTATTTTAAAAAAAGGAATGAAATGAAAATTAGTTTTAGAATTATGAGAACATGCTAATGTTTGTAGTCTTGATTTTGAAATAACAAATTACTTATTAATTATAATTATGTATTAAATTAAGTTCAAATACTGTAAATAATATATAATAAATATATATAAACACTATAATATAATGTAAATTAAAATTCCTAAAGCACATTTCTATTAATTACGTATTATTATTATGTATTAAATTCTATTAAAAATTCAAGGAAAACTTCAGATTTCAGACTTTAATGCGAAAGTAATTTTAATGTAGAACAAAAATCCTGTGTCTGAGAACGAAAATCTAGTTATGTAAAATGTAAAAATATGTATACATTTTGTAGATGTAATCCAAATTTTTAGAATTCTAGATTTCTGTGATTCGGTAAAGGTGAGGTTACTATTTTTAAAAAATAACACAAATTGGGAGGGTGGAGCTATTGGTTTGGTGGAGTTAATTGGGGGCTTTTGGGAGGGTGGAGCTATATAACGCTCTTGAATAATTTACACAGAGATGTAACATAATCGAAAACATAGTTTTTGCTGAACATTTAAAAGCAGAGAATATTGTAATAATTAAATCTATTTTGGTACGTTATTTTAATAATATTTTGTTAAATTTTTATTTAATACCTTATACAGTGGGTGAACGGTTAACACGATTTATTCGTTCATAAACAGTATTCCTTAATCGATCATAGCCGATCATTTTGTACTCATTTTTATGAGAATTCAATTCATTCGTTCTTAAAATACAAACAAAATAAAAATAATAATATATATTATATATATAATAAAGATAATATACGTTCTTATTTAATACGAACATGATCGCACTTTAATGCTTTTGTTCGTGTCGTGGCTTACTTAGAAAAATAAATGACACGCCCTTTGTAAAAATTTTTGCGATTATTTTAATGGACAATAACTATACATCATATCAATTTGATACTTTGACCTTTCAAAAACTCCTTAGTTCCCTAAAAGATCGTGTTTATTGCAGGGCCCTTTAAAGCTTAAGCGAAGCAGTTAATAATCATCAACTAAATTTCAATTCAAATAATTAATTTTCAATTAGAAATGTTTCTTTAAGAAGGGACACGAGATTAAAAAAAAAAAAAAATTCTAACCCTTTCTAACATTATATTTTAGGGGTGGGGGCTTAAAATGTAGGATTTGATATAGTGACAGCCCATGAATGAATTAGGCTACACGTATACAACTGTTAAAATTTTCTAAAAATCGACAATAGCTGCAAATACACAGACAATTACATACAACTCGTCCAATCTGAAACACAGCTTTGCTTCTTTTTTGCTTTCTTTTGTGAAAAGTTCGTTAATCGAATATGTGTTCGTTATTCAAACATGCACATCATTCGTGAAAGTTTTCGTTAACTGAAATGTTCCTAAAACGAATAGCTCGAACATCCACAGTAACTCTTTCAAAATGTAAAATCTAAAGGTAGCTTTTTAATAGAAATTCCAATTTTCCCCCCTTGTATCTGATTCAATTTATTTCAGAATAAAAGAGATTTATTTATTTATTGCTATTTGAATGAATTTAATCTGATAAAATAACTATAGATGCATGTATATATATATTTTTTCTGAAGTAAAATATTATGCAAACACATATTTAAATAACAGAAATTATTTAATTACACTCAAGTCAGAAATGTTTAGAAGAAATGTTTTATATTTATTTAATAACGATTTGCCACACATTCTTGAATAAATGTCAGTACCTGTTGTACCACTAGCGCTACTATGCAGCAAGTGGTAAAAATTATTAATCAGTTAACCCTTTATTTCCATGTGATTCATTATGAGAACGAGAATCCTTTTGAAAATTTTCTCAAATTAATTCCCATACAATGCAAGTGATGTACTTTGTAAATTTATAAATATTAATCTATTAACATTTGTCTTCAATTTTTTTAATTAATTTTTTGAAGCATTATATTTTTTTAACTAAAGCTTGCTTAATATTTGGCTTTTTAATTATTTAATTACTTATTTATCAAATAATTGCTTGAGTTAGCTTGATTAAAGAAAAAAAAAAACCTTTCTGACAGTAATTTGACAATTTAATGTTAAAAAAAAAAAAAAAAAAAAAAAAAAAAAAAAAAAAAATATAAATATCTTAAGAAACAATTTATATTACTTGAGAGAGCTTTTGAATAAAACATTAACTACAAATAACATTGACATGTTTGGGTTCCAATTTTATAAGAACCATAATCATAATAAAAAAATAAAAATACATATCGTTTCTCACGGTTACTACAAATGACGGGCGACAATGAGATGCAAATGAAAACAAGCGCTTTATTATTGTAAGGGGGAAAAATTAAAATAAACCATGATCTAAAACTATTTTCCAACGTGGTTCATCCAATTCAAGCTTCTACGAGGAATTTATTCATTAACTCTAACTATAACTTAGGAATAATAGAAGAAACTTTATCATTACAAACAAACCTTTTAGGTGTATAAATTTCAATGGACTCCCTTTTACGGACTTACGACAATAATGTCATACAAAACATAATTCGCTTTCATTAATCAAGATTTTTATTTCTCTATCCAAATATAATCTAGATAAAGCAGTGTTAGTAAGACGAAATTCAATATCGGATTTATATTCACCTTTTCTAATTCCAAGTTATCTGCCATTTTATAAAAAACAAGATGCGGTTTATGAAATACTTTATATTCAGGCCCGGAATGGTCAGATCGGCCGGTCGACAATTAGCGATTGCCCATAATCCAAGTGATCCTCAGAAAGGCACCCTTCCCCAAAATAGATAAGCTACTTTATAATTAGTTACATCGTGGTAATTTAATATTTTGCCAGTAATTCTATTCGTTACTATATAGTTAGTTACATCATAGTAATTTTATACAGTAATATACAATAAGTGTACCAGCAATTTTACCCGTTTTAAATTAAATTTTAAGCAACTGCCAGTTGGTTTCTGTTTATTGTAACTTCCGCTTTAACGTCGTGTTGTGTCGCTGGTTAGAAGGAATAGAGCTGCTCGTTAACACATTGCTCTCTGTGCAGTTTCGCAATATCAAAAGTATTCTAATTAAATTAAACATATTTAATTTTCTCTAATACTGATGCCAAAGAGAAAAAAAGTAAACACATGAGGATGCTAATTTACTCTGAACATACTGTTAATGAAGTTAATAGTTAATGAAGTGATGATTAATTACTTCGTGTATTATTATTTCTAAGATTTAACTGAGCACTAGAAAGAAAAAAAATAGGTCTATAATACAATGAATTCTCTGGATTTTTACCTGCTTTGTGAAAAAAAAAGAAAACTGTACTTATTTTAAATTATATACGAAGTAACCATACTTTTTAGTTAACAAACTTCAGTACTCTATTTTCTTTAATATTTCTAAAAATACTGCGTAATTTTTGTTTTGTAAATATTGATAAGTTGATTTCAAAATAAACAGAGGCCACGCCTACTTTTCAAACAATAGTAAAATAATTGCCGATATAAGCTTTTTAGTTTCTAGTATCAGCTAATTGCTTAATTTAGGGATTTAACATGAAATTGCATATTATTTAAAAATATATACTTTTAATATATGGTACAAAAACAAATATCTTTTGCATTAGTGCTTATCAAACTCGTTGGATGTGTCAATCCCAAAACTTTCTTCTATCTCATAAGTACATTTTAATATTTAAAAAAAAACGTGGTGACCCCAAAGTTACCCACTATCGAATTTCCTCGAACATTTGACCTAGCCTAATGAGATTCTGGTATCCGAAAAGCCTAAAACGCAAAATTTAATTAATATTCTGAGAAAATGAGCTTAGTAGTGCCTCATGTTGGTTAATTTATACTAAAACCTAATAAGCATCTATTTATGTGAAGATTTAACAGAATCTGAAATTTGATGGAATTTCGTCCATTAGTTCTTGAGATATAGTTATAACAAAAAATTTTCAAAACTTAGTACAGCAACACCATATCTTGGACAATTTATACCAAAACGTAAAAAAGGGTCTAATTATGTTATGGTGTAAAAGAATCTGAAGTTGGATGAAATTCCGTGCATTAGTTCTTGAGATTTAGCTAGTTTTTAAAAAACCGTATAAAATATAGCACAGCAGCACCATCAGTTGAAGGATTTATAACAAAACGTAATCATCATGTAATTATGTTATATGTCATTTTGTAACAAAATTTGAAGTTTGATGAAATTCTGTGCGTTGGTTGTTGAGATATAGCTATAGGAAAAATCGTGCAAAATGCAGCATAGCTGCACCACCTGTTGCAAGGTTAATACCAAAATGTAATCAGCGTCTAATTATGTTATATATTCTAGTGTAACAGAATCTAAAATTTGATGAAGTTCTCTGCATTAGTTCTTGAGATATAGCTATCGCAAAAATCGTGCAAAATGTAGCATAGCAGTGCCACCTATAAGGCAGTTACCACCAAAACCTTATCAGTAGCTATGTATCTCAAGGTATCGCGGAATCTGAAGTTTGGTGAAATTCTGTGCATTAGTTCTTGAGATATAGCTATCATGAAAATCATGCAAAACGTGGCATAGCAGAGCCACCTGCAGGCCAATTTACACCAAAACTTAATCAGTGTCTATGTATATCAAGGGGTCACAGAATCTGAAGTTTGGTGAAATTCTGTGCATTAGTTCTAGAAATATAGCAATCTTGAAAATCATGAAAAACGCAGTATAGTAGCGCCACCTGCAGGCCAATTTTCACCAAAAACCAATAGGCACTAATTCATATCAAGGTCAACTGAATATAAAATTTTATTAAATTTCGAGCATTAGTTCTTGAGATAGAGCGTCCACAAATTTTTTGTCACATACAGACAGACAGACAGACAGACAGACATTTTCTAAAAATAGTCAAAACGTGTTCAGGACCTTCTAAAACGTATAAATACGTCGAAAACCGGAAGTCGGAAATTTTCATGAATCCAATACTTTCTTCTTGTAAAGATAGAAGAAAGTAAAAAGGCAAATAAATAAATAAGCGGAAATTGAGTCCGATTAATGTAAAGACAAACTTCTACCTCTTTGCAATTTCTGTCTTATTTGTGATAAGAAATCCCCTCATAAATAAAGCCATTATTACTATTTAAAAATAATGGTGGAAGTTTGGAAGGTGTATCTAATTATCAGAAACACTAGGGATTCTTTATATGAGGACAAAAATTCTACGATTGCAAAAAAGATGAAAATTACTATCCGGATTAGTCAGTGGTACCACTAAATTTTAAAAATATTTTCAAGCTATTTCATCGAAGAAACCTTTGAAGATTCTGTTAATAACAGCAATGTCTGCGAAGTACATTAAAAATTAAATAGAGTTCTTCTTTTCATTAATAATTGAACAGGTGATTGTTCGTAGATTACTTCCAATTTGGTCGGACATAACTGAAGTGGTAAATTGTTATACCAAAAGATGAAGAGGTGGGTGTTATTATTATTTAAATAATTTTTAAGCAGTAGATACGTACTGCTATGTTTGAAGAATTTAACATTTTGAACCCGCTAGCGCCATTATAGATAGCAAGTGGTAAAAATTTAAACTGCACGGTAATCAGCAACATGCATAACCACATCACTTTCAGGCAGTGTTGAGCATTTCGAGTCACTTGGTAGATGAGTCAACATAATGGATCGACTCTTCACTCATTTGCGGTTCGTTGAAAGGTGACGCAATTACATTGCTCAGCAAAAGTTTAGACAATGATCGATTACGCTTCTATCTTCAGAAGTATGTGCCGAATGTTTGTAATTCCTCTGTCATATATTACTTGCGACTTATCCTTTATTCACACACAATAAATTTCGAATTTTACCTTTTACATAAAATATAATGACAAAAAAATAAAATTAACATTGAGGCAAAAGTATAGACAATTTGTGTATTTACAGAAAAATAACTACAAATTAAAATCGAGTTGCACCCACGTTGTTTGCAATTAGTGCAAGAATGTGACTTTTCATCGAAAAAACTAAATGCTGCGTCACTTGGGGGTCTATTTCGTACCAAACATGTTCAACAGCAGCTCGAACCTCATTAAAAGAAAATTATAGCAAAAATTTGCATAAACGTTACGACATATGATGTTACAAAAGTTTTCGATTGGGTCCGGATCAGAACTACACGCCGGCCAGTTGAGATCAATAATATTTTTAGAGTTAAACGAAGTTCTTCTTTCGTATGCAACGTGAATAGATGCTAAAATCCATACTTTAGATCAGCAAAAGTTCTCCAAATGACTAAAAATTAATCTCCAACGTATATGCGTAGTCTTGTGTTGCTTGGCAACCAATGAATAACTCCATAGATACACGAGCATTAAAGCTAAGTGAAGACCAAATTATTTAAAAGTCACCTTCTTTTTTTTCGACTTAATAAAGTCCCAGGATCTTTTCTTAAGTCATTCCAACAGCATGCCCACTTGTTTGGGCCATTCAAATTCCACATTTTTTTTGTTACTGAATATCATAGCTTACCATTTGGGTCCATATGACGCATGTTTGCAAGTTAATTGAATTCTCGCCAATTTATAGCGATATTTTAAAGCTGATTGTTTTATCATTTTCATTTACCTGTTTCTTTAATTCATCTACGAGTCATTTCCGTCGACACAGAAAGTTCTGACTTAATTTTAATGTGATTAGAAATCATTACTTGTGTAAATGTCACTTTCTGGATCCTTTTGTCATCTCATTTTCTCGTCATACAAGATCTTCCAGGTTATCTTTTGTTTTGAAGGAGTTATCCTTAGACTGTACTTCATAGACAGACCACTTTGGACGATTCAATGCTGCTGAAATTTCTGCAACAATCTTCCCTTTCCATTTCAGCTTTCCTACTTCAATTACCTCATCTAATTGAATATTTTTAGCTCGCGGCATCTTCATTAACTGATGCTATATCGAGGTATAATTAAACACTTTAGGCATACGACATCATAACTTGGAAATTTGCATTTCTCCACGAACAGTTGGCTAAAAATAAAAAAAGTGTCTAAACTTTTGCAATATGCAAATTTTACTTTTTTCAGTTAAATTATATGTTATCTTACATTATAACTATTATTTTTATTGTACATTGTTTTAAAATATATTTGAAAACAAGTATAGCCATTTCTAAAACTCACGTAATCGTATTTTTTATTTAAAGGTTAAAAAACACCAGTGTCTAAACTTTTGCTGAGCACTGTATGAGAAATTAATGCTACGGATTAAGGGGGGCTCAGGGCTTGATCGATAAAGAAAATAATGTAACGAGAGCTCCATATAAAAACAGAAGTATTCAGTGTAATTAATTTAAACTTTCTGATATTTTAAAGGTATCGCGTGCTTTTGAGACAAGGAAAATTTCTCAAATAATACACAAGCACATTCTACCCTGCGCTTAAAGGTATTCTTAAATCAAAATGGGCAACATGCGTTAATTTATTTTTGTTTGGAAATACATGAAAATGGCAGGAGTTGTTATTCAAAAACTGTCTAATAGCATTCAATTTTCTGTTTTTTAAAAAACACAATAGATCTTTCATAACAAGCCTTCAAAGTGGACGTTTTTCAGCATCTTTCGCGAGGAAAGCAGAAAAACCGGTCGAAAAGCAGGGGAAAAACGGGTTATCGCGTGATCGAAAAAACTTAGAACTCGATAAGTAATTTAATGATCATAAAATGGAAAATTAAGTTCGATTCGAAATCGCTTCCATAGTCAGGCATTCCAATTCTATATCTTTCTGTTAAAAATGAATTTGTAAATGTATCAAAACGTTTTGTGCTTGTTGAGCGGAACAGTTGAGAATAACCTTAAAGATAAATCATGAGGATTGAGTTTTTTATATTAACCTTACATTATGTTTGAAATTAAAGAAATTTCAACGATTTAATGATAATTAAAGAAATTTTATTATTAATGTTATTACTGAATGCTGAAATATAAAAGAAGTCATAAAAATAAGTCCATAGACATATACTATTGTGATTAAAATAATAAAACTTTGTATTAATCGAAATTCCGTATCAAATCAATGCGTACGTGAAAAAAAAAATGGTGTTAAAATCACTATAGCTTAATATTAATGTATCTAAATTTCATTTCCCAAACTCTTTTAGATGACGGCTTGAGGGGACAAATTTTATGGCCTTTACATAAATTTTTTGAAAACATTTTAGACTCTGACAACAGTTTAATATAGTATTTTCTTTTACATCAATACTCCACCCTTTATTTCTCTCTGAGCGGAAACTCCGCCTATCGACACTGAGATTGTTATTCATTTTTAATGTGAAAATGAAAATTGAAAATTTAGAAGTTTAAAGTGATCATGATTATTGTTCCCAGTTTATATGAAAGTTCAATAATTTATTATGAGTTGTTTTATTTATTCAAGCCAATTGAATAATTAATCTTTTAGAAGATTTTGCAAAAATATATAAGCAAATAAATAAGGTAGGTAAATAAACGAATGAGAATGCAACCACATTCGGTTTGAAGCTACAATTCTTTTTTCACTTAATCATTCGAAATATTTTTGGTATCAGATTAATAATGTGTGCTTAAAAAATTTGAAGCACTGCCACATATATTTTAAATTAATTAGTTTTGGAAGTATTATTTACAGAAGCAGCTACAGAACACTGCGAATATTTCCATTTAAAGATTTTCTTAGATTCTATTAGAAACAGCTTTTAGAAGTTTTAAACGATTTTTTTTTCTGCAATTTTAAAACACACGACGGATTGCGATTGCGGGGGAAAATCGACAGTAGCATTATATTTTGAAATCTACAAAGTGTGTAGAAGCAAATTAAAGATATGGAAAAATCCGAATCCAAAGAAAGACATTTTATGAAAGATCGACTTTTAAAGCAAACAAACTCGATCTGATTATTGAGCCCACTGATTGCGAAATGTGCGACGACTATGAAAAAGGAAAGAATCTAATGTTGAACCAATTAATTGCAAAAAATCATTTTTTTATATAGAATTTATTTAAGTCTTAAATTTTTGTCTTTGAAAAAAAAAATCCAAATTGTTGTTGTAATTTGTTAAACTATTATTATTATTATAATCGAGTGAAATCGTGACACATGAAATCGAATTTTGAAGAATTGAAACATATTATCATTATTATTATTATTATAATCGAGTGAAATCGTGACACATGAAATCGAATTTTGAAGAATTGAAACATATTATCATTATTATTATTATTATGTCGAGGATTCCTGATATCAAGTTTAAGGTAATTTTAAGCTCATGAATTTAAGAGAAACGGAGTTAAATTTTGTCTTGAACGAGAGATTCAGATGGAGAGAGCTTGCATCTCACCAAAAAATCTTTAATTTACAGATATTTATGCTTACTATATAATACCTATATACTTACCATACTTATACTTACTATATAAATATATAATACTTACTATATATCAATTTTACGTGACTTGAAAAATAAATAAATAATATTCATTTTTTAAAATCATTAGATCAAAAGATAATTTTGTTAACTAAATTTATAAATCGAAAGACTTGCAATTGTCATTATTTTTCCTCCTCTATCTCCTATCTTCATAGCGCCTCTAACTGTAGCACGATTCTTGGCATTATTTTTAATTTGCTAATTTCAATAAGAAGTCTCAAAATTTTTAGTTTACCCAATATTTATAATTTAAATTTGAACCTAAAAATTTTTGACAAAAGACATTTCACGGAATGTATTTCACGGAATCTTAAAGCCAGTTTCAAGTCAAGTATCAACATAGCATTTATCACAGTCGTTTTAAATGCTGGCCATGGGTTCTATTAATACTGAAAATATTACTAAAATGTACTTTTTGATTATTTCATTTCTTTTTCAAGCAGCAGCATATTCATTTTTTTGTACAATCAAAATTTCCGCTTGAAAACTCAGACGTTAAATTAAAAACATGATGAATCCAAATTTCGTTTATCTATCTATCTATCTATCTATATATATATATATATATATATATAAGAATCTATAACTGCTTTAAATTGCCTTTTTCAGCGTTATGAACTCAGTAAAGAAAATAGGGCTTTTTTTATCACTAAAGTCGAACAATCAATCAATGCCCCGTCTTTTACATAAGCAGTGCTGGAGACATGTGATGATGTTCTGCGTTTCTTACGAATCACGCGGTCTATTCCCTTGGGAACAAGTAAATGAAAGTTCGTTTTCGTTTTTTGAAATAGGGCAGGAACACCCATACCCATCATTACATCACATAGAGATTTGTAAAACGTCCGAGGACACACTTTAGGGGTGGCCAGGAAAACGAGGAACAAGTTTCTGGAACAGTTCCTAGAGAAAAAAGGAAGGAACTGTTTCTCTTCGCCAAAAGGAACTGTTCTCTTCCAGGTAAAATTTCATCTGTCGCCAAACCAAACGATGACGCATTTTTCTCTCCCTTGCGATTGGTTGATGACGGCAAAAGGATTACCAAACATCAAGGATCATCATTAGATATTGTTGTATGGTGCCAGAAAAGCGGGAAAATCGTCTGAATAACGATGCCAAGTAAGAGAAGCAGCTTAAAAAGGAACGTTCTTTAGGGAAAAAACAGTGACTCTCGTTTTATATTATCATTGCACAGCCGCCTAAAAACGAACAGAACAGATTGTGGAATGAACAAGTGTAGCTAGTTTTTTTTTTGGAACAGGTTCGTTCGTTCCTGGAACGGGTTTCTTTAGCTGTCTTTTCTGTATTTCCGTTTCAAAATCGAGCTTCTTGTCCTAATACGATACGCTATTATAGTTTTCAATAGGTTGTGAGGGAGAAGGGAGGACTAGACAAAAAAGATAAGAGGTTTGAAAGGGGGGGGGGGGTAAACTGGCTTTTCTTTTCTTTTTTTCTTTCTTTCTTCTTAGAAGATTAGGTGATAAGTATGTTGTGTTTTCATGGCTTTCAAATTTTCAAACAACTGCGAAAAAGAAAAAAAAAAAAAACAATTATTGATGATAGTGACCAAATATTTATAGTTTTTGGTTTTATACAAGTCTCCCCAGTCTCCCGCTCATATTAAGAAAACTTCTGCATACAAAAATATTTTAGTCGTAAATATTGTTAAAAAAAAAAAAAAAATATTTGATAAATATGCTAAAGCGGAATATTTCTAAATCAAAGAATTATTTTAATATATTTTTAATGTTAAAGTTGATTCCACTAACTAAAGTTTTGTCGAAGAGAAAACTAAAACTATACACAGTAATTTAATTATTTTTTTCCTGAGAAAAAAAGAAAATAATAAAATCTAGTCTATTAGGTTTTTTTTTTTTTTTTTTTTTTTTTTTTTTTTTTTTTTTTTTTATATATTTGAACATTTTTTGCAATTTTAAATTAAGATTGATTATATGAAATTAATGATATAAAACAGTAGAATTTGAAATGGAATTTAATATATTTAGCTCTAAATTTTATGTTTACTTTATGAAAGCAAAATACTTTAATAAAACAATTAAAATTTAATGTGATAATTTTTAATGCTGTTGTTTTAACTAATATGTACGGTCACATTTCTTCTTATCACTCTATATCCCTTTGACACAAACTGTCACAATTTTACGAATCCCCCTCCCCCTCCTCGAAGTATGACGCTATTTGGGGACGGCTCCTAACTAGACAATATATGCAGTTAAACAATTAAATAACAGCTCAGCAAATTTGAAACACAACATAGCTTCTTTGCTTTGTTTTGTGAAGTATTCGTAAACTGAACACGTGTTCATTATCGGAACATGTAATTCTCTCGCTAAAGAGTTTATTAACCGATCTACTTGTAAACCGAAGAGTTCGTTAACCGATCACCTAATGTAATATTATTAGATGTAACTTTTTGCTTTTTTAAAAATATTTTGTTCAACAAAGGTATAAATTGAATTGGATGTATAAAATTACTATCACCGTCACTACTACTACTACTACTACTACTACTACTACTAATAATAATAATAATAATAATAATAATAAACACTTATACGCTGAATTATGTATGAATTTCCACACTTCACCATTCCTCCTACAATTTTCTCTATTTAACTTATTTATTTATTTAAATATTGCTCTAATGCAAATAAATAAGTACATTTCAGGCAATGTTCAAATTATAATTATTTTTAAAAAGAAGCACTAGTAAAAACATTTGTGCACTGAAAGTCGAAAACATATTTTATAAAATATTTACCTTTAAAAGCGAATAGTTTGGTTTATTTCGTGTTGACCGATTATCTACTCGAGGGATTTAGGACCAGGGGGGAGAGCCCTTCGTGGGGGTCTTTCTAAGGGAACCTAATCGGTATTTACGCAAGGTTCGAAGAAAACCACGAAAACTCCGAACGGTTAGGCCGACGGCCGCGATTGGTTCGAACCCAGCACCTGCCGTCTACCAGTTGAGAGGTCAGAACCTCTCGGTTAACAAACGAATAAATAAAGACTTAATATATGATGAAATGAACAAAGAATGTACAAAAATTAATAAAATATAATTTAAATTAAATAAGCAACTCAGTAAAATGTTAGTCTTCAAACTTAGTTCTTAAATTTGTATTACAAAATATTACTGCTAAAAATTTCATTTTAATTCTTGAAATTAAAAGAAAAGATTGTTGAATATTACTGTAGCTTCTTGCTTCTTAAAAAAGGGGGAGAGAAGGGGCCTTTAAAATAACAACACAGACAAATAACAAGACAGAAATGTAGTAAATGACAAACACTAAAAATTCAAATGTGAACATATGAGCGTCTACATTTTTTTCCTCTTAAATAAGGAATTGAAACAATTCATTGTTTATTTTCGTCAGGGATACCCCTTTTTTTACACATAAGCTTGGTGGAAAAACCCTTCTTTAACTGGGGGGGATAGAACCTATCCCCCAGCAACAAAACAGGAAAACTGTAGTTTAAATTTCTCTTGTGAATTAATTTAAGTTATTTGAAAAATAAATAAATGTCTTTTTTCAATTATCATCAGCTAAAAGGACAACTGCGTTAAGTAAATATGAAAACCAAGAAAACAGCAATTGACCTCTCTTTTCTTCTCCTCCCTCCCCAATCTTGCTGGCGCAAAAATTATAGCTCAACATTTGGCATTATCTTCAGTTTTCGGCTTGATAATTG